>JAZAYU010000011.1:4088364-4454764 GCA_038501625.1 Corbicula japonica
TAGTAAAAGCAATACAGCTCTAAAACGGGGGTGCGGGTATTAGAAGCTTCATAATCTATTTTTTGAAATTAAAATTAAAGTAAACTTGATGTGAACTATGCCGCTGATTACTTGTCAGAAGCTGGGGCTTCATTTCAATCTTGATTTCAATAATGAATTTGTACTAATTAGGAAACAAAGGAGGGTTTAAATAATTCATGCAAAAATGGGACCTCTTAGGCCCTTCTAGTTCTTTTCTTGTTTATTAAACTGGGGAAAAAATCTGCACTAACACGAAATATGTTGTTAATATTTTTATTCCGACGTTTCGATTTAAAATAAATAATCTTCATCAGGGAATAACAACATCAATTGCTTGACGTCGTCAAAACGGCGCGTAAACGCCACGTTGACGCTGCCACAAAATAGCGAAAAAAACGTATATTAAATTATGTAAATTTATACACAAAGCAAATCCAAAATATGATAAAATAAAACATTGGATCGAAACGATACCAGCAGTTTCTACATAGAAGAAGAGAAAATTGAAAAAAAAAAACTTACAATATTTTACTATCATAATAGTGATTTTGCTTACATAAAATTACATAAAACATTATTTCAGATCGTAGACGATTTTCGTGTTCATTCCCATCGGCTTTATAACGCTTTTTTTTCGTGTTTATTGACATTCTCTGAAATTTTTATCAGGGGTGGGATGGGGAGTAGAGATTAAAGTAGGGATGGGTCAGGTGGGCGGGTATATACCCATGGCTGTTATTTTAGTTTTAGGATGTTTGAAATTTTTAATTGGAGTGGAAATATGATGCAACCTGCTCCTATGCCTGTATTTATCATCAAATGTAATGTTTAAAAATAAAAGCCTTATTAAATGTCTGAAAATATTAGCTTTATTCTTCACATTTTTCTCCATTCTTCACTTATGTCTGAAAACAGTTTTTGGCAGGGGTGGAGCTTGTAAGGAGAAGGCCTCACGTGCATTTAAGCCCACATTTATGTCCATTCATGACTGAAAAATAACCATTTTGGAGGGGATGGAGATTTAAGATCTCAACCTTCCTGCCTGACATCCACCGAATGTCATGGCTTGTGACGCAAATTATATTATTATAAACCAGAGGTTTGCAAATTAATGCTTTAAAACCTGTTTCGTACGATTTGACCTTCTCATAATACGTTTATTTTAACTTAGGAGACTTCAATTTTATCTCCGCTTTTTATAAGCTGAAGTCAAAAACACTTTTGTATCGTATTATTATGAATTTTATTTCGTAAATCTCAGACCGTTTAGGTCATATTTAAAATTAACCACTAATGTTTCATTGTCAAACTATGAAGATCGGTTTTAATGAAGAACCATCTTAACATTTTGTCAGAATCTGATAATGAAATCTCCATAATTGTCTACGATGAATGCATATATACGAAGCAGAAAAACATGGAATGAAATATTTAATGTTGAATTAATAATGTGAAATAAATGTTAAAGAATAAAGAGTCAGAAAGTTTGGTCAAAAGACAAACATCATGATTCTTTTATGAGAAAGCCAAAAGCTTATAAGAATGTGTATATTTTGTAATAATGTACACATTTACAATATATCATACGTAAATATTAAAGGAATTAGTTTTTAATAAAGAACATTTTATAAAACAAGTTAAAGTAACTTTTTTAAATTTATGGTGGATACCTAATGGATGTTTGACTATAAAGCTGATTTTATTGTCGCCTGGCTGTCTTTCTGTTCCATTAAAGTCATACATCAACGCTGTCAACAAACAGAAATCTGGCCATACTGCCGTACGTTCAATTAGCATTTACCTCAAGAAAAAAATAGGAAGCCAAATAATAATCCGGATGAAAGGTTTCCGGTTTCCAGGGAATAATTAGTGGTGTCCGTGCAGGTCCGTATATCAATTATTATGAGGACTTTGTCATAATCTTTCACTCACGATCCCTGTCATGTACTACAATCTTCCGCCATTAGTCCCTCTCTCCGCTTAATTGAAACAAAAGTAACGACAAATGACAGGAGTAAAATCGTGGCTAATTACTATATTCAATACTTGTCAACATGCATTTGTAAGTATTCTTTGAAGGAGAAAATAATTACTGTAATTATTTTGGTCAACCCGTGAACTTTTTTCCAAAGCAAGTGGACCTAAGTGTAGTACCACATTTTTGGGTTTCACAACTTAATGCGATTTTATACTTTTTCTAAATATAGTCGGCTTTTTGTTATGAACTTTCTTTGTTGTTGAATTTAGTTAGGACGAACTATGGCGTATTTTGAATATATGTTAATGGACAAAAGTCTTGTCCGGTAAGAAGATTGAAACTTTTTGCATGCCAATGTTCAACACATTGCTCTTCCGGCATTTCTGGCTTAAATTACAAAATTATTTTTTCACTAAATGCATAAAATGTCCCCTTTCCGTCGATACCAAATTTATGCCAGTCGAGTACTAGCATTTTTGGATTTCACGCGTTTAACAGATATTATAGAAAAATATACCGTACAAGGCATTTGTCTACAAGTATATTTTTTGAAAGCATAATGTGTAATTCTAACTGCACATTCTAGGCATTCTCATTTTTCTAGATATACGCTGATTGAGTGTGCTTTCATCAAATACGAAACAAATAAGGACTTGATATCTTACGAAAAGTTATTATTATCAAAACGTGTATGAACACTTATAGTTTAAATTTGATTTATAATATACATAAAAATAAAGTAAATTACACAAAATTACGGGCTGTGCTCCGTTCTTAGTACCCATGAAGTCTAACAAAAGAAAGGGCGATGACACGAGTCAATATTACCTTACATTTAGCGTTGTCGTCTTGATCGTTCTTAAATTAAGGGACGCGTGTTTTATTATCCTTTGAAACAGAAAATGCTTAGAACATCCTATTTATTTGCATGTAACATGTATTTATTTTACTTATGGAATATCAGGTTCGCGTCAAAGCACTTAAGGTTCTAGTACTTAACAAACGGCAGTTTTAAGGTTTCAACCCATTAGTTTTTGTCAACCTTGGCTATTGTGACAGGATTAGAATGAACTATCTCTTTGTATTTATTTTTTCTGTTATGATTAAAAACGAAAATGAAGTGATAATTATGCTACTTAGACAAAATATATATAGTATATCTAAAATTAAGGCATGGATCCTTTTGTCATTGCTACGCATAGACAATAAAGAAAAATATCAAAATCTCTCAAACGGCACACAGCATTTCTCTCAAACTTTGCAAAATATAACATCTAAACATATTTAAAAATTATGACATTTTTCAGTTGCTTCAAATACTAAAGCAAAAAAAATCAAGGTCGCGTCCATATAGCTCTAATGATAATATTGAAGGAAATTGAAGCAGATATATCAACCATCCATCGTTATACCAACTTAGTGGCTTGCCAAACTCAATTTAGACCATTCATTGACTTGGAATCTGAACACCAGAAACATTTTCTAAAACTTTCTGTTTTAAAATAGAATCAATTTCATTGGCCTACCAAGTATATTAAAAGATATTAGCTTTTTTATACTGCAACAACAATCAATATATAACAAACTGATTAAAAATCGTTTACTATATCAATAAATAATGAAAAGGGTGAAATATGCATATCAGGAATCGCCACATTCAGAAAAAACGGCCTCCCCACACAGTCAAAAAGAAGAGAGGGAGAGAGCATGGTTAATAAAATGATCAGTTTCAAAGGAGACACCACCAACAATTAACAAAAATGAGAACCAGAGGGGTACCGCCTTGGAACGGTCAGTGGCAAATCAAATTGCCACTGGGGGTTTAAACCAGGTTCTAGGGTGCACCAACCTCACACTTGCCCCAACAGGTTCTCATATCACAAAACAAATACAAGTTGTCTTGGTGAAATCACTCCAACCCACTTATCGGCTCAACAATGTTGCATGCAAAAGCACACAAACATGTAAAACATAAGAAACTAATAGCATTGCAAAGCCAAAGGGCGGGTACTCGATGATCTTACCGAGACCAGAGCTCCTGGAGTAAAATCAGCAAGAACACGATGACAGGGATAAAAGAAACAAATCGAGCTTCTAGGTTCTTTTAAGAAAAGATTTCCCCATAAACCTTCATAAACTCTTAAACCCCTGCCACCGTCGTGCATCCAAAGAGGTTAGCATAATGATCAACTGTAGAAGGGTTAATCAACCAGGCATGCAGAGCGCTGTTAAATACAATGTTGGTTCTAATTTATTAACAATACTCCAAATTCTTACAACTGCCTAAATTCAAATGTTTGTTTCAAGCATGCAGTCCATTAAGTTTAAGATGATTTTAATGTAACTACAGAAAACAGAATCCTAGTTACAGTAAACAGAATTCATAAAATAAATTCTAAGGGTTTCAAAAATTGAATTTCAGCTGAAATTGATTTTGATTCGTTTCTTTAAGTTCATTGTTTAAAAGAACATAGTGTTTAAGATTAAATATCAGTTTAAATTCCTTTTAAAAACTGGGAAAATCAAATTTTCGAAAATTTGAATATTTGTTTACAAAGAAACAATGCGTTCGACCTTTTTCATTAATGGCAATGCAGTTTATTTTCCCACGTGGCATTCAACAAAATAACATGATTCTGAGCAAACTTTACTTTACGCCCTACGACTGAGCTTGCATCACGACTTACAAGCATCAAAAAACGTATAATTAAATAACACGAACATTTTGAAACGAGTGGCAAAAAATCTGTTTCAGTCCAATTAAAAATTCTCTCTATGATTTGAACTTGCTAATAGGCGGACATTTTTCTACATTCTCTTTTACTACATTGTACATATCATAATTTCTTACACCTTAGATTTAAACAACAAAATGGTTCTAATGATAATTATTCTTAATAGAATTATCAGGACATACATCAATCATTTCGGCGTCATTTTTTAATTAGACTGATTCAGTATAATAATACTATTACGTATTCTTAGTTTTGTTGGGTGCTGTGTTTTCTGAATGTGTCGTTTGCTTATATATCTAGTATGGCTATTAAATTAAAAAATTAGACTAGATAATTTTTATGTTAGATAAGGTACATCTGCAACTAAGCATTGTCTATTACTGGTCTATTTAAAATCGAACATTAAGATGACAGTACAATAATCTTTATCAACGCCTCGCGTTATTTCGATGATTTGCTAAATATAATTATGACATAAACATTACCCAAATCATGCCGATAAAATAATTCTAAATAAACTTCTGCTGGATGCAAATGCCTTAAAGAAGATAACGTCTATTCTGCTTTACGCATTTATTTAACTGCCCATGAACAGACTCGATCTAACTGTGTCTGAATTAGTTTCGTGTTTTAGTGTTCGATGACCTTCATTTTTAAATCTATTTCAATATAACATCAGCGTTGTTTGTGTTACATGTACTCTGTAAAATACATCCCCGTACATTCAATTATTTTAGTAACTTTCTTCCTTGGAAGGACTTTGAGCACATTATATTAACCTCTAAAATTTCATTTATTTTAATTTTTCTACCAGTTTTTAAGATAAGTGGTTTCATCACCCCAGCCATTATAGCTTTAGATACTGTTCAATCACCCCAAGGATATACTTCCTGATTTTTATAGTTTACCTTACGTGTTAACTGTGATATGCAAGATTTAAACTAAGATCCCATGTTAAATTTCTATTCTGTTCGGTTCCGCCCATTGTTTTCTCGTTTAGGGCTCTACGCCGCTGAACACGATATTTATTTTAAAATACCGCAAAATCGTTCCATTGGACCACACCATGATGTCCTCGGTCAGAGGCGGGAGGGTCACTAAACTGGGAATTAAAACAACAACAAATGGTTCCATATTCACTGTCATATGCACACCGCCGTCTGGGATGGATCAAAATTGTACGGATTACTTGAGTAAAAATTGGGTTGACATCAACCTGGATATATTCGGCGTGTGCGGTTATATTCATTCCCTTTCTGCCCTTTAGTAGCTCAATCAAACCGAGCCTGTAATAGTTTCATATTGGCCATGCTTAATGCCCTACAACCGAATGTATCTATTTTCTTGCAAAAATAATTTGTGACCGCTTACATGTATGTTAAAAAGCCGATTTTGATGTTATTTTTTGCTTTTTTTGAATGACGATGTCCTGCGTGCATCATCTAACGTGTCTTGATTTTACATCGTGAGCTTGAAGTAATGAGATTTTTATGTTAATCAATCTTTGTATAACACTAACACTAACAGCTAAACATAGATACATGGGTATCGATACTAAATATAATGTAATCGTATTCATAAGCTTTATAACCGGTTACTAAGATAATTGTAAAAACATTATTGGTAAAAGCCATGGATTATACATACATGTATTTTATATTTTCAATGACACCTTATTTAAAGAAAAACTTCATCACATTTTCTCCGCGATAATCAATAATTAATTGTTTTACCATAATGCTGTGAAATAAAGGTGATCCATGCTTCAAGCCGTAATGGAATCAATAAAATGGTCACTTTGTTATAGACTTAATAAAAAAACACAGACCGTTAATAAAAAGTAAGTACATTACCGCCCATACACAAAACGCGACAGCAAACTTTTTAAACACTCTAAAACAAGAATCCGAAGCATACCAATCTCATTAAATTTGTTGTTTGTTTTCTTATGTTCAGGACCTAAGCCAAGAAAACGTTATACAAAAAAATTACCCTCGAAATCATGAACTCATAACTCGTACCTAAAATCATATTATGACGACATCCGAAACTGTCGCGTCGTATGTAGCGAGCGATAAACTGTGTCCGACGCCACTGCCATTAAGCTGCACAAACTAACACTAAAAACCAAAAATTATGGTCATAAATGGATGTAAGAGATCCTCATTTTAAACACTTTTCAGACTTGATATTTCATGTAATAGTATCATGACAACAAGTAAATAAGAATTAAGCTCCTAGTATTTCTTAGATGCAACGACCAATAATAAACAGATAATTATATCTCAAAGTTGTAATTTAAAGCAGATGTCGTCAAATAAATATTAATCGGCGGCGAAGCGAGTATTTTTAGACTGGTGCGCATGCGCACCAGTCTTAAGTAACGATGCCGTGAACTGCGACGCGCAGTCTTTAACTTCGGGTGTTTTGTGGTCATCGCGAGATCAGGCCGAAATGTTCTGCACAAGTGTGAAGCACAATGCAGCACAGCATTCCACGAATGCTGAGCGATTGATAGTTTCCGTGTAATTTTGGAGCAACCATGCCAAAAACGCCAGCTAACAAATGTAGAGTGAAATCACGACCAGCTACGACAGTGAACAAGCAACTGGATATGCATGAGTAGTTTAGTTACGCCTGAAAGATTAAGTAGTTGTGTGGCATAAAAAGTAGTGCATTTTAAGAAAATACAAATATTTCGAGAAGGAATGCGAACTTTGAAGGATAATGCTACAAATAAAAACAAGAAAACAATTTAATGTTGTTGTTCGGACAACTATGAAAGGATATTAAAAGAACGATTAAAAACAAATCAGTCACGCGACAAAGCGGGAGATAGCGTGGGTTGCCATTTTGGTTAGGTTGGAGTAGTTGTGCCCGACAACCGTTAACAAGCTTTGATCTATTTCCAACAAGCGTTAAATTCGCCGACATCCGTTTATTCAAAATCGACATGTTATAATTTTCTGTTTCTTGCATTGTAAACACAGGTCGCTTTTCAATACACACCTCATTCAAGGTTAAGCAATGGGCGATTTGACCACTCAATCGATTTCTTTACTATCAGCTGGATAACTCCGCCTCTCCACGTGGTCGCAAGTCTCACGTTGTCGTTTGATCGTATTTGCCGACTGTTGATATTCTCAATTAATAGTGGGTGTTTGACATAATGTTCAATGATTTTAAAGAGATGCGATCACGAGTAATAATTTGGTTATTCTTTGTTCTGTAATTAGAAGACAAACACTTCGAAAATTGTACTGTATACATGTATGAAAATAATTGCGCGATAATTAATTTGTTTTAAACAAATCTATTGGCAAGTTGCAGTTAGAACTTAAATTGCAAAAGAAATGCATTCTGTGGCATTTTACTGCGCTATCATCGTAACGATCAGTTCATTTTCGTCGGACACATTTTCTAGTATGGTTGCGCGAAAGAACGACGACTCGTCGATTCTATCTTATTTCAAGAGAAACCGGCCTTGAGAGGCTGATGCCAACTCCATCGGGCATTCTGAACTTCAAAATTCAAGAAATGAGATCGAGATCATTCCGGATAGCCCTTCAAGAGCGACTCTGACGACGCCAAGTACCCCTTCACGTCGGGAAATTACTCCGACGCCGGACGCGGTACCCCAACATGCCGAGACACTGAATCAACGCCGGCTACCTCGAACAGCCAGTTCGATCCATTCAGGTGTCGATCCTAAGCGGAAGAAAGTCTACTCCTGGTTGCAAGAAGTTGGCAATGTTTTTTTATATATATTAACTTAGCCTTGTGACTTGCATTAAATAAATAAAATAACTCAATTTTATGCTACTATAATAAAAAGGAAAAAATGCATATCAGGAATCGCCACACTCATAAACACAGCCTCCCCCTGCAGCAAAAAGAAGAGAGGAAAATAAATGATTTGTTTGTTGATTGTTTAACAAAAAAGAGAACCATATGGGTTAGCGCCTTGGAACAGTCAGTGGCAAAATAATTTGCTACTGGGGGTTTAAATCAGGTTCTAGGGTGCACTATATAATTTAGTATACCTGTTTGTGTTAACTGAATACCTATTATGATATTATTTATATAAATATATATATGAAGCTGTCTATATGTTTACTGGTATCGTAAATTAATTTAATTTCAGATTGTGAGTGGGGTTTTCCACCTTATCAAGAGTGAAGACAAAGCTTGGAAGCAGGCTTAACAATTCAACATTAAATTCATTGTTAATGATATCGATGGAAGGTCCTGATGTACTGAAGTTTGATTATAATAAGGCAGTCAGCACTTGGGCCCAAGAAAAAAAGAGGCATCTGAAAGTTTAATCCAAATCCTGTCAGTTGTAATGAAACACTGAGTTTGATATGTATGAGATATCTTGGACAATGAAGGTGAAAAACTAACTATACAGAGTATATAGTTGACATTGTAACTTGATGAGATGAGTTTATGTAATTAAAACACATGTTGACATACTGTTTACACATTGTTTCACGTTATTTATGTTTTTTAACTTTGTACCTTTCTTGGCTCTAAAGAGATAAAAAAAACATCTATGTACTATATACAGTTGTTGCAGTATACTTTGGTACAAATATAAAACTGTATAAAATGATAGTTAAAAAATAAAGTTTCGCGAGCTAAAATCCACGAAACGTCCAGCGACAACCCTTCCAAAAATCCTGGGGAGACCGTAAGTAAGTTGGCGAATATTTTTGTTAAACCATTGTTGCGACCGACGTAAAAATTAAGATTGTAACTGTTTCAGTCTCTTACGGTACGTGAGTCTTGTGCATTTCATTGTTGACACTACTCAGTTGTGGCGGAGCCTGATCATCGTTATTCTAGCAAAATTTTACCACTAATCATACGTTCCTGCATCAAAAAGACCCCCAACCTCAGATTAAGGTGAAAACAAAGTGGAAAACCTAATTTCCTTGCATCAAAATACAAGTACCTGCATCTTTTGAAATCCCTGAATATACTGAATTATTTGCTAATGTTGATGATATTAACTGTCACAAAGTTTAACGAAAAAATCACACATGTTTAAAGTAATGATATCTGTGCAGGGCAAGTTCGATTCAACCAGCGCGCCAGTCTTTCAACGCTTTCAGCGCTTTGATTAAATTGATGGGATTCAAAGCACTGTCTGGCCAACAGAACTTGAACGTAGAACCCGGAAGTAAGTTTTCCTAGAATTTCATGAAAACCCTAACATTATTTTGACGAATTAGCACTAAACTTTGTAGACCAGCATATACTTATTACAGGTATAAGTTGCTTTGGTATATTGTCCATGAATTTCAGAGTTCTCATGCAAACGGTTTTTCTTTTGTTTCAGTATGTGCTTGGTAATTAGAACATGAATTAGACTGAATTGAGCTTGCAAACATTAACTACATTTCTTTACTAAAATCTAGGTGGCAATAAGTATTTCCCCCAAATTTTATTTTTGAAATTTTAGCCATTTTTCGCCATTTGCAATGTTTGCGACCTCTTAAATTAGTTAGACTAAATTTTATTGTCAATGAGAAGGGAACTTTGAAAGCCTCCGAACTCTTCGCAGTCATCTCCCCTTATGTGTACACAAAACAAGATTGAGAAATGACGCGTAACTCAGAGGACAGCTATAGCAAAAGACAGGAAAAAAAGAAATTTCAAGAGCACCATTCAGTTAAGGTTTTCTGTAAATATAATGTAAGTTTCATAATTCATTCAGAATACAGTGACATATACTATGGCTGAATCCGTTCACATGGAGCTATATTCAAATGTGTTTAAGAATATTTTCTAACAAAGTTCTATTACTAAGCGCACTGAACATTTATGTAGCTTATACATCGTTATTGTTTATTTCTGTCAGTTCATATAAGCATCATATTAGCCTGAAAGATTGAAAACGCTTTGAGAAGCCAGTAACAAACAAATAAAAAAACATCCAGATACCACATACTATGAAATTTCGCGAGGGAAAAGTTTCGCGCAAAAAAAACAATAATAATATATTTGCGCGGACATGAATTCGCGCAGTTGTATTGTTCTACTATTAATAAGACATACTGTTACAACGTTATATTTCGCTGGGATTTAAATTAGCGCAATTGCCATAGCGCGAACTTAAACCTTCGCAAAATAAAATGAAACCACTGACTATAACCGTTCCCCTTATATGCCAATATAAACACAAGGAATAAAATGTTATCGTACCCAACCCACTGACCAGTTACTAACCCGTTTTCCAGCTACAGCTTTGTCTCGTGGTTTTGTCAGAAACTTCTAAGAAACCAAAATCTACTGCTCACAGTACATGTAGCTATACCTCGTGAACAGTCCTTCCAGATTTAGATATCGAACGTTTTACTACTTTACTTTTCTCGTACAAGCCATTATTTCAGGTACTGATTCTAAAAAACATAGGGAAAATCAGAAAAGAACAACGCAGGGGAAGTCACTATGTTAATACGGAAACGGGACAAAGTATAAAGATCATTTTAGATGAAATTTAGCTCCATGGAAGAAAGAATGACGCATTAATTTTTAAAGTTTAATTATTAATAAACAGGTTAAGATGAAGACGACCTTTTGCCGATGGGTCCCGTATCAACCGAGTTTTACATGGTGGTAGCAATTGTGTTAAGAAGGACCGGAATGGACCGGACCGTCTGACTCCCGGCTCTGGCAAAGGCACCGGAAAGACATCACGCGACTCCCAGTTGACGTCATTCTAACTTCTGATGCTGAAATGACTGGAACGTTATTAAACTAAACTCTCTTCTTGGTGAGGAACAGTCAGGGCTTCTGTAAGTAAGTGATTTAGAATCATTATTACATTGTAAGCTAAAGCAGGCAGACGTGGGACGTCTCCCTGCTTTATAACATATACATGGTGTTGAACTGTGCGACGTCACGCTCTAGCTGGAAAATTCTTAGTTTGGTTCGACTCTCTATAATAGTTAATCAAAGAACAGGTCCTTCGATCACACTTCGGTGCCCAAAGTTATAAAACTGAGCATGGAAACCAATCGCCATGTCAGCCAATCACATGCTTGAGATTTGAGACTGGTTTTCATTCTCAGTTTATAACCTTCAGCCCGGATGAGGATCGTGCTGGTCGGTAGATCAGACTGGAGGGCGTGAAGGATCAAGAAGGAGACTGGGTCAGGCTGAAAGAGAGCCATGCCTTGGGGAAGGATCTACCAAGCTGCGAAAGGACCAGGCTGAAATAAGGATCGATTTGGGACTGAATAATGACGGATCTGGGACAATAACGGGTCAGAAACCAGTCCAAGAGTGGGAAGCATCCGCATAGCACGACTGGTTATAAGGATGGCTTCAATTGTCTATAATAAATCAGATTATTTCCTAAATTTATCTGTATTAACAAATGCGGTCAATGGGAGTAAACAGACAAGGATTAAACGCTCAGAAATAATCCCGTTCTTATAGTTGCCTGGAATTTGCCTTTTAGTTTCATATAAAGTCTGGAGACCAGTCTCAATCCTCAAGCATCTAATTGGCTGGAATGAAGACAAGTCTGCAATTTAGCCAATCAGATGCGTTAGATTTAAGACTGATCTCGAAACTCAGTCTTGGGTACTGATAGCGATGATTACCATACATTCTCTTTCCGTTATTTTGTATAATTATTAAAAATAATATGAAACAAAAGATTATTGTAGTCCAGATGCATTTTCAGAATGGGAATCAACATATGGAAAGAGGAATTTTCTTTTTATTTCCAGAAAAATCTTATTAATTAAAACAAATCATATTCTCCGTAAGGGGTGACAATGAAACATTTAAAGTTCTGTGCTAGACACAAATGTGATGGTTATAAAATATAAAGATATTAGGAAAATCTATAAACAACTCTGTACCATCTGCCTCAAGTTTCGTTAAATTTATTTAATTGATAAACAGTGTAAATTCAGATAAATTGAAGAAAACATTGCCACTTTTTACATAAGCTGATAAGTGTTTTTTACCTTATACATCTAACAAAAATTCTGCATTTAAAGTTAATCAAAGAATTTAATTGCTGTGTTAAAAATAGTATGAGTATTGTTTATAACTTTATTATGCCCTATATCATCTTGCTGTAAGTTATTAATTTGTTGTTAATTATTCTATGAAATAGATCTTGTCAAGTTATATTTGCATAAGTAACTTTCTTTGTCGTCGTCTTCTTCTCATTCTTCTCCTTCCTACCTAGGTCCGGCACGTACCGCATACCGTTCCGTACTCCGTACTTCGGGTTACTGTCGACCCGTCACTGATAACGTCCAGACGGACTGGACTACTTCCTTCCAACATAAACTCTAAAACCTTATTGTGAACAGTACCAGGCTAAATTATATGCAGAAGGTGTTGTCCCTATGTTCTATTATATATTCTTATGTCACCAAAGACCTATATTATACAAAGATAAGCGTCTTCGCTTTATCTCGCATGTGCACGCGGCCTGCGTTATCTCGGCGAGTCACGTGATCGCTAACCGCGTCATAGTAATCAATATGGCTGTTAATTCATACATCAGAAACTTTCATTTTATTGATCATGAAAACTTGTAATTAATAAAATATTTTAAATAAAAGTAAACATTTTTAATGCTTATATTATCAAAAGAAGTTATTCTTTCATCAAAGATTTGTTAAAGTGCTTGTAATAGCCGAAATAAACGATATGAAATTAAATATTTTACGAAGAAATACTCGTTTCTTTGTTGTTGTTGTTGTTGTTTATTGCCTCCCGTGTCATTTGTTTGTTGGTTTTTTATTAATTTTTATGTCTGAATAAAGCTATAATGAATTTGAGAAAAATCGGTATCTCATATAACTTTGGTTCGTGTTTTATTTTGTTACATTTAGAATTGATACTGATGTTGAATGAGATTTAGGGTGGTCTTCACCATTATCTCAGCCAAGTAGTCTCCAGATCCTCGCTGACAGGTACGGGAACTTAATACACTGGCATGGTGTGAACACCAAATCAAATACACTGTCATGTTTACAGTGTTAAGACTGGCCCAATAGCATGTGACAAGTCTCCAGTTCCAAATTGACAGGTAGGTTAACAACGGAAGCCAATTTCGCGCATGCGCGTTGTGCGTAGGGCAAAAAAACTGCATACGAAGAACAACAATTCAACGATAAATTAAATCAAAATGAGTAATTACGCTAATAGTTTACCACCAGATAACCAGAAAAGGTACTTTGAGAAGCTAACTAATCTTGGTTTTCATGAACATCACATCGATGATCCGTATATTGGGCTTGAAAAGACAAGAAATGTTAGTAAAGTTGACACCAGCTCGGGATCGGAGCGAAAATGGCTGGACGACCCAACAAAATGGCCAAAGTTAGAATTCGGTGACATATTTACTTATTTCATTGATACACCTGGACCATTTACCAGAGAGAACATGCGGGCACATCGATCTCTTGATGCCTACTCGTATTACAAAGATGGATGGGTTCAGAAATGTGAACATAGTACAATCGGACATGGGCAGTCTGAACATTTTCACTTCGTTTGTCCCTTTTACTAATCGCCTTGTACACCCTGGGGCACAACATGATGATGGCATGTCTTATTGTCACTTTTAATTCAAAAGTTATCACAAATTACAAGATAAATCTGTCAAACACACTGATAAAATCAATATTCCTTTGTTATAGCTTCCTTGTTATCGAATTTTTTGCCCTACGCAGTATGCGCATGCGCGTACTTTTAACGGTTTCCGGGAAAAATTTTCAAGGGAAACAACCTCAAAAGTAACGTGACGAGATTCTCGTCGAATCCACGTCAAAAAACGAGATTTCTTATATCAGTAATAGAAAGATGCGAATCTATTTATAGACAATCCCAGAATTGATAAATTGACCGCCGCCATATTGGTAGTCACGTGACCAATTCACTATTACGGTACTGAAGATTCCTCAAAACTTGTGACTATGAACACTACAAAATTAACCCTCGACTGAAATAAAACAGTTGAAATGTTAGTTATAAACAGAAATCATATTAACTGGATAATTAAAGCATTAAATTTCGCCATGATTTTATCACAAAATCACATTTTATTAGAACATGTTTTTAAAGATTCATTAGCAACTGACAGTTTTTTTTAATAAGTTTAAATGTAGGGGGCAGGGTTAGCTATGGTAGGCTTGTGTTCTTCACAAATCCCAAGAATTCAGTCTGTTAAGGGTTAAAGTGTTTTCATTTCAATTTTTTAATTTATGCCTTTAACTTGACAATGGGTTACTGTTTGTACATGTCAGTGGGAAATTGAACCACTTATTACTTTTTATCATGTTTCATTAAAACATGCTTAATATTTTTCAAAATGTTCGTACTCCGATACCATTAACCGGGAGTCTTGAATATATGCAGTATAAATAAAAAAAATATTTTTCTTTACTCCATGGGATATGACAATTAAATGTATCGCGTGGGCGAACAGTATAGAACCAGATTAGATGGCATGGATGTGCCAAATTATATGGATCTAAACTATTCACACGTAAGATAAATCATTGTAATATGGAGTAAAATGTTTTGAAATAAGCTGGTTAAATGAATGATTCCACAATAACATAAGAGATGCTAAGTAAGTCAAGAAAATATAGAGTAGTGAAATCAATATATAACACCGATCTTTATCCTTATTCTATATTAATGGTAACAACATGTAATTCAATTTCCACAACACGATTTTAAAAAGCTCACAGACTGCAGATTCAGCAACATTGTGATAATTAATGTTGATAACAATTAAGTTACTTTCATCTGCGATATGTTATCTTTGGAAAGATCAATAACTGTCCATCAATACCATTAAAAGAGCAAAATGTGTATAGATTGAAAAGAGTAAAGAAGCCAAAATGCACCTGATTTTCATTGTTTATGAAGTATTCAACAGTGTAAACACTGTTAAGAAATTACTATCCTTTATGAGAAAGCTTTTAACCAACCCTTTACACCACATACAAGGATTTTAGTGAATGTGTGGAACAGTGTAGATCCAGATCAACCAGCTTATCCATGCTGTCTGAATCAGGACCTACGATGTTTTCTTCTTGATCGGAAATAACATAATGAATCAAAACGTGAATAGTGCAAATCCTGATCAGGAAGCACGAGTATGCCAGCTTGTCTGGATAAGTCTGTTCATTTATGCGATAAAAACCCGTAGAGTCAAAATAGACCGTCATTAAAATGGAAATTTTATTAATTCATTACTTGAATTTTGTTCTTTTTTAACATAAAATGAAAGTGTGTGTCACAACACTTCCATTTAATGTAAAAATAAGAAGTTTTAATAATGGGTTGTTACATTCCAATACTATACATAGTCTTTTTCATCAGTGATCCTTAATCAATGGGTCTTTAAGATTGCATAATGCTGGCATCACCAGTGAAGTCCTGTTACCTTTTTTAAAGAAATAGTGAGACATTTTTATATTGAGTATTCTGTAAGAATTCTTATACAAAATTAAAAAAAAAAGAGTTGGCCAATATTGAAAACAAATCGCCACTTCTGGTTTGTTTTGAAGTTTTCTTCAGTACCGTAATGGCCAAAATGGAGAGTATTCAGGGGAAGTAATTCGGGCGTTATCGATTTCTTGGATTGTCTATATATATAATAGGTCTCTGATGTCACGAATACAATAATCAAAACCTCCAAGAAAAGCAACTCCTGCAGGTACCTTACTCATATGCATTTTACTTCCCTTATCTCCCAGAACATAACTGGTTCATCATATCAGGAAAAAAGAAAATGAAATTAAATTAAAATAGAGATAATAAGTATTTCAGTGTTTTTTATGCCCCCGCCATGTAATGGCGGAAGGGCATATAGTGTTCACCCTGGCTGTGTGTGTATCAGTGTGTGTGTATGTTCGAAAATCGTGTCCGCTCTGTAACTTTGTTATTTCTTATTGGATTTTAAAATAACTTGGTACGAATGTTCACCATATCAAGGCGGTGTGTCGCGTACAATACCCATGCCTGTAGGTCCAAGGTCAAGGTCACTGTTACTAAAAATAGACTTTTCTTGTCCGGGCTGTAAATTCCTTATGAATGGAGAGATTTCAAAATAACTAGGCACTAATGTTCACCATGATAAGGCGGTGTGTCGCGTACAACACCCATGCCTGTAGGTCCAAGGTCAAGGTCACAGTTACTAAAAATAAAATTTTGTTGGAAAAATCTTGTCCGCTCTGTAACTTTGTTATTTCTTATTGGATTTTAAAATAACTTGGTGTAAATGTTAACCATACCAAGACGGTGTGTCGCGTACAATACCCATGCCTGTAGGTCCATGGTCAAGGTCACTGTTACTAAAAATAGAATTTTCTTGTCCGGGCTGAAACTTCCTTATGAATGGAGGGATTTCAAAATAACTTGGCACAAATGTTCACCATGATAAGGCGGTGTGTCGCGTAGAACACTCATGCCTGTAGGTCCAAGGTCAAGGTCACTGTTACTTAAAATAGAATTTTGTTGAAAAAATCTTGTCCGCTCTGTAACTTTGTTATTTCTTATTGGATTTTAAAATAACTTGGTATAAATGTTCACCATATCAAGACGGTGTGTCGCGTACAATACCCATGCCTGTAGGTCCAAGGTCAAGGTCACTGTTACTTAAAATAGAATTTTCTTGTCCGGGCTGAAACTTCCTTATGAATGGAGGGATTTCAAAATAACTTGGCACAAATGTTCACCATGATAAGGCGGTGTGTCATGTACAACACCCATGCCTAAAGGTCAAAGGTCAAGGTCACTGTTACTTAAAATAGAATTTTGTTATTAAAATCTTGTCTGCTCTGTTACTTTGTTATTTCTTAATGGATTTTAAAATAACTTGGTATAAATGTTCATTATATCAAGACTATGTCTTGTGTTCTATACCCATGCCTGTAGGTCCAAGGTCAAGGTCACTGTTACAAAAAAATGAAATTTCTTGTACTGGCTATAACTTCATTATTAACAGACTGATTTCAAAATAATTTGGCACAAATGTTCACTATGACAAGGCGTTGTGTTGTGTACAATTCCAATGCCTGTAGGTCCAAGGTCAAGGTCACTATTACTAAAACCAAAATTTTCTTGTCTGGGCTGTGAGTTTGTTATTACTTATTGGATTTTAAAATAACTTGGTATAAATGTTCACCATGACAAGCATGCATAGCGGGGGCATCCGTGTCCTATGGACACATTTCTAGTTTTTATATAAACCATCTAGCTGGTGCCAGGCTAGATGTTGTCCATTGTAGTCACGTTAAGATTAATTCCTACTTCTAACTCTACTGGTGTGAATGACCGAGTAACTGTTTTTATCTTAACAAATGGACAACATCAATTTGTGGCAAGTTAATCTGAAACTACATTTGCACCAACTGTATCCCCCATAAAATACCTGTATTAATAAGCTTCAGATAAGAAATGTCCCTGCCGTCATTAATACAAATTATAATGACATTTCCCTTACATCTACCCAACATGTTTATTGGTGCTTGGGTATTTCTGATATGAAATAATCAGACAGACATGCGTAGAACTCAAGCTTTAATTCTAAATGCAAAGGAGAATTCAATCATTCCTCGTACCGTTACTCTTAATTTATAATTACCGACGTTTTGGATGCCGCATATTCCAAGGTACATCTTAACAAATCTAAAATATCTTAATAGCTTTAAAGAATAATTTGTATATAAATGAAAAATAGTTTAAAGATAAGAGTTTCGATGGAAGTTATCAGAATATAATAATTTGCATAAGATTTACATTTAAAAGTAAACGGTTTATCTAGGTGTCTGCTGGTTGGTTAGAAATTAACACACACAAGTATCTTGTGTATATAAAATGTTGACTAAAAATTATTTTTACTCTTCTTTTCCTTCTTTTCAACATGAACATGCGATTCCTTAAAAGAAAGCCTATGAAATTATTTTGACGAAAATACAGACCATGAGAAAGAAAGGAGCGACTTTGAAAAGTAGTCTAAAAGTACTCTTGCTTGCATGCCATATGTCCCGTTCTCCTTTCATTCTTATGTTTGGTTTTGTGAGTTGTTGTTGTTGTTGTTGTTGTTGTTGTTTATTCTTTGCTGATTTCGTTGCCACCAACACAAGAAAGTTGTTGATTGCAAATTATGTAACTACACACAAACAAAGCTTCTTTGTGAACGCTGGAATTCTTATCACGACAAATTTCATCAATGTATCTCGAAACCGATAAGCTTCGTAATAAATATCAGATTATATAAGTGAAATGCTGCCTACCGCAATTTTAATAACGTGATTTTTGTATAATATTTATACATTATAAATTCATAAACCGTATATCGGTGAAAACTGAATTGTGAAGAATCTGATTTTGATAACGTATACAAACGCTAAGCTTTCCTGGAAACTACATAACTTAGTTTTAAAATATGTTTTACAGTTTATCCGGAACAAAATAATATTAATTTACTCTCTCCCAGACTGGTAATAGTTTAGATGAATAGACAAGAGTGAGTGAAAGTCATGGCCGAATTTTGATATGCTAACATGCAGTCTGTTTTCACTATTAATTGATGCTAAATCTGCCTACATCAAAGCACCAAACAGTTCAACGCATGTATATGTTTAAAAACGCACATGCGTCTTACAGATTTTGATTACAATCATTCCCCATATGTCCAATAAATCTAAGTTTCCCGCTCATATATAATAAAATCATGTTAAAATCATCAGATTCGAAAGCCAGTAACTCAAAAGTCCAAAGGTTCACGAAGAACATTATCGATCCCAAACGATCGTAAATCAATTATAATCCTATATGATATCTAAATTTAAGGTGTACACCATCCTCCACATTAAAGCCTGGGAAAAGATTACATTGATTTGAGGAAAATAAAGTATCATCGTACTGATAGAGTTAATCACATCATGTTAGCAGGTACTAATTAAAGTGGACGCATTCAGATACACGCACCGCACTTCCTTAACCCTTGTACAGCAAATTTCATTACCAACCCTGACCACGTGATTATTCGAAGTCATTCTGAATTTAGGTAATGGGTTGATGTCTTAAATATTCAAAAGCACAAGTTTAATATTAAAATCCAAGTAAGTGTATCGCAGTATTTAAGAATTACATAGTTTTGAAAGGTGTTCCTTGAATTAGGTATGGTATCCCTTGTAAATCGAGATAACACAAAGGAGTATTTTTCACATCTAACTCGACTGTTCATAGACTTGATACCTAACAATAAAGGCTTCCTTTCTGCAGACATTCTCTGGAACAAGGTAGCATACGTAGCAATGTCGCAAGGAGCTTTTAGCATCACTTTAGCTACAGGCATCTATTCCTACCTGGGCCATACAGACAGACACTTGGACAGAGAGCCAAACGTTTATCGTTTTGCATTCCAGCATTGGTGGTGACAACAAAAAAATATAATTCCAATTTGCTTCAAATAGAGTAAAATATATTTATCAATTTGTAAAGTAGATTTATGTAAAAAAGCAATGATAACTCAAGCCGCATTCTTGCATGAAGTGCCAATATGATCCTTGAGATGACCCGGATAGTCACAAACCGGTTAAATATCATTGATCAAGATAAACCGGCTCGTCACCAGGCAGTTATATATCAAGTTTAATCTGGCGGATCAAAATGGCGCTTGATGCAGCTAAAATCTGAAAATACTCTGCCTGGGGATGTAACGACCTTGTGCACTATTACAGTAAAATCAAATTAATGATGGCCGACACGTGCAAATACCGTGCATTCTTTTCTTTGACATGCCAGACACACAAAGCGTATTTCTTTATTCATTATTATGTTATTAGAAATATTGATTTCTTTGACAAATTATTGCAGTTTGACTGGTATTCGAATTAAGCCTGGGCTGAAGGTTATAAAGCTGAGATTGGGAACCAGTCTCAAATCTCAAGCATCTAATTGGCTGAAATGGAGACTGGTTTCCATGCTCAGTTTTATAACCTTGGGCACTGGTTTGACTAATATTGATCTATCTATTTTCTCAACGGACGCTGACAGATTTTTTATGTCTATTTTCAAATGACTTTGTTGCCATTCCTGAATGACCCAGACACGATTAAAAATTAATAAGGACGCGCTCGTACTTCGTAATGCATGCCATCAGATATGTTTTAACTCAAGCAACGTCCCCCGAGTGCTGTGAATGGTACCACACAAACAAACGTCAGTGCAGACAACGTGCAAATTGGATAATTGATTTTGAACAGCGGCTGTTCTTTATTTTCACTGTATATCGTATTAAAATTTTCCAAATACGTCTAGTATTTTGAAAATTTTATAAATTTAATGATAGCTTTTTAAGCGTTTCAAATAGAAAACTGTCTGATTTTTCAAAAACTTCAGGAATAGTGCGTACTTTAGATAAAGTTTGACAGTAAAATGGATTTCTTCTTCATATATGCATAATAATGTTATTTTCCCTAGAAATGGTTTAATCGTCTTTTACGCGAGCAACATAGAATGAACATAAAAGTAATTATGTTTTATCTTTCTTGTTTAAAAATCCGTTCAAAATTAGCCAGTAACACAGCATGAAGGTCGTAACTGTTTAATGCTATGTCAAGCCACATTAAAGTTGGATAGTTGTTTGCACAAATCATGATATGGTATTCGAATTCCAGTGTGGTACCAAAATCTACTAGGTCTTCGAACATCAGCATGGTATTCGAAGCTCAACATTGTGTCCATGATATTTACATACATGACAAGAGCATAATCGACTATTACAGTAAAACCCCTCTATTTAGGCCACTTCCGGGACTAGAGCATAGTGGTCTTTATAGTTAGGTGGTCTTAATTCCAGGGCCCAAGATCATAAAACTTATTTTTGAGATCAGCCTCAAATCTCAAGGATCTGATTGGCTGAAATGGCGACTTGTCGCCATTTCAGCCAATCAGATGCTTGAGATTTGAGACTGATCTCCAGATTTAGTTTTATGATCTTGGGCCCAGATTAAAAATAGTGTAAGAGTGTTAAATGGGACTTTGGAATAGTTGTATTTAATTTTCTGGGTGGTTTTAATTTCGTGATTGTCTTTATGAGGGTTTTACAGTTCGTGTTATTTTTACAGCAAAACCTTAATTTTCAGTTCGAAACGGAAGCGGTACTTCGTAAGCAGACTGCACATTTCAATACAAAATAAAGAAGTTATAAATGTTGCATGTTGAAATTTACATCTGGAATATTGAGAAAAAAAAAACGCCCAAGAAAAATAACGCATTAATTGCGACAATGACAATGCGCAGGCAGTGTTTTTATATCGCTTTTATTTTGCATCTTTCCGTCTTTTATATGAAATATATGACTCACTCAAAATTTAATTACTGCATATTTGGACCAAACTGATTGCATGAATTCAATTTATTTCTTGTTCGTTTCTGCTTCAGTTTTATAACACTATGCGTTTTCCAAATGAGTGGCAATCGTACGCAGACGACAGGGGAAATGGTCTGTGTGTGGTTTTATCAATATCATAAGCGATACATAATCTAACGCATCAGGTTTTGCAATATTAATGAAGTTTACTCAATTATTATTTCTAATTCCGCCCGACAGGCAATTAAGTCTGTTTTATGATTTATTTCAAAGTGAGCTATATAACGCAGGTTGCTGGCAGGCGGTGTACACTGCGCTAACAACAAACGCAGCAGACGACACCAGTGATACAGAACGTTCGGTACACTTTTTCAGGTTGAAAATAAATTAAGAATTGTTATATCAGTCCACAAAAATATAACTGGTTGAAAAGGTGTTTGCTTCAAGCGTTTAATTAGAGTCTGAAAAAGATTTTAATGCTAAGAAGTTTAAATTATCATAAAGCCTATCATGTGTGTTCCAATGATCACTCTTGCGCGTTTGATTTGAAAACAATAATAAATTTATGTCTGATTGACACATATGAAAAAGGCGGTATCATTTTCGAATATTTTGAAGTGTTTGGTATTTTTGATAGGTACACCTTTTATTAAGAATGATCTATCACGGAAACAAATTTTCGTTCTTTGTGTAATTTGACCATCATTTTGTTCGTCTGCTGTAACATTACGCCGCTTTGAAGTCACAGGTTGTCAAGTCTCGTTTCGACGGGATTTATGACGTGATTAGTATATGTGACAAGAGACACGCTACCTAGACAGTTTCAGTTTTTAATTTGCAAATTTATCAAGTACAAACAAGAGGGCTGCCAAATTTCTACATCGAGCTCGAGGTGCGAAGTATAGAAGGGGGATCACTCCGTATATCTTGTCGCAATCTCATTGAGTGTGCTCAACAATTTAATTCTAACAATTCTTCTAAAAGCGTTTGTTAAATTCTTGTTTAATGGTGGAATTTTCACATCTTTCATCATTGCAAAGCGCGGATTACGCACGCTTTCTTGATGGAAATGTCCAGGACTATTTTCGCTCCGTCAGATTACTTGAAAAGTAATCCGCAGGAAGTTTATCACGCGGAAAACATCGCGTTTTACGCTCGAAAAATAAAACTAATTACTCGGGCAAAAAAATCCTACACACCTGACGGTAAAATTTGCATGACATGCTTTGAAGTCTTGAAGACTGGTTTGATGAAATGCGAATAAATGTTAGATGATTGACATTACAATACAATATGATAGATGCATTAGCAGTGGTTGATCTATGAAAAATGGATCTTAAAAAAGTCTTGTCCGTGCTCTAATATGCCTGGCACGAAATATTATGGTTAATATATACCGAGAGACATATACGACTATAAAATAAGTTAATTAATTTATAATTCTTTTCAACTCTGTCCATATGTTTTAACAAAGAAAATCTGCTCCCCGCTGTCTCATGTTTTCCATAAAAAGCGTTTGATACGATCTGTACAAGTCGTAAACATGGATTTGATTTGCGACGTTTTAAAATACTGAAGTCGTAAAAATATGATGACTGCTTTTGCAGGGAGACCGAAATGCAATTTTATGTTTATCAATTTCCCCAGAGAACTTTTTATGACAATATAAAAGCATTTTATGTCATTGTGTATAAGAGGGTTCAAGTTTGATCCACCTACTGTTCGTTATGTAGTTCCCTTGTAAACCATATTTATATACGAATATATAAATACTATTCTGCTATCAGACTGTTAATATTTATGTTATTTTATATAAATAATTATAGAAATTTATTATATAAATAATTAAAGAAAGGCAAGTATAAAATATTATCAAATTTGATCATACAGTTTAGAATAAATGCATGTATTTTATACTTAAAGAAATTAGAAACGCAACTTCTTTAAACACGAAGTATATTAAGTGTTAAAAGAAGTTTGACTTTCTTATTTATTTATCTATATATATGTTGAAGATTTGTCTATACATATATTAAACATTTGTCTTTTTTCACATCACTCAGATACCACAAACATACATACTATACACATATCTGAAATGCAGAATGTAAAACTATAAAAGAACTGATCGTTTTCACGTTGTGGAGCAAACCATTTAGGAAAATAATCATTGCATTCGATCCCGATTTAGTTTATCACAGACTGGACACTGTTATATTGATATATTATGACAGGTAGCGGCATAAACAATGCTAAAACCAGACAAACGATATCTCGTAAATGAATTATGCAAAGACATCATGCTGGCCAGTTTCAATTATATTTTCTCAGTTTTCTGGTGTCACTTGTCATATCGCCTATGATGTATACGTACAAGGTAGGAATAATTCATGTATGTATGCAATAAACTATGTGGTAATTTCAGCTAGAGGGCCAATCTTGTCTGCCCTGGTATTGTTATTATTTAGTTTAAGGCTTAACAATTCCGTCAATACATGCAATGCCGAATTAGTAATATATTCAATGAAAACGATATTTTGAAATGCATTCAGTATTATTAATGGCAACAATGACATCATGACGGCGCTGCAGAGTACCACTTTGGACCTAAAACCAATGATGCTATAAATTCAAACATAAAAATAATTATAATTCTATAAATTCAACTAACGAAAACGACAAGTAATTCATTAGAAGGATCAAAGACAATTAATTTCTGATTTTCGAGTACACCATAGGTATAAAAGAATATAAAACCAAGGTAAATTTGATTTAATCGCGATCGGTATCATGTTTAGATAATGATCTATCAACAAGCAACATGGATCATTAGTTTCTACATCGCGCGATCACTAATGACGACTCCTCCCACTTTACATTTGTCTTCATGTGACTGCGCTATAAAACCTGCTTAATATTTGTTTCTTCATTAACGTTTAATTCCCTCACACGTATGCAGGAAGGCAAATTGAAACCCCTGTAAGCTCCTTAATCATCATCGATCGGGAAATTCCCAAATTGAATTGCAAATTAGTACTCAAAATGCTGATAATTACAATGTGAGCGTGTGAATCACTGGCGAATTCGACCCTCCTACTTCCAGAATTCTAGATACGCCTTCTACATCTTCTAACACAGCAATAGCAATAGGAAAAACAACAGCGAATATCGCTGTAACAGAAAAATAGTAACATCGGGAAAAGGTTGCAGTTGAATAAATAGTCAGTCGGCAAATTGCTGTGTTAATGTATAGACGCTGTGTTTTTTAGACAAGTAGAAAATAGGTGATAATTTGCTAGAGGATAATAAAAGATGGTTAACGGGTATGCCGGAGTGAAAAGAAACAATTCTACCACCGGCGGGTATCGAGGAGTTTGACACTTTATTTGAATATCAATAGGATATTTTAAGTCAATTGTGCGCGTTTGAAACATGAAGATATTGGATGCAAAGTTATTTAAACCAATCTTCATCTCGAGATCTGTGTTACTTTCATCTAAGGAAACTGAATATTTAATTTAACCGCGATGTTAAGTCTTGACATTCAAAACCTCATATGGATTTTATACACTGATTGAACGCGTAGTAAATAAAACTATAACCTTTAAGCCAGAGGGGAGGACTGCTGTGTTTAATACTTTGTGGTATATGAAAAACTATTGTCACTGTATCGTTAAAGCTAGGTAATCAAATATGTTACACGGACTGGTAGCTTCATTATATTTTTGTCGTAATCCTTACTTTAAAGCAGTTCTAATCTTTTGAAATCATACTCTGTATTACCAGGATTATCTGTAAGACATTGTACCTGATATTTATGGGTTATTCTTCATTATTGTTGCTGGGTTGGAGATAGAAAGTGTCTAGGTGTTGAAAGCTACATATAATAACAGTGTTATAAATGGGAGAGCAAGGTATCTTGTTGGATAAGTGATTGACATTATCTCAAATGATGGAAATATTTCTGTGGATTTATCTCCTCTCAGTTTATTGTTCATATGCTATAGGTAAGTGATTTCTATACATACATAAAATATTGTTGTATTTCTATTTTTTAAGTATTTTCTCTCTCCGTAATATTATGCTATGCAGAGTTTTTATACGTACATACAACATCGTATTTCTAAATTTGCAAAGTATTTTCTCTCCATATTTATGTTGTTGTTTGTATGATGCACATGTCAATTAAGACAAAAATAGTAGCAACAGCAGATTTTGTTTTGAAATGTTCACGTTCAAATGCTAAATAAGTTAATTAGCTTGAAAGAAACATTTGTTTTCGTAAATAATTGCATCACTGTTAAATGCCATTCTATTATAGTAGAAACATTTACTCATCAATTGAAAATGTAAACAGTAAAAGCATTGTGGACTTTTTTTTTGCTTTTAAGTTTTATTTTGCTTTTACCACAAACTACAGAAAAACGGGTTTATTTGCCTATTGAGTAAACGATGCAATCTATTTAATTTATCGTCAACATCAGTCATATTTTGAGAAGAGTTTATTGGTATTTAATAGCTACGATAAGAGAGGGGCTAATGTAAGCATCACCCTGTTATTACATTAAAGTAAACAAATTAGTAATCGATATATTTATGTTGGAAGCTAATCGTCGAGTAGTTGTATTGGAGATGCTACAAAGACAATTTGTCGACAATTGCAGAATTTAGACAATCAGATACAGCTTACATGGTGCTTCTGGAGAAATAGTCTTGCTGACAGGGAAATCGATAGAAAATACCGGGCTTAATTAATGTATGTTTCAAAGCATCTGGGTCCAAGATTATAAAACTGAAACTGTAGACCAGTATCAAATCTCAAGCATATCATTGGCTGAAATGGCGACTGGTCTGTGCTAAACCATCTTATTCTGTGCTAAACCCTCGCAGTCTATGCTTAAACCATATGCCATTGAACTACTTTATTAGTTGAACCGGGTTATTGGTGTTGTGCAGCTCATAATATTTGGCACACTGTGGCGGACTAGAAGAGAACGTAACATTTTGAGCATGTTCGGCAATGATCTATGTTTTAGATACAAACAATTTTAAAGAAATACAAGAATATTAAAAGTTCTTTACCCAGATTCTAAGACAACTTGTCAGTTACACAAACCCAGCATATAAAAATCTACTTGTCAGGAATAACAAATAATGTCGTCATTTGTATCTTTGTTATGACTGTATGCTGTCAATTAATAAACGTATTTCTTCTGTGAATGAAAATACGCAAAGCTTTTGCATACTTCGCCCGATATAGGGAATCAATTAAATTAATTATTTATTTGCTTCATATACATATATATTTAGTAAAAGCTAATTGACGTGACGATAACTTAATATAGTCTCTCTCTCTCTCTCTCTCTCTCTCTCTCTCTCTCTCTCTCTCTCTCTCTCTCTCTCTTTCTCTCTCTCTCTCTCTCTCTCTCTCCATCATACACTTCTCACTTCTCTAACAAACGATTTGCTTTATATTTATTCGTTCATTTAACAATTATTTTGAGAAACTGTCAATTGTTCATAGTACATTAAGCAGCATCAGTTTGGGACCGATTTGTAATGGCACATTATTCGTGACAGAAACATAATGTAGTAAAAATGTTATTTTCTTTCTGTGAGGGAGCGACATATGTTCATCATGGCGAAATATCATTAACCTGACGGTTTTATTAATGCTTTATTACAAACATCATATTCATCAAAACACATTCACAGTGACCGTAATTACACATTCACAGAGCTTTATTTGTAATAAATTAATATTGATAATTATTTCCATTTGGATCCACTTTGTACAGCATGAAGCTGAACATGAGACAAAATATGTTTTAATGACAGTATAGTGGACGAACTAAAATTGTAAATATGTTTTTATGACTGAACGTTGATGGCTTAGTACAGTGGACGAAATAAAATTGTAATCGTTGGTGCCCATACTGATACTCAACCCAAATCCCCTTTTTCTACATTTGTGGCAGCCACTGAATCAAGTCACCCTGGAATAGATCAGCAGAGGATCATACACTGTAATAATATTTGATTTTTTTAAACTCTTTGTCCCAATGTCCTAAAACCGAGAATTCATTGGAAATCTGATTGGTTTGATTTGAGTACAGTCTTAGACCTGACAAACGGGTAGCTTTATATTGGAGTATAGTTACTAGTTTTAGTTTTATAACCAGATTGATGAAAGCCGTGTATGTTCTACAATCTCAGTTTTATAACCTTGGGCGTTTATCTTATATAAGACGTCTACTTTGATATCTTCATCAAATTCCTTCTATGTTTCCACACTGGGCTAATATTTATATCATTTTATTCCCCGGTTCAAACTTAAACTTTTCGTTTAAATGCCGAGTCGCTTAGTGTTCTATATTGAATGTAACAAGAAAGACACCAGTATGTTCTCATGGTCTTGAATGTTTATTTTTCACAACTGCAATGCATTGCAGAACAGCAGGCGACAAGCATTCATCTGTTATGAAAAAAGAACTAGTCTATACCAACAAAACAAACATTACTTTGGTATGTTATCTAGAGGATCGTTAATAAGCAATGTTTGATTAAAATCTGTGTCGGTCTGCACCTGTAGAGAAACGAATAGACCTTATTGAAATTAAATGATAAGGATTAGACAGATTACTGTTATGGATGATTAATAGAATGACATTATATAGTTATATCCGAAAGCAAATACCAGGCATATAAAACAGCCTTGATTGTTTACATTTAGTCCACTTCCAAAGACTTAAATAAAATTTGCGACCATTAAAGGTGTAGATTAGTGTTATTTTAGTCGTTATATTCCTTAAAAGCACCCCTGTAACATGTGATTTGACCAGCCCAAATCAAAGGAAGATCGGTCCATTGCTGTCTATCGGCCTGTAAGATTATAATAGGATTAGTGACACTGCATTTATCATGCATTATAAATGACAAGGTGTTAGGATTCAATCGATGCCGCATTTGAAATCGCAAGTGTTAAGGCAGTGTCAAATATTGTTACAAATTCGTCCTGGAAAATAATTTGTTTTACGTCAAATGCATGAGAAATATCACTGAAACATATTTATAATTTACTTTTTCAAACCGAATTATGTTAACATTTTTAGAAGTTCAGAATTATTATAGTATATTCAGAATATCATTTTAAGCACGGATCACCTGGAACGTACATAACGTTTATTATTTCGCAACCAATAGCTAATCTTAAGGAGCACACATGCATTTCTATGTGTGCAACATAATTTAGATAAAGCTTTCATTGTGTGATCGCCTGTAATTCCATGAAGCATGCAAAAGCTATGAAATTCTAGTCTATGATGTTATTTTTGTCTTCCACAGTCTTTGTTTTAAACAGAAAGTACGATTAATTTCATTTCATTGGCATATTGTGTCTGCAACAATTGTGAAACCTTGTTTTGTTGCAAATCGTCAAGAATGCAATCAGACATGAGACAAAACAACTTGAAGAATAGCTGTTTTATCTTTTCTTGATAATGATAATGTTCATATCAGTCCACGTACGCAAAATGTATATAGACGTCTCCAAAGCATCTATGATAACCCCCGTCGAGAACAATCTGACTTCTGAGCTGGCCATAATGGCTTTATCTCCGATGTAACAAAGCTAATCAGCGCTGATGTACGATAATGCACACGAACAGTCCTGCATTTTATGTTACGTGATTTCGATTCTAAATAGAAAAGCAACACAATGTATCAGCACACACTCTTTAACTCACAAACTGTAGGGCTGGCTAACTGCAACCACATAACTTGTGTATACTACTACCGTTTTCAAAATATTTTCCGATGGCTTTTGGCAAATACTTATTTATTCTTCAATTACAATACCGAAGAAAAGTTTAAATCTTAAGCAGCCATTTGACAGTTGTGACAATGTTCTCAAGTTTAGTCAATCAGGTCCCAATGTCCTAAAACCGAGAATGCCTCAGTTCATTGGAAATCTGATTGGTTTGATTTGAGTACAGTCTTAGACCTGACAAAGGGGTAGCTTTATATTGGAGAATAGTTACTAGTTTTAGTTTTATAACCAGATTGGTGAAAGTCGTGTATTTTCTACAATCTCAGTTTTATAACCTTGAAGCCAGGACTGCTGAAGCTCCAATCCATTAATTTGATTAAAAAACTTTTATTGACTGGAACCAGTCTATATATTTGCTACACATGTTCGAACGTCCCTTATAACACATTTTTTGAAACAAAACTCTCCAACATTTAACTGTGGATATCAAACAGCATCTATGTAGCAACATGAATTACCCTTGCAATTAAATGCACCCTAACAAATTGGACATATGAAACGATGACATTGCTTTGTCAAAATTACCGTATCATTTATCCATATTGATCAAAGCGTTAACTTTCTGCATTTGTTTTCCCTCTGAATGTTGATTGTGAAAGAAAGTCTTGCTATTACACCATTCTTTATGTATTGTTATGGCAGATATATTGGTATTTCTATCAGTTAAAGATGGCAGTTCGTTCAAAATATCCGGCGTTTGATGAAAGATTGAGATTTTATGTCTTCCCGAGAATGCACTTCCCCTGAAACGGTGTAATAAAGTCAGGATGGAAACAATCCCAAGATATTGCAGAATAGAGCAAGACGATTGGATGGTTTGACGGATCGTGAACAAACGCTTGAAACATCTAGTACAGAGTCAAACCTGCGAAGTTGGGTTAAATGATTTGTTGTTGCTGTTGCTGTTGTTGTTGTTGTTGTTGTTGCAAACTTATTCTCAGACTAGTGGCTAGTGTATTATGTAATATTACATAATACTGCCAAATGTTGAGCATAATAAATAAGTCGTGATCTTCAACAATACTGTCTATCGGCATTATGACTTAGATCGAAAGTTATAAAGCATAATATGGAAACCAGTCTCAGATCTCAAGCTTCCAATTGTTCATTACGCAGACTGCTGCGTTTCGACCAATCATATTGCTGAGATCTGAGAAGATCTCCGTTTCCAGATTTATAACATTGGGACTAGATTAAGGTTACAATTAGGGAGGAAATATAATTTGACCATAATAATTATAACAATTTTTATCACAGTTTTTTAAGCGTTAGTTCGTATGAAGAAGGGCCGTAAAGCTGAATTTAAATGGTTTATTTTCTTTTTGTATAATAAATAATACTTGTAGATGAAAGATATAGTTTCGGGTTGCTTTTTCATATCCCTTTCGGATCTAGAGTTTCTCAAAAAATTAATTTATTGATACAAAGTAGTGCGAGATTTTGTGATAAGTATGTAAATAAGACATTCTTGATAGATTTGTTGAAAGTTTGACCTCTTATCTGAAAACCGATCCGTAAAGAAAGAAAATCTGTTCGTTCATTTGCATTGGTAATCTAAAAAAAACAACATATGCTTCATAGCAGAGGAAGGAAACATTAAATAATTGGTCACTCAAGGATGTTTCATATTACGTTTATAATAAAAATGATAAGCAGTCCGTTTTGTGACCTTAATTAATATATCACACAAGTCTTGTTGATACCAGGATTTTGAATTAAAATTTGTTATTCGGTCAAGAGCTATGGAGTCATGAATTGATGCAGTAAATAAGCTGACCCAAGATTGCCCTTAAAATATGACAAATGGCAGTCACAAATGAAGAAAATTTAGAATTAAGTGTTAAAAACAGTACAGTCGTTAGTGTCAATGATTTTGACATGAGGTCTACCCAACCAATGAAAGGAAACGGCATTCAAATCACGGTTCATCGCACGGCTCATTTCCGAATGCTCCTTTCGAGCGAATTATATTTTCCAGTTCCATTAAGGTGACAGGGAACCATCAGTCTTGGGGACAGAAAAGAGAAAGGAATAGAGAAATGAATCGGCATTTGATTGTGGAAGCCTGAGGCACACTGAAACTAATTGAAATTGATTAGATTTCCGATCCTTTTCCTCATCAAGGAAAAAAGCTGGAATTTTTAATAGAGCGAGGTCATTGGGATGCATTGAATTGTCCTTTCGATTGAAGCAGACAAGAATGTGTGCGTTCTGTTGCAGTCAGCAGACGACAAAATCGCGAGAGAACTCCAGAACAGATTGTATTGTTATGCAAGAACGACAAATGCAGACTAATTCAATGTTTGCATTTAGTATTTGCACTAATTAAAGAGTAATCAATGAAATTAATGATTTGAGGTTAGCACAAATTTGGTTTCCGTTGAAGATCTTGCCTCTAACCAAAAACAATTCTAACCAAGATTGTCAATCGTTAACAAAGCAGTGAAAATCCTGAAATAAATGTGACCCTAAGGAACACAAAGCGCCCTAGGGGTTGTATTTGACGGAAGGATTAAGGAGTTATCTTTTTAGAGAAATTTGAACAGATTTGCTCTGCTGTCGGCTTAAAATCGAATTGCAGCATTGTAAATTACGATAAGGGCTGAAGGTTATAAAGCTGAGATTGGAAACCAGTCTCAAATCTCAAGCATCTGATTGGCTGAAATGGCGACTGGTCGCCATTTCAGCCAATCAGATGCTTGAGATTTGAGACTGGTTTCCATTCTCAGTTTTATAACCTTGGGCAAAGAAGTTCTTATGGGAGTGATTCCAATGTGACAATCAACAGTATCAATACGACTAAAATATAGAAATGAGATAGCCGTATTTCAGCGGTGTCCTCTTTTATGTCGGTTTCTGTTCAACTGAAAACATGCGAAGGGATGCTCGAAAATGCACGTGAGGCGGTCATAAACAGAGAGATAATGGAATTCAATTTCATGTATTATTTACACCTAGTAGTTTTATGTCTGATGATTTCGCAAGTTGCTTGACGTAATTTGCCCAAAATCAATTCTTTGTTTTTGAAAAAAAAGTAATATGAATCCAGTGACTACACCTGTCCATTAGGAAACTGAAATTTATGTGCATACATGGTTAATACAGACTGCAAGTAAATTTAATACATGTTTCCTGAAGTCAGGTTGACTTTAGCTTAACATCATACATTTCTTGCACGTCACGTTAATCATCTTGATGTTGAAGATAACTTGCTTATATAATTCTTCTAAACATTCATATTATGACAAACAGAAAAGCTTTTACGACATTTAATCGTTTTTCAGTGCCGAAGTGGGTGGGGAGCGGGAGTTTAGTGTCATGAACCATCCATCAAGAGCACCTGCGTTTTAGGGTAGGCTGTGCTTATCAGCCGTCCTGCAATAAACATGTCTACTATGTAATTAATAACAAATGATATTAATACTGATTGGATTATCGCATTGTTTCTTAGCAGACGATATTTCATAATGTGTCTGTTATATGATTTATCAGCAATGTACACATGTTGGTGTATTTCCCTCTTAATTATTTATGACTGCTGTTAAAAAAGTTATATTCTCCAGATCCGCTTAAATAAGTAAATAAATAGCCTGTCGGCATCCGTTTTCTACATTATTTGCAAAAGCTATCTGGCCCCAAGGTTATCATAACCGAGCATAGAAACCAGTCTCAAATCTCAAGCATCTGATTGGCTGAAATTGCGACCAGTCGCCATTTCAGCCAATCAGATCCTTGAGATTTGAGACTGGTTTCCATGCTCATTTTTATTACCTTGGGACCTGATCAAGTAACCCATCATTCAACAAATCTTCGCAATCAAGGACTCATCAATAAAATGGCGTGTTTGTACACTTCCATGCACCATTCTTCATGTTTTTAAAATATCACGAGACTAGCCTCAGACGGTTAAGTCCATCTTTTCACGTTCTACATCTTTACTAAATATCCAGGACCCAAGATCATTAAACTTAAACCTGAGACCAATCTCAAGTATTTGACTGGCTGAAATGGAGACTTGAGTGCTTTCAGTTTCACGAGAGTCATTGGTTTACTAGTTTACACTATCCAATCGAGTTTCCTCAGTTTAAGACTTAACTCTTTCCACATCCGCCTCGCCTACACCAGCCATTGTCCAACATGTTATATAGCTTGGAACTTTTTGACGTACTTACCCCCTTCAAACGCAGTGTGATCTTTTTCATAGATCTCAGACTCACAGTTTAATGCTGTTTCTCTATCAGAACATCCGCAATTTTAGAAATTGACACAATTTCGTCAACATCATTAAAATGTGTTTGCTAACATTATGAACAATTGTAGAGAGATGTCGAAAGAAAAAAAAGAATAGTAGCTCGAATGACTTCAAAATTAGCGCGATTATTTGGATATAAAATGTCACACGTTCATTTTCCCTCCAGTTTAATATGCGAGGGGAAAATCAGCATTTGGGGTAAATTTCTCACACACAATAACCTGCTATGGCGATATAAAATGTGTTTGATCTTGAATTTGATGGTAACCAGTTCGTATAACATGGCAGATAGTTGATTTTTTTTGGATTTTATTTGTCCTTCGTTATTTCGCCTGGGTTAATGGACGGCTCACTGAATTTTATGGCACATTTATTGTTTACAGATGATGGTGGCAGATATTTTGTTTTGTTATTTGATTAAAACATAGAGTAAACCTGTCAAAATGTCTCAATAGTTTGTTGATGTTGGCGTGTAACTCTGGCAGCTGTTTGGTTGATGGTTCAAGCTCCTTCGGTACATTCGACCCTCTGCTGCTGATGCTAAACGAGGCTTAGATCAGCAATATACATGTAAAGGCCAGAGAATTGAATTCATTATTTATAGTATTTAATGGAAATGAGGAATTCATATTTCTCTATGTATTCGGGCAATGTGGTTGCTAAGCTGCAACGTTACTATTCTTAAAAAGTTTCACTTTCTGGATATATCGCCATACTGGTCAGTTATGAACTTGGACGAAATAAGATATGTTCTGTGCCAAAGATCATACAATGCATACTGGAAACCAGTCTCAAATCTTAAGAATCTGAAATGGAAAGCTGAAATTGAGACATGTCAAAATCAGATGTCAATCAGATGCTTTATATTTTAGACTCAATCTCAGGTTGATGATCTTGGGCCCTATTCTGTTGGCTTGAATGTCTTGTGTTGATCTCTTTTCATTTAACTGACATTGTCACCTGTTAGGACTGAAAAGTATATGATGCTGTTGCAGTCAGAGCTCCATTATCATCTTACGCTGTACAGTCAAACCCGACGTAAAGACCACATCAAAAATAAAACCATCTTGAAATTAAGACCGCTATTATAATGTCCCTTTAAACAGGTTTGCACTATGTTCTACCCTGGAATTAAGCCCGCCTTCATTATAAAAACATATATTGTCTAGTCCCAGTTCGGCAGTGGTGATCTCAGTAGAGGGGGTTTCACTGTATAGCACAAACTCATATAAAATTCATGTTAAATCAGCGGAAACCAATTGTATTCCTCACGAATACGTAAAATCTCATTTTATACATTAAATGTGGGCATTTTCTCTGTAAAATGGCTGGTTTGTTTTAAACGATTGCGTGTGTAGAGCGTCATAGTTGACAATCATAGCATGCCATGATGTATTCAGCTTACATCAGGATGGAGTTTGAGACAGAGACATTGCTCAATATTGCCTACTCTAAAACATTGATCATTTAGTTGCTTGAAATAAAATTGTGTTTTTGTTTAATTGATTGAATGTTTTAAAATGTTAATGTATGCGCCGACGTCCTAAATATTTGACGAATTTAACGAAAACAGAGTTAGTGGTGTGGTCTTGTTTTTTCACTGTCTTTAGACATTCAAAAATTATTAGATACAACAGAATGGTCATAAACCTTATTTTCACAGGTTTCTACAGTATTTGCCTCTAAACGGTTTAATAGCGGGGTAGGGGTGCTGGATAAAAGTGTTCTTTACAAAAATATCATTATAACAGTAAGCTACTCGGTATTACTGACAATGTATTTTCCTCAGGTATATTACCATGAACAAGTTATTAGTAGATTAGAAGTCTTGGAGATTGTTTTATCATAATTATCAACATAATGCATGCACTCAAATTCAAACGAATCAGGAATGGCATTCGAACAAAATAGTTGGCGTTTTGTCATTTTTGAACACCAATTTACAGTTTACATATTCGATTACCAAGACAAATCAGTCCTCAAAGGGAACATTCAAGTTCAAACAGATGTTTATATCATTATTGCATAATTGAAATCCAGTTTGAAGAGGAAAACACGTTTTTCTATGGGTTTCTCTGTGAAAATGCGGAAGATCCGCAGTACACACGATTTGCCTTCTTATCAGCTGAACGCACACAACGCTTGTCATTTTTTGTAACAAAAGTCATTGAAACGACAAAAGATTATTATGAAATCTTAATTAAGATAATGTTAGACGCGGAAGAATAATACGATGTTAAAGAAACACTCGTATGTGTTGAGTCAGATACGCATCTGCTGCACAAATATCACTCGAGACAATGTGTTGGTAATACAAAAAGTGGTAAAAAAATGTCCGCTAAAATGGACGTCGAAAATTAGCGAAAAGAAAACCAACTTCCTACACTCAGTGCAGATAACTGTGAATATATGTATAATCCAAATGTTATGAAATATGTGACCAATGTAACAACAAATAAAACCACAACAAAAAAAAGCCTTTTTCTACAATTTGAATGGGAAAAACAGCAATCTCTGGTTAACAAAAAGTGTGTTAACATGTCTCAACAACAAATTCATTTTCCAATGAGTGGTTTCATTTTGGTGTAAATTCAAGACCAACACGGGAGTGATTGCTATATCAATTATGCAGATGTAAAGTCAAAGACGTTCTCTAGATAACATATTTCCCCCAAAGAACTGCGCATTCTTACTCTACTTGGCAAAAGTGCATGAATATTTCAGTTTGATATGAAAAGAAATAACTTTCAAACATAGAAAGAAAAATCATTTGAAATAGTTTGTTGAATCAAAGTTTTGGCAAAAGTGTATGAAAAGAAATTGCCTTCAAACAAAGAAAGAGAAATTATTTGAAATAGTTTATTGAATCAAAGTTTTAAGAATGGTTAGTTTTGCAACGCAATACACGTTGAAGGCGAACACCATTATTGGTATACTGTCTTATATGCATCTCTTCGACACATAAGATTTTATGGGTACCCTTTTTACAACATACTATGTGGTCTGCTGCACATTGATTGGTCACGTTATAATTCAGTACAGTACCTAAATACAAAATTTATATCTATAATATCTACAATAGAAATATTAATAACATTCATTTCATAAGATATAAATAGACGAAAAAAGAACTTTGAAAGCCACCGAACAAGACAAATATCAAATTACTGCAAACTTGGTTTGATTAAGCCTGTTCGCGGCACTAATGGAAATGCATCGAACGCCTCCTATCCCTTCTCATTATTTAAGATTACAGTTTTACTATTGACGCACACATATTCATATATAAAAACACATATGCACAAATATATACGTGAAGCCTGCATGAACGTATACACAAATCCGTCGCTGAATAACGTTTTATAAGCCACGGAGATGGTATGAACAATAATGTAGACATTCCGTATTAAATAACACAGTACCAAAGTACTTAGGAAGCATAGGAAAACCATATGTGGACGTTTAATCTTGCCAGTTTTGTCATGAAAAAAATCGAGTATATAATTACTTGTAGGAAAAATAGAGTATATCATTATTGTAGAAGAGATGTTTTTCTCTCATTTGCCATTGTTAAAATGGCTTTCCTCCGAACGACAGCTGCTATCGGCACATAAAATACAATATTTAACATCCAAATGACTTTTAATAAGCCAGCTAACAGCATATTGTAATTTGTTTCTACATTATCAAGTTTCCATCAGCCACAATTCCCAGCGCTCAAAACCTCTATCGATCATATTTTCGTTCTATTTGAAGAACTTACGATGTCGTTTAATGACCAGTTTCTGAGATACTGGAGACGTACACCAGAGGCGACTCTTTGTGTCCATTAAACCTTAGGCCTTAGGATACTCAGGCCACAGATTATGTCAATTATGATCTATGTCAGGCATCTGAATAGTGGTTGATAAAACAGCGTGAAATAAATAATTATACCTCATTTTGGCATTTTATGTCCTTTTATAAACTCAGTCAGTGACCGCCTTATTGCTAACAACAGGAAAATATTATACATTTTGCGACATGACATTTTCTAGAAGAAACGTGCTCTGTATTTTCAACATTTTTTTCATAATCTGCTAGTGTTTTCATTTTATAAGGCAAAAGTGTAGTCTCCCTTTCAACCCGATGACCCCTGAACTAATTTCAATGAGATTCGCTGTAACGTAGAAATCAACTAATACCGTCGCCTAAGCGGGTACAATAAAGCGTGTATGACAATAGCTCATTTACCAAGAACTGTCTTCTATATCAACACAGAAATACTACCATTTCCGGAGGACAACTATACCGAAGAACCAATAAATGCCAATGATATATGTGCGTCTATCTCCGAGCTAATCTTCGGAGGTCAATAAAACATGCATGATCTATGAAGGCAATTGCAGGAAGGTAATAAATGCGACATGATGTATGCTGGAATACCATGAGGTCTCTTTGGCCAAGAATATTGAACAGATTAATAGAGAAATTGTTAGGATGTGGATATCTTTCGTATCATGCAGGTTAATAGAAACACGGAACAAAATTAATGTATATGGTTACTACCAGCTTATCTGTCCGTGGCCGACATATGGCTTTACCTCTACGGACTTGCTGATAAGCCCTTTGATTTTATCAAGTTCGTTATCCCATGTGTTTGGCAATTATATGTATTAATCCCAGAAACAATTTTTTTACATATGTTTGGTTTATCATGAAATAACTTCAGTAGAACATTACCGTTCACATGTTAAAGAAAAGTGCAAAAATGCAGTAGAAGAATCGGTCCAGGAGACAGAAAGCCAGGCATATAATTTTCTGGGTCTTAGAGATTTACATGTACAGATGATAAATGTGTATAATCCTCTACATAAAAAAGACTGAATTACATCTTGACGTTATCCCACAAAAGAAAAGCTTAATGCATTATCCCCCATTATTCCAGTACACAAATAATCTGACCACACGACGTCTGAAACACGATTTTCTTGACACCAATCACTGCAAGCCCGAAATCTTGTCAAAAGCGTCAAGAAAATCTCGGAATCTGCTCACATTAAACGGGAAGTCTCATTATTCATCATTTATTTGTAAAGCCTATTTACGTACTGGGCCAAACAAAGTGATCAAAGTCAGTTCAGTCATTCCCAAGAACGAAATTCCAATAAGATGTTCCTATACAACATGGTAATATTGGGCGAGAAAATATCTTTATGTCTGCTTCTTCACGTATAAGAGGAATATATCCGTAAAATATCCTCGTTTGAGATGTTAAGCAACGCGCTATGCCAGAAATCAATGGCTTTCTATGAAGCCGTAAGCCGGCGTCAACTTGGGAATGGAACAATTACATACCCTGTCAATCAAGGACTCTCTTTCGTCACAATTCAAATATATCGCATTCATTAATACATTCAATTTATTCCATAATATTTGCATCATATCCGAGATTTTTGGATTAGAAGTGTGTCTCTTTTTGTGGGCATTCTTAAATGATTTTTTTTATTTTTGTTTAAGACTAGTCTTTCGAAAATTATGAAACCATCCAGCCATATTGTAACTTTGAAAGTTGTGGATCCGAGAACTTCTAGATGTATCCAAGCAAAATAATGATTAACCAAATTATCATTTACGTTAACTTCCAAACAAAAACGTTATGGAATGAATTTTGTCATCGGCTACCAGTAAAATTTTATAGAAATCAATATCTGAAAATATTGAAAAGCTCTCCTGCAAGAGAGTCAAGGACCCTTCAACGGGATAGCTGCTGCTTACAAATCAATATCGTCTTTGATATATCGGAAAAGAGGATCTCCATTCTTTATTTTTAAGCTCTTTGCGATCAGTTTGAATCGTCTTTAATAAAGAATTTATATGCATGAATATGTTTACTGAATATTTATTTAATCCTGAGCTTTGTGAATGCTACAGCGCCATATTATGCAATGTTAACAAAATTTGCAATTTCTTTGATCTCTTGTACAAATACTTGGGAAACAGTTGATTATGTTATTTGCTTGCGAATTAAATGAATATCTTTGTTAGCCGATTATAGTGCCCTCTGTGTGTTTTGTACAGATTTCGGTAGTCTAACTAGCTTATGAATACAAAGACTGTTTACGTTGGCCTGAATAAAAAACGTCTTTACAAATAGTGCTGCAAGAAGAAACCATAGATGCTTTGTGTCAAGTAATGCTAACAAGGTCTAGCATTTTAGAGAGGTTTTATCCCCAGGGTTTCTAATCGCACAAAATGACAAAGAGTATTTGTATTGTCAGAGGGGATTCGATGACATAATGTGCCGAATTACAGTAGCTGCTCAGCCAGAAAATTTCTTCATTACAGGCTATTTAGAGGGTTGTTTCTCATGGGGAACCGTGTGAAGGAAGCAACCAGCAAAAGTAGAAGCCGATTATACGGTGGGCTGATTTGATAAATAATCACTCAAGTTTTATAAGAAACAGGGCTACTGTTCAATAATGATGATATACTCTTAAATTACTTGACCAGCTAAGGTGAAAATTTTGCGGTGAAAGAATGTTTCTGGTGTTACGTAATATAAGACGATGTATTAAGTTACAAAGCCGATTAAAGTGTAAATATATGGCTCAGTGACAGGCTGAAGAAGACACCATCATGCTGTTTGTTTGTGTGTAATTTGTTCATTAAAATTGATGATAAGGAAGGATTCGTGTGGCGACTAGATAATATCGGTTAAGTCACCTTCAAATGATCAAAGGCTTTCACTTTTTCAAAGGTGGTGTCATGGCTGTGTTGCAAAAGGTTATTCTAAGTTGCAATCGGTTTTGTGTCTATTTTCAGCATTCCAAAGTTAGTCATTGAGTATGGAATTTCCATAGTTGTCTTATTAGTCGCATGACAAATAGAGCGGTAACAACAGATCAATATGTTAAGAGACATACATTTTTAAAGTCAACGTTTTTCAAAGTTTAAGTATCTTTTAGTCTCAGTTTTATGTATTTGGTCCGCGGCTAATGGTCTTACCACGTTCAGCTTTACAAACAAAGCATTGACATCAGCTATATAACTTTTAATACATTTAACCTCCAAGAACACTGAAGTCCATTCGTAGCTTAGAACCTCACAAAAAATCTATGCGCAACTCATTAAATAAAAAGGTTAGAAAGCAATAATGTGTTGGACACACGCTTGGGCCACGGGCCGTTAATCAGTTTCGATGCCCATAAACCTCACTTACATCTGCTTGATCAATTTGTGAAGTAGTTTCTCCACATGGGTAATTACAGCATCCAGTGGACTCCTAGCACCTTTGAACACGTCCATATTAGGAAAGAAAATTGGACGATAAACCCTTCATATCGGCGTTAATATGCTGGCTATCGTCTCCATTAACGACCGAAATCGCCCCTATGAGGGACATAAAACTTCAAGGAAATGGTTCCTCTATACGGTAGCATTAATTTAAGTTCAAGCCACTCGACCTTTTGGTCCGAATAGAATAAAACTGGGTGGATGTCAATTACGTCGGATTTCTTCAAAGTGCTTATTGTATTGACCAAATAAAGTATCTATATCAATATTATGTCGGAATGGCCGTTAATCAGTTGTGTGGTTTTAAATCTAAGTGTCTTGTTTCACCTGCCAAATCTCTAAGAAAAATAGACTATTATTCCCAAAAATGGGATTTTCATGTAAATATGGGGCAAATGTGAAAAGAATAATATGGTAGCCAAAGGAAAGAGGGTAATATGATCATTGTATTTAAGACGTTCTTTTACGTATGTGGACTTATTTTGTAACTTAAAACAAACCGCTGTTGTGACTTTGATTTAATTCTGTGTTAAAAAGACACACGTTGGAGGGTATCGTATTACTCAATACACAAAAGACATTTTAAAGGTCATGGAGGCGGTGTCATTTAGTGCCACATTATAACGACACGTCGCGGTTAACAAGCTAGAAAATTGATTTGTAGAGATAACATTGCGCAAAAAAGTAAAATGAAACAGAAATCTGTAAACCATTACATCGGCACCTTATGATCACAAAAGACGTTTCTGTGCAAAACAATCAAATGCCATCAAATTATAAAATGTATAGAAAAAGTGAGAACGTTGAAGTTATCTTATTCATGTTTACAATAATCAGAAAATGTTCGTTTTTCTTCTTCGTCGTAGAAACAAAAGTATTATGTGGCTTCCTTCTCATTAAAAAACAATGACAAGAATACCGAGAATTTCAAAAAAAGGATTTCATTACTCAGTGAACATAGTTATAAAGAAAGAATGCTTTTGAGCGTCATTGTATAGAACGACTTAAGGAATTCGATAACCGAAAGTATTTAAAAACAAGTGAACTTTTTTAAGTAAGTGAAATCATAGCTATATTTGGCTGTTTTTCTACATTTCCTGTGGTTTTGAAATTCTCTGTTATATCGTGAATCCGACCTATTCGTTATATTTTAACAAGTATCTGTTAAAACAACCCTCTTATCAGTGGTAAATTATGTCTGCATGCTTTGCATTTATCTTCGTTGCAGGTTAATTTTCCGTAGAGTTTAACCACAACATCTAAATTACTTGGCAAACCTCTGAACTCTCTGTAATAAGTCATTGCCAGCTTAAATGCTTATGCACCTACCAGTGCCCAAGGTTATAAAACTGAGCATGGAAACCAGTCTCAAATCTCAAGCATCTGATTGGCTGAAATGGTGACCAGTCGCCATTTCAGCCAATCAGATGCTTGAGATTTGAGACTGGTTTCCAATCTCAGTTTTATAACCTTCAACCCTGGCTTTCAGTTTATTCTATATATACTTACTTTATCTATATTGTTGGTGCATCATTGAACAGGATATAAGGTGCATCCGACTTAAACTGATTACTTTTAAATCTATATTTTGAAATAATTTTGTTAAAAACAGATTTAATCTAGGTAAAATATTAAAATTAATATGTGTTTAAACAGATGTAACACATAAACTTGGATGATAAATGGTGTAGCTGTCTCGATAAAAATACTATTAATGTATCGATGAACTGTTTTCGCAGAGATAAGGGTTTCTAGTTCTTGATTTTTGAAAAACATTAATTGATTTAAATGAATTTCGAATGGCACTCTATCAAGTTCTGCGTAAGTTTGAATCTGGAAAAGAGATGATACCTACCGGAGAGAACAAAAAACAAAACAAAACAAATAACAATGTCTTATTTTTTACATGATTGTAAAAAGCCACTTTAAAACACAAAAACTGTTTTGCAAAACTCTTAATATTTTTTAAAAGCAAAAAAAAAGAGATAACATAACGTAACGTGACGTGAGGAAACGCAACGCAGCGCAGCCCTACACAACACAACGCAACACAAAACAACCCAACATAAACTTTAATGGCATAAAATAGCATGTCGCAAATTTATTGTCCCAAAGTAATCTTAGGTTAAAATAACTAATTTACCAATTCAATACAGTATCATTATCTTCATTTTCTGCAAACAAATTAAGTAGTTCAACATCAGAATATGTTTATCTTTCCATGTCCCCTCCAGCAAAGTGTCACATTGCTGCGTTCATGCAGTGGCAAATATTTGTTTTATCCGCAAAATAAACTATCCGATTCCATATTTACAGTAACAGATAAGGGCGTAAAAGGTCAGTGTCACTTCCATAAATTGCGACACTGACACTTATAAATTGAAATTAATGAATCAGGTGTTAAAAAAGAAATTGAAAATGTTTGTACAAAAATAAAGATTATCTTAGAAACATAAGTATTAAAGTATGCTACAAATGTTAAGTCTAATCCAGCTAAGTTGCCAGGTGACTTAAGAATGCATTATTTGGGCGCAACAACAACGACGAGTAAAACTTTTATGCGTGTGTATAAAAAATTATTTTCGCGCCGTCTAAAGCCATCATAAGCCATGTAGCGACAGTCTTGACACAAAATCGTGTTTCATGCGAAGCCAGCGTCCATCGCTCTTCCACCCTAATGGTCACCAAACAAACAAGTTTAATTTTGATTAAGATTTACGCCTAGTACGGAATCTCTAGATTCCTTGTACATAGACCATATATCCACGGCTGATCGGCAGACCGGCAGATGCTCCTAGATTGTGATGGGGATACATTCTTTAATTCATTATCATCTTCCCTTGTTTGATCTTAATTCAATTCTTGAGCAAAATTAGCGCGATAAGATATATTCAGGATAAACATCTAGATGCGAGCTAAGGAACGGTAGTTAATTCTTGCCTCATTTCTGTCGCACAATAGATTTCTAAATTACCTCTCAACCAACACCTGGCGCAATGCTACCTGGTGCAAAATTATACATTCAAGGGATACGTGACTTCTCATTAAATCAAATTAATTAGACGGTTTTCTTGATTCGTGATTATTACATTGTGTCAGATGGCTTGCCCTTAGGGAAATGTGGAAGGGGTATAGTACTTTATGGGGATGTTGGGTAAAATTATAGACTAGGCACATTATGAATGAATTTGACTAAGAAAAGCTTGTGTCAAAAGAAAATCGACCACTGTCTTCATTTATGTAATTTCAACATATTTCAAGTGTGTGTACATATTTCTAAACAATTTCTTTTAAAGACTATTCATAACTTGGTCAAACAAATGCATAAATGTGAAAAATAATCTTTAGCTGTCTAAAATACCTCATTATTTACATTAAAGTAAATCCCCTGAGCTCCTTAATCCCTACTTAGTTCGCCTGTCGCCCAAAGAAATGTTTAGGGCTAAATGGTTTTAAATATGTATTTGATAATCTGTATGTTTATTTCCACTGCACATTAATCATTAACATTCCAGCATGCTTGTTATGTACTTTACTCGGCTTATCTCCCGACTCATCCTTTAAACAAAAAGAGATAAATTAACTATACTTTCTCTCATTTCGACATTTAGGGGTATTTTTCCGATGACTAAACCCATTAATTTTAAGATACACTACACAAAAATGCTTTTTATTTTCAATTAAAAAGGAAAAGTTGTCAGATTTTGATAGATGGTTTTCCGCGCAACTTTGACCTGACGTGACGTTAGACGTTAATTACGTGGTTATAATTGAAAACGCGTAACAGCGGTTATCAGGTGTGACAGCTGACTAATTGTCAAGTATTTCTACCTGTTACCATATGTGTATAAATCAGCATCACCCATCTGCCATTTTAAATCTGAATAATAGTTGTGTTTGTCCTTGACTTGCAATTAAAGTCACTAAAATAAGACAGTTCGATGCACACATAAATGCACTACATGTGAAGCAACTGAACGTAAAACGTTTGCTAATGATTTCTCTTTACATTTTGCAATGTGTCTTAATTAAAAAGAAACATTTAAACTGATAATATTTATTGTACCTAAATAACAAAATGGTTTCCCTTTATATATAAAGCACACGAAGACACTGTACTCAAATATCTTAACATTTCACACTTTTCCGAGATTCTTAATTTAACTCAAATACGAAATCTTTGAAAGATTTCAGACAGATATTCGCATAATAATTCAATTGGATTCATAGGCTTCATGTACTAAATGACAACTAGATTGCCGTAAATTGTTCTATCAATGTGTCAGACGTGCATTCTCATTCAAGTTTTCAAAAATTTCAATAGAAAAATCAATTTTCCGATTGTATAATTAAATTAAGAGAAAATTCTTTCAATTTATGGCAATTTAAAGATAACTGATCATGAAGATTGTACTGTGAAGGATTGAAATAATTGCACCAAAATGTGATTACGACATGATAATTATCCGTGTGCTGGCAGATATAATGTGCGCTCAATCAGTGTGAAATCTCTAATTTTGACATATCCTCTTTCTTATTATTTATTGTCGGGATATACTTTCATATTGCTGTTTATTTTTAAAGAGGCCTATGTCTCCAAGGTCACGTTCTTTGATTCAAGTTGCAGTTCAACGCTGAGATTATGATGTGGGTCCGGTTCATATTTAGATGTTACTAAAATAACTAGAATTCAGGTTTCTGTAATCAAGCATGAAACCGGCGAAGCCATTAGAAGACTACTTTTTGCACTAAATTCTGCAATATTAGACACGAGTCAGTCGTTATTACCGGATAAATAAAAAACATGCTGAAGTAGGCAAACCGGATATGCATACTCGGGCCTGTAAGACAAGGGCTGACACTAAATAGATCCCAGTTATTTTGGCATTTAGGCGGCACTGGATGACTAGTGTGGCCAAAAGGTGGCATGTAAAGGTTATTACAAGTTTTTTTACTGACATACTGATACGAATTTTATTTTTGAAACTGCAATATATGAAAATATACGAATTATAAGACAACGTTTTGTAAAAAATGAAATCCACACGGAAGTGAAAAAAATGCGCCGCTTTCAGGATGACAAATCTCTCTTAATTGATAAAGACACATACTTAAGTTGCTGTCAATAGTTAGCATAAACAGTTATTTTTAAAAGCATGTATCAGATGACAACGCCTTTTGAAATAAGTATTGTTTACTACAGGTTATATATAGGAAGACTATTTACAAAACTTAGTCCAAACATTCTATAGGTTGAGACTTGGTGACATGGGAATTACACTGTTCATATATCTGCTCAATAGAATCAAGTCTGCTATATTTTTTTCGAATTTCATTCAGACTGTATCTAATACAAAAATACCTCAACAAACCAATTCTTTTCTATAGAAATGAGATGACAGTCTTTTACAGAAACTCGATCGACATGCCAGTTGATTACCTATAGTTACTATAACGAAGCAGTGTGGTAGGTTCTTCAGAGGTTATTTTAATCAATACATCGTAACTAGCATGTTCAACAAGAGACATCGACAATCAAGATTGACTTTCGTGCTAGATTGTCATAAGAAAATACATAGTCGCTTTCAGCAACATCTGCATTGCTGTAACTGAGAAGTTAACTAGGTCGGGCTATCTAACGACAGCCATATTCGATTTCAGACTTATTTCATACATATTTCATAAACTCCCACCTTATCATCTTTAATAAGAGCAGGTGTTTTTTTCTCAAGTTTGCTAATAAAATATTCCAGCTAAATGACATTATAAAAATATTAATATTTTAAAAATGACATTTTAAAAAGACATAATATATTATATCTGTGCCCGAGGTTATAAAACAGAGCGTGGAAACCAGTCTCAAATCTCAAGCATCTGATTGGCTGAAATGGCGATTTGAGACTGGTTTCCAATCTTAGCTTTATAACCTTCAGCCCGGATGAAGAATACCACCAACATAGCTATAAATATACGGCACATGTACATTTAAAATTCTGAGATAATACGAAGCTATTAGATGATTGTATTCAATGTTACCCCACAAGAAACAACAACATATTTGTATAGTGGTGGTTTTCCATTGCAAATTTTGCCGATGGAGTTCGACTTCTTGTCTCTGCATGCCATAGTAAATTAAGAAAACACTTTTATATATAAAAACCTTTAAGTATATCAAAATTAAGATGAAAGAGTTGATACGAACGCCCGGGAGGGTTTACGACGTGGTACAGAGGTGTTATAGATAGTACGGTGTTAACAAGGTTGCGCATTTATCGAGCGTTAAGCAAGTAGCGCTTTCAGATTTGTAGATCTATTGTACAAGGTGTCAATTCACATGTTCGTTCAAGGCCCTGTGTCAGGTGAAACGGACATAAAATGTCGCCAGTGGCGTCTAGAACGTTGTAGGTGATAGCGCCTAGGGCTACAGGCAGTATGTACATTGTCATCGTCTGTAAGTAGGTGGTCAAGAATTCTGATTAGATTTATGATAAAGATGGAATTCAATATGTCGCTAAAGCAAGGAAAGAAAACATACTGCGTTATTAAAATCCATACATGCAGGGGCTGATCCAGACGGGGTCCAGAAGGGTTGGTCGAACCACCTTTTTGGCTGCATTATTTTAGTTTCATGGGGATTTTGGCCCTGAACTTGGAATTTATCATGTAACTATCTCAAGCCTGCCTCATAAGAACCCACTTTCTGGAAAGCTTTCATTCGACCCTGCATATATGCGGGCGCACGCACGCATACATGTACGCACATACAACATTCTTATTTAATACCAGTTTCAACAGGATGGCCATGCGATTATCATCTTAAGTTCTTTATTCTGACTTTCTGTTGCATCGAAACCAATGATTTATAGATATTAATAGAGGTAATTATGCATGAAAACATTTAATTATTATGTCACCGACAGGCATAGAAAAAATGATAAAGGCATCTACAGTTGGAAATGTTTACGTAACTGATACAAAAATATAGAAAAAATAAAGGATAACTTAAGTATGATTTTATTAAATTAAAGAAAATGCCAGCATAATTCAAAAACAACAGTATCCATGCTGCAAATCTGAAGTAAAGGTAATGTGTCACCGATGTCAAGGTGACAGGCGAAATCATGCGAGAAAAATCCGTGATCTGTCGTTTACACACGATTGATAATCGGCTATGATCGTAATCACTCGGTCCCTGTTACGTCATGAATAATTGAGCTAAATTTAATTTCGTAATCAAGATGACGATTTAATGATTTCTTGCCTTTATCACAGATTTTCGTCTTTAATAGAGCGTTTCATTTCTATTACGAACATATGGTCGTCGATAAATTAGTGTCATGATTTCACATTGAAACTACGCTACTGGACATGCGAATTGATGATGTACACATAATTTGGACATGATAATGGTCATTTTGATAATTGGACACCACCACGTGACCAAACTGACCAAGGGCAATATCGATGAATATTCTAAAAGACCGCTGGAATTTCTTTGCAAATTTATAGAAGCTAATTTGAATACAATCTTCATTCATTTATTCAGTTCGTAGTATTTGTGCGACCATGGAATTAATTTACAAGAAATTGCTTTGTGCATTGAATATAAAATCAGTGAAAATGCATTCTGTCAAATTGCACACAAAAAGAAGACGACACGCTCTCGATATGCTGGTTGACAAATTGACAACCAAATGTCTGGCATTTGTCAGCAGATTTTGCGGAGTCAACAAAATCTTTGAGAGCTAAGCGCCAGTGCTTGGAAAGCCATTGATTCCATTATAATGTTTTATTCTCAAAAAAATTTCGATAGTAAAACCTTTTTAGATCAAATACGGTTAACCGAGCTAAACTGATCAAAAGGGTTTAGTATAACGAAAATAAATTATGGTGATTAAATTAACTCTAAGCTTTATTTGGCACCACCATCTTGTTTTATTAGTTTAAAACAAAATCTCGCGAGATTTGACACGTGTTGCATAACTCAGCATTTAATATGGCGGAATTAAATGGCATTATCAGTAATGGACTTCTGTTCATAATTATGTTATAAGCTTGTAAGTCTTGATTGAGTTCTAATATATCTTTATAATCAATTCACAAAATCACCGACACGGAAAATACCTCACGCGCATTGAGACCGTCTTTGATCCGATTAGAAATATGAAATTCGAATTGGCAGCCATATTTGATTTGTTTCCATGACGACAGAACTGAAACATTTTTTCCACAAGAATTCGATTCCAGTCAATTAGTACACTCAGTGCCCTGAATTTCCATGGAATCATAGATATGACCATGTTCAGTGAAACCGACACACCATTTTATGGTTTGTTAGATTCTATCATGTCGTAGGTCCTTTGGATTTCCATTAATAATGCTGGAATCGGAAAAGGAGAATAACGCATTGAATATAGAGCCTCAGAAATTGTTTAGGGACAATTATCTATAAAGCTGAAATTCAAGCTTTTCAGGATTGCTAGGTTTTTCGTCATAAATGACATGCATGAATATGAAAAAAATGATTTTTGTAATTACATGTATGGTTAAAGCAAAGGTTTTGTGAGTGCGCTTAAGATTAAATTTAGAGGGAAAAGAGAGATATAATTATGCCCGTGTCAATTAAAATGATACGAATAAAAAGACCAACATTCTTAAAACGTCTTTGATTATTAATACAACTTTATGTTTAAGCCGTTTCCTTCAAAATTAAAAATACAGTATCTCTATAGAAAATAATGTCTGTTTCCGTTTCACGCCTGTTTTCGGTTCAACAAAGGGATTTCTCTTGAAATGTTTACGACTTTCTTCGGCTTTCAACAAGGAAAATAGATTTACTGTGTCAATTTTCTCTAAACAGATTTTCATGAAGTTGCGTGTTTTGCAAATTTCTCACTTTTGTTCCCATGTTTTGCCCATTTGCAGGCAATATTTTCTGCAATCTTTCTATTACTTTCCCTGATCGGCAGAAGAAGCATCTAGCTTTTTGACTGTAATTAGATTTCCTGATTTTCTTTTAGCAGTTCTTGCCCGAGGCTATGCAATTCACAGATATCATATTGAAACGTTTCGTCAAGAAATGCTTACCTAATTAGTTTCGTTTAAGATTTTCCCTGCCATAAATTTATCATGTCTCGGTAAATTTAAATTATTTAAAAGCCATTTGCCTGAAGGGGATTTGCTTTTACTTTTAGAGAGTCATTATTTCACGAATGTCATGGTATAAGAGAGGCATGGGATGTAACATAACGACGATATCACACTCGTGATAATTTCATTATCTCTTTTTTAGCCGTGGCAATAGTTTACGACACGCCGCCATCCTCGGGTGTTCACGCAACCTTCATGGCATTTCTTAAATGAAATGGAGAAATGAACTAGATTTTCTTTGAATTGGATTGCTTATGTTTGATAAAAGAGTGTGCAAAAACCTTTGCCCAAGGTTATAAAACTGAGAATGGAAACCAGTCTCAAATCTCAAGCATCTGTCGCCCTTTTAGCCAATCAGGTGCTTGAGATTTGAGATTCCTTTCCAATCTCAGTTTAATAACATTCAGCACTAAAGAAAGAGGTGAATATATCAGTGATAAGCATGGATTTAGGGCGAAAAATCCAATTTTCGTGCGTGTTTACTCATTTCTTTGAACTGTTATGTCGAGCTTTTTGTCTACGTTCCAAAAATTAATATTACTATTACTTATAACATGAAAATATGACGTAGAAAATCGGTCAGTTTCTTTTATTCATTCTATCTTTTTCTTAATATTTTAACTCTAGATGTACTGATCTCTTATTAGTGTTATAAGCCACTTGTGTTTTGTGTGCATGCGACATTGTCGGATAGTGGGTAGGTTGGTATGCAGTGTCCAAGGCAGCTTTTACTTCTTTGTTCATATAAAAACCTGATCAGACATATGTGACTTTGATTTACTCAAGATCCTGAATTGATCCCTCTTTACAAACATCTATCATATTCTCATTTTTGTTGTTAGTTTTGTCTTTAAAATTGATTAAATTCTAAAACTTAAAAAGTATGCCCATTTTTTCTCATTTTTTTTGGATATGCGGAGAGGGTTTGATTTCTGAATGTTGCTATGGTTATTTAACTTTTTTGTCAGATAAGACACGAAGTCCATTAAATTAACAACGGAGACCAGCATTGAATGGACAATTTTGGGGCTATAGCACTGGTATTTAACAGAATGAAGTGTTTTTTGTGTTTTTACTTAGATATATCTACGTTATATAAGACAATTAATCGGTTTGTTTCATCAAGTACGGTTTGATAAACATAAAGAAAATCTGTTTCGCCCATCATTCTGTTGTGTTCCTTTCAATCTGGGCAGAAATTTAGTAGGTATTTTTTTCATAGGTTTTATGATGAAATATGTTTACATTCCCAGCGTTATCTTTTATTTTCAGACATAATTTTGTTGCATTTTGGCATCAACATTGCAACCTGGTGACGCGATGATTGATTTACTGTGCAACTGACATGAAACATTTTTGTTTGTCAAAACGTACGTCTTATTCAAGCATTGTGTATGCCTGACAAAACAAAGACAAGTCCCAATTGTTATGAAACAAGTCGCACATGCTTCAAGAGTTTGTGATATACATATCCATTGTGACAGACGTCTGTTGCTGAGAATGCACTCTGGAAACTTTGTTGAACTGACAGCGTTTTTTTTTTGTCTCAAGCATAGTATGTGTGTCTATATATGTTACAAGGGAGTTCAATAGCTTTTGAAAACCAGGAGTCATATGACTCCTGCTGAGGTTGTCAAGAGTCATAGGGTGTATTCAGTGAAATTTACAACTTATCAAATTGCTTTAACTTCATTTATATTTATTTTCTTGGGTCAAACAGATATTTACTTAATATTTAAAATGCAATAGACACCATTTTTTTCCTGTAAAATTTGACCACTTTTCCCCAATTCTCCAGCATCATAATGACCACATGCTCAGAATAAGGTGGGGTCAAAAGTGGAAACATTTTAATTTGCTTGCATAAAATTACAGGAATCAACATCTATTGACATCCCTGATTACGTCTCAGCAACGTTACTAAATAAAGATAAAGAAGAGATGTAAGAAGAAGTAAGATTTCGACTAAAACCAATGTGGAAAATTAAGAACATCAGCGGAAAACAAAATTTAAAGAATGTACACCATGTAAGGAAATTCATCTTCTCTGGTGTAAAACTGTATGCGGTCCAAATATGAACGACAGACAGACAGACGGACGGACAGACATGAAAGACATTGTCTTCGCGTTATAAGATTTTCGTACCTGGGCGGTGGTACGATGGCATCAACTGGATACCATACTTTTTTCAATTTAAAATGTTCTTTAATATACGTTACTTATTGGGACATAAAGATACGAAAACGAAATTCAGAAAGTGACATGTTTCTTTATCATTTGTCACACTTTTATCTCGGCAATGAGGTACCTACCTGTTAAATGATCCGAATGATGAAATAAACATTATAGACTAATATTTGACTGCGATAATGATAATGTTCATATCTCATATCAAAAGTTTGTTTCCTTCAGCTTATTACACGTCAAACCATTATGTTCAGAATGTTATTTAAATAGTACTAAGATGTTTTAGCGTTTATGGACCATGTGGATATATAACTTAATGATGCTGAAATAATGTTTAAGATGAGTTATGATTACGGTCTACATTTTATTGCACATGTGTCCTTTGTGCGCAGTTTCAACCTGCTGTGGTATCATTTACTTTCGCGGGAACGAATTCTTGCGTGTAATTTGCGCATTTATCCTAAACGCGAAATACGCGAAATTTATTCCCACACGAAATATAATGATACCGCAGTATCTTTATTACGTTGGTTCTTTCTTGATAAAACACGGTTTCCCTGTTTACATCTGTTGTTGCTATTTTTCCTCTGGCATTTCTTGACATTCAGCTTAACTTATTACAACATTTACACTTTCGGCTATAAATCTGTAAATGTTTTATTCCCGTGCCTGAAATCATCTGTAAAGATTTCATAAGAAATTGCCTATAAATATTTATCAGCCGACGCCGGCATGTTTTAAGTACGGTAGAAGAACATCGTAAAAATGTAAAACAGCAGCTTGGATGTAACAAGTATGTCTTTAATTTGAAAGAAATATTGTGAGTTTCTCCAGTAATCTTGCTTTTTGAAAACATCAGCAGCTCTTTGAAAACATCGACATGTTTTCAAAAGATAAACTTGATATCCAGTGACAAAATAAATACTAACGAGCTTGTAAATTTAAGTCCTTGATTGTACATGTAGATAACGAGTGACATCATTCGTAAATTACAGAATTTTAATGACATGCGAGCTACATAATAGTGTAGTAGTATCTGACTAGCATGGTGTCAAGTAGAACATATTCAAAGAAAACGTGAGAGTTCAGAAACAAAGAAACTGACATTATAATTCATTCACAGAGTCAGTTTTGTCATTTTTTTAAGAAGCCAGATAATATAACATATATGATCTCTGTCACTTTGTCACTTAAACGTCATATGTTACTATTCTTTAAGCATTCATTAAGCTTCTGCTAGCTATAAGATATGTAGGCCCGGCACGTACCGCATACCATTCCGTACACAGTACTCCTGCTGTACTCATGCAAGTCGATAGACGACGTCATTAATAATGGCCGGACGATCTGGACAAGAGATTATTGAAGCCCACGTAGACTATTCAGTGATTTTGATGTTGATATCAATGTAACAATTAAAATAATACTTATCAGGATCTTATGAAACAAAAACTAAATGATCTAAGAATTTTCGATCAGATTTTTCGCTCAACTTTTGTATTAACTTTGTTTGGAGTAGAAATTGCTGCACCAGTCAATTCTCTTTTTATGAAGAATGCCTTTTTTACATGGTAACAGACAAAACGAATTCACTAAAATGTTGAAAACACAATAAAGTTAAAACAGATTTCTCGTTTTTATTTCTGTAAAACACAAACAAACTGCAGAAGTTTTGTGGGTTTTTTTTAAATTTCAAACATTAGGTTGTAACTTGTTAAATTTAATATATGATCCTCGCTAATAATCCTTACTTGCATTTAAAAAGAGTCCTTAGTTGCTGGGAAAATGCATATTAATTTGGAAATCATGATTCACTAAAAAGTATGCCCTGTATGTGATACCTTGTCATCCTTCCAGACACTCTGACTAATTCCCCCAACATCAGATGTATACTTAAGCGGAAAAGAGACGCAGCCTTTAAATATGGATCATATATTTTGCTCAGCTTGTATGCGTAAAAGTAACTTCTGTCAAGCTTAAACAACATCCAGCAAGCTCTACCGGGAGAGTTGAAAAACTCCGCCAAGCATCCACAAATCTTCTGATTAAAAGAGTTCATGGTTGTGTTCTTTTATCCCTGAGTATATTTGATTGTAGCCACAGCCTGTAACTGACAGCTTATTACTACACTGTCATGTCCAACGAGTTGAAACTTAAGTTTCTTATTCTGCGACACGTTGCGTGATCTCTGCGGAACTATATTGATCCGCAGTATCTCATGAGCGATGAGATCCACCAGGATGCCAGGCTATCCTCGTTTTATTATCAACTTTTGATGAATTGCCCTACTTCTGGAATATCTATTACGCTTACGTGTTGCTGCAGCGTAGATTTTTCGAAGATTTTTTTTTGGTATTGTAAATTGCTTGTGTCACAGGGTGAGAAAGAATGTGCAGCCAGACCGGGACTCGACCCCTCGCTTACAGGGCGAGTGCTCTCCCGACCGAGCTATCCGTCCGCATACACATCTTCTCCCCAGATAGTGACTAGATTCGTACCGTGACATACACACCCTCAAATTTTGAAATTCGTCCTCGAATTCCAGAGAGTTACGTGTATTTAATTTGCTATTACAGGCTGGTGGCCAACCCTGCTAGCTATCACGGTCCCACGTTGGGCGTCAAATGTCACAGGGTGAGAAAGAATGTGCAGGCAGACCGGGACTCGAACCCGGGACCCCTCGCTTACAGGGCGAGTGCTCTCCCGACCGAGCTATCCGTCCGCATACACATCTTCTCCCCAGATAGTGACTAGATTCGTACCGTGACATACACCCCCTCAAATTTGGAAATTCGTCCTCGAATTTCAGTGAGTTACGTGTATTTAATTTGCTATTACAGGCTGGTGGCCGAACCTGCTAGCTATCACGGGCCCCACGTTGGGCGCCAAATGTCACAGGGTGAGAAAGAATGTGCAGCCAGACCGGGACTCGAACCCGGGACCCCTCGCTTACAGGGCGAGTGCTCTCCCGACCGAGCTATCCGTCCGCTTACACATCCTCTCCCCAGATAGTGACTAGATTCGTACAGTGACACTTGCAAATTAATAAATGCCCTGGACCCAAAATCATTAAACTGAAATTGGAACCCAGTCCCAAGGTTATAAAACTGAGATTTGAAATCAGTCTCAAGTCTCAAGCATCAGATTCTTGAGATTTGAGACTGGTTTCCATGCTCAGTTTTATAACCTTGGGCACCAGTCTAAAAAACTCAAGCATCTGGCTGAAGTGGAGACCACTGTCCGTTTCATCCAGTCATATGTTTGAGATTTTAGACCGGTCTCCAGTAATAGTTTAATAATTTTTGGCCCAGAATACGAGAAAAGAGAACCTGTTCTGCTTGCATTTAAGTGAGAATTTCATTTAAATTAACAGAACAGAAACATTTCTGTACCCAAGGTTATAAAGCTGAGCATGGAAACCAGTCTCAAATCTCAAACATCTGATTGGCTGAAATGGCGACCAGTCGCCATTTCAGCCAATCATATCCTTGAGATTTGATACTGGTTTCCAAATTCAGTTTTATAACCTCCAGCCCTGTTAATTTAAGTTGACAAGACGCTAAACGGACAAACATTGTAAATGTTTCCTGGCTAATGGCGATTGTCAGAGAAGCCTTACTTTAAAATTACTTAATGGCGTCGTTGCCACATTTATCATCGATTATGCACATCTCTTTATCATAGTTTGTTTTACTTGTAATGAATATTTTATTTCACAATTATCCATTGGTTTTTGCATTTTGATTCCCCATCTTGACAACTTTTCGCACGGAAGTAACGGCTGATCTGATTCAACATTGTTAACACATACGAAAAACCCGTATATCTGAAGTAAAACGTTAAAGAAATGAGAAAGAAACTTATTAATCTTATAGAATAATGATTAAGATTTTCTTAAATCCTTTTAAAAGAAAAAATAATCCAGTGACTCCAATCTGTGACAAAAAGACGATCGATGAAAGAATATCGAAGGTCTTTGTCTTATGATAACAGCCTTGGCGTTTTCTGTCATTTGTTGTTGATCGAGCCATATTTGATTATTTGTGTACTTTTCTCTGGTGTCATGCAATATTAGTATTAATTCTGCATCAGATTCGATGTGAAGTTCTTAGAACAACGTATTACAAAGGTTTTACATTGGTCCATCTGGATAGAGGCTCGAAATTCTCATTTGATACGGTGTTTGATACGGTCAAACATTTATCTACATATGAGAAAACAATTTTAACAATAAAATAGTTCTATACCGATGTTTAATGATCCGGACCTAGTCGGCATTTTTCGGAAACTTCTATCACTGAATTTTGATAACGACTTATGTAACCACTTCAGTCATCAGTTAGCAGGCACCATGAATGAAAATTATACGTCAACATATTTTGAATTCCTGATCAATGGATGTTGCTTTTTAGAAATTGATTTTGGGAAGTTGGTCATTCATGAAATGATTAAGGTTCTGCTCACTTGAATTTGAACAGTAACTGGGTCATTTTTGTTTGTACAAAGAAAATCCCAAAATGTTTGCATTCACATGTTCCCTGCAACCGCCGGAAGTTGGCAAAAGAAAAAACTTTTCTTTTACAAAAAACGCAAGACTTACTTTCTTAGACAATTGATCATCAAAAGTTTAAATACAGATTTTATTGATGACTTGCAAGACCGTGCATGTGAGAGACTGGTTTATATAATACCTAACCTTTGCAATAAATATTTCACAAAATCTTCTAAGAATGGTTTGAGAACAAATATACAGAGCGGCTCATTGCCAATACAATACCAGGAGGATTGCTAATATCTGAAGAAACACTGTAGTTACTGACGTTGTATAGCGCTTCTTTCCTGGAAACAACACACGTTTAGCAATCATTTAACAATTTTAGAACAAGATCAGCACTTGGCCAATGTTGTGATTTTAAGCTTACAAGTAAGAACTATTCAGCTTTTGAACGCTTCATTTTTATTCCTTCGCGTACTGTTTATTCAAGTAATTGAAGCTGTTCAACATTCTTGACATAGAAATACGTCCGAATAAATCCGAGTTCTGTCCTAGTGTAGATGCTCTCCACGAGATCCTGTTATTGTATCAAGACAATAACGTGTGCTGAATGGGTTCTCCAAATCCTTAAGCAATATGTGTTTCCCTTTACATTGTTTTTACCCAACATTGGGATTAAAGTGCACTGTACAATGTCACCATTAACATGAACACAATATTAGAATATTTCTTCGAACAACGTAAGCTCCGCAGAATGTGAGTTTTTTCATTTACAGACTTTGGTTAGAGACTATACAGCACCTGATGGACATTTTGTTCTCTCCAGACATCAAAGAGCTTTCGCACCAGGTTTCCGGGGCGCTTGTTTAGAAATGTAACGGGGCGGAACAATACGCGCCATGTTCGATTTCCTTCGTTTTTGTCCGCTGCGCCCAAGAACTTGTTCCTTGCGGTTCAACGGTAATCCAGCCATTGAAATGATCGATCGAACTGTTATGCCATTTAATGAGTTTGAGTCAATGAAAGGCAATCGGTGCTACGTATTCTTCGTTATTTTTAAACATTAATTATGGGAGTTATTCAAGAAAAGATATTTTATTTCAAGCGGGTTTCGCGTACCTTTTTAACAAAAAAATGTGTGCTGTGGTACACGATGGCCTGATGAAAAAATTGAAATTTTGTCAGTTGAATGACAACAGATGCTATTGTTTCTGTCGATAAATGGAAGCTTTAAATCGATATCCAATTAATGTGCAAAACACTTCCGTGCACACATTCGTTTTCAATTGTGAAAATGCACTCTAATCACAACATTATACTGCATTATACACTTACAACCATGACCTCGGAGAAAACCGCATTATGTATGTCGACAGTTTAGACAAATAATGATTGAATATTTTGCTTCTCTCTCATAATCTCTATAATTTCAATAACTTCAAGCAGAAACGCATTAAAAGCGTTTAAAATAAAAAAAAATATTTCTAACCTAGATCTACGGTCGGATGCAAGATTTCAAAAAGGGATTCATTTGGGGCATTCTTAGGGTAGAAACATGATAGTTTCCAACTTTCTGGACCAAATCCCCATGAAAACTTAATATTGCTGCCCAATAATTGTTTCTAGCAACCACACTGAGATCCACCCCACATCTGGACCTAACCCTGTCCAACCTTAAACTTCGCCTCCTTGATGAAAACGAGTTATTAGTATATGAACAAATAACTTCAAGGCTCCCTCTTTCTTCTATTCCCTTTTTACCAATGCAATATTTCTTTTCTTTTCTTCATGAATTATGTACATGAAGTTGCAACATATAATCTCAGATGTTGTTTCTTTTTTACGCTGCATATTCGATGTTGGAACCATCCGTTCTTATTCGTAATGATTTATTGGGTGCAATCTTCTGATTTGGCATTGGAAACTCCCAAGAAATTACGATCAAATAGCAACTTGACAGGAATTCAATTATCCCATATATATTTCATAATTACTGTTGACACAATGTCTTCCGGTATGTTTCGTGGGAACTTTGCAGCTTCATACACTTCTACCGATGCATGTTTCGTAACATCCACAATTTGATAATAGAAAACTTAAAGGTAAAATAAATGAGATAAATGGGTTACGTTTGGGACAACTTGATGAGACATTTGTTTTGTTTGTTAGTTGTGCGAAGGCAACAACATAGGAAACGAATGTCATTAGATTATCGTGAAGGTTGCATGTCCTTTGTTGTCAGAATAAAATGTATTTCGTCGAATTGCTTAACCTACATGTATTTAATTAAAATAGTATGCGACCTGATTCGGGTGTTTTATTTACAGGAAAGCTGAATATCATTGGTTTCCTCCGCTTGGAAGAGTGATAAAAGCTATATTTCAAATTAATTCATTACATGCAACAAACTGACATGGAATGCCATTCAAAATTATTTCAATGGCTTATTTAACACGATTTATTGGCACAAATTCTCGTAGTTATCTCATATAGTCTGAGAAATTTCCAAGAAAATTAAAGATATCAGGCCTTAGTGTCTGGCGTTAGCCTTTTTAATCTTGATATTTTGTAAGATTAAATTGTCCTCCAGTGAACTGACAGTTGCAGAAACTTAATAGCTTAGTGAAAGGCATACTGGAAGGACGGTAAATACAAAATTGCCCACTTAACTATTAAATCTGGTGATATGTTAACATAATACGTTGAAGCAACATGCTGCTCGAAGTTATTTTTGTACTGTTTTTACTTTGAATTACACAACCAGACATAAAAAATCCTACAAACAACAATAAATCATTAAATCAGCATGATAGCTTCGTCTTGCAAACAATAAATAACTGATTCCATTCATTCGTTTATAATTATGAAGGGTTTGTCCATCTTCTACATGCGATAATGAGTGATAATATCCCGCAAAGCGCCAACATTCGCTAAATATTAGCCTATTACGCTGACTAAACAGACATCGTATCTCTGGGGTTCTAAATCTCGAAACTCTGCTGGAAAACTTCAGCTTTTTCTGGCAGTGTGTTCGTGTATCAAACTGTTGTTAGTTTTTCTCTTAGTACATAAATTACCGACGCTTTTGAAGCGGTGCATTGGCTCATTAATTCCCCCAGAGAATGTACCTACTTGTAATAGCATGATTGATGAAAGAAAACAACATACAGTTTATCTGGTTTATAAATATGTCATAAACATTGGTAGGTTTCCTTGTGTATTCTTCAAGCAACTATTTTCTGGGATAGAGAGACGTATGTAAAACAGATAAAATGTCAGTGTGCACTTAAAGATAATGAACGCCATGTTACTTCAAGAGATTTTTTTGATATATATTTGATCGTAAAGATAAAAAAAATCTCTTATATGTTTTGACACAAACTATCAACTCTTTGGTTGAGCAAACGAAAACAATGTTGCTTCCAAACAAGTGATTTAAAGCGGCGACAGACACAATCAAATGGGGCACTTTTGACACAATCAAATGGGGCACTTTTACAGCTAGGAAATGCACATCCCCTTTTATTGCATCATGTGTACGTAGGTTGTTTTTCACATAGACATGTCCAATAGACAAAAGCCTTTAAACCTTTATTATAACACCAAGCGTTGAGTGTTATTCCTGTATCGTTCTATAAAACCTTACAATGCCATGTTTTACTTATATTATAGGTTCTGATTGCGTTTTCCCAACGGAATGGCGGGACAGATGGCACGAGGGACGCAGAACAGAAATATCTATAAATAGTATGTCCAGAAAAGGCACATGTATACATCGAGAAGGGAATAAATACTTCATGCTCAATAAGTAAGTCATTACTAGACTGAAGGTTATAAAGCTGAGATTGGAAACCAGTCTCAAATCTCAAGCATCTGATTGGCTGAAATGGCGACTGGTCGCCATTTCAGCCAATCAGATGCTTGAGATTTGAGACTGGTTTCCATGCTCAGCTTTATAACCTTGGGCACTGCTGAATAATATACTATACACTGAACAAGAAAACGGCTTTTGAAGAACCTTTCCACCGTTGTGTTTATGTGCATCTTTGCGTCATATCTCATGATTTGGCGTCATTAAATTTTGTAACTCAATATTTTTGAAAAACAAGACAACACCATAATATTTTATGTAAAGAAACCCTTTGATTGTTACATTATATTTTTGAAGAAATTATAACGAAGGCAAGTTCTTAAAACACGAAATATATTACCTGTTTAATGAAGTTGCGTTTCTAATTTCTTTAAGTATATTCCAAATATAAATTACACAAACATTTAAAAAATGGACTTTATAAAGTCAACCTTAGAGGAATAAAGGTCATTACAATATTTTGTATCGTGAGATAAAGTTGCAGCACTTTGTAAATTGTAAGACTTTGATGTTGATGAAGATCGATGGGTTTCTTTCATTCATCAGCCAAGTAATTTTATACTTACGCTATTTTCAATTTCCACACTGTCATATTTATCTGACAGACAATTTGATATGCTCTTTCATCTATTTATATATTTCATAATATGTTATTTTCAGGGATTCAAATAGCAGAAAATGTTTCAAATGTCTAGTCTTCACACAATGGCACCTCAATTTGCTGCAGTACAAAGAAAGTAAGTGTTTATACAAGTATGCTGGTCATATTTTCAAAATCTAGATTATTTTTGGTTTGAGAAGTTGACAGCCTAGCAGCCTAGTAACCTAGATGAATAGTAACGGCGAAAAATCAGTCAAACACATATACCAATCACACAATATCATTAAGATTCTATATTTAGACAATTTGCTGCACTCAATCATGGCCTGTAATCAATTATCTTCAAAATTATTATTGAATTGTATTTTCATCATTGATGCGTTAAATGCCCAAGATCATAAAACTTAATCTGGAGACCAGTCTAAAAAAATTACCCCGGTCTCCAAACTTAGTTTTATAATCTTGGGCTAAAGCATGAATACGTGATGCTTGTCGCATATATTTTAAATGATATCTAGACTGCCTAGGGTGGATTCATTTCGAAGAAATATTTCATTGGAACGAGGCCTTTGTGACAAATAATCATGTAATCAGACACATCGTGTAATTACATTACCTATAATTGCAACAATAATGGAGGAGATCGATTCATAAAAACCTTTATTCCACTATGTCTTAATTAGTTACTATGGCGATGAATACAGCGCCATAGATTTTTTGTGTGTATTGCTTTTGTTACCTTCATATTAAACGTTATTGAGTAGTGGAGTAAGCTAACTTGTAGACTGTTTCCGGAAATTCGAAGATGTTTTCTCAACAATTGTTGCATGAACGGCTTTTCAAATAGAAATATTACCAGTCTAAAGGAACATTCTGTTTCGCCTGTCTGTTGATGCCAACTCTGCAGACAGCTATTTATGAAATGAAGCCATATGTGAAATGAAATTTGATATGTATACATGCATTTCTAATATTAGTTTTTAGAACATTTTAATACTTTTTAAATTAAGTATGCATATAAAAACGCCCGGCACATGAGCAGTATGAATAGTATAAATTAAATGCATTTATAACTCACATCAAATGTAATTGAAATACATACTTCCAACGGTTAATATGCTTAGATATCTTTTGATCATTTTCCGAAGCAGCAGGAAGCACTATCAGACATAGTGGTTCTAATTGATTTACCAAGTTCCCAACTGTCCAGTGGCGGTCAGCGTGAAGAATTTGACACCAGTAAAGTCAAATGTACAAAGAACCACTCGTAATTAGTTTAACCCGCCTGGAACGCTTAAAAAATTAAGACCATTTAACAATCAAAGCATGTCAGAAATAATTCCCAAACTACTGGTCCCATTTCATGCGATTCTTCCCGAAACTAAATACATCTTGCAACAACAAATATTGCCATTAGAACGACGGTAAATGGTCCTAAAGCCAGAGGGTCTATCAATCAAACATGTTCAGGACGCACCCTAGGTCTTTCAGACATTTATCTCTGTAGATTTCCCATTAATAATGTTCACGCGATGTACACATTCAGAGAACATTTACAAACATCGATGTGATTTTTCAAATGCCTGCTGTCACATTATGATTATGAATCATTTTTTCATCCCCAGCCTTGGAATGATCGAAAATATCCGCACAGTGTTTTTTTCCGATGTATATCATATCGCCGAGTAGCAGTCAGCTAATAACTATGTTACAGGGTTTTATACAGTTAACAGTTTAATAAAAAGGTAAAGATTACCATTCACACCAAAAACATTCAATTTATATACCATAAAAAGCAATGAACTTTTATGCCAAGTTTTCATTTCATCAAAAGATTAATAAATTTTAGTGTTTTTTTTTTGAAAATAAACAAGTTGATAACATATCGAGGAACTCTGGGTAAATCTTTCAAACAAGTTTGACTACATCAATAAATTACATAGTTATATATTACTTTAGTATGTTAAACAGCGCAAACGGCTTAAAAAAAACAGACTGATCCGATTGTGGTGTTTACTCTTTTAGTTGCGCATCCTTTTTCAAAAACTTTTTGGACTAGAGGCCAATACGTACACATTTTGAATTTATAAACACTTGTTATTTATTTCAACTAGATATTATACAGGGTCGGATGTCCTTATTTTGAATTGGAGTTCGTTTCGGGTAGTTTAAGGGGAGTTGCATGATAATGTCCAACTTTCTGACCAAACTCATATGAAAACTAAATATTGCTTCCCAAATAGGGAGTTCGAGCCACCTCACTGAGCCCCACTCTGGAACCACCCCTGTTATACTTACATATCACTTCTGTCCCTCATACTTTTAGTCTGGTACATTTTACATTTCAAACTTCATATTTATACCGATGATGAGACGTTGACATATCAATTTAAATAGTAGTAATCAGGACTGGAGGTTATAAAGCTGAGATTGGAAACCAGTCTCAAATCTCAAGCATCTGATTGGCTGAAATGGCGACTGGTCGCCATTTTAGCCAATCAGATGCTTGAGATTTGAGACTGGTTTCCATGATCAGTTTTATAACCTTGGGCCCTGGCTCTGAATGTCTTACATGTAGTTCTGTGACTGCAATAACTGTTTGGCTGCACTATTTGATACAGAAAATATATACTTACATCGTCTTTTTGTACTAAGGGTACATGTACTTTAGCGATTTAGGGATTGTTTTTAACAGTCTACGATTCCTGTCAGAATGGCCATTAAGAGTCGCTTTTGATATGCCTGGTTTAAGCCGTGATCAGACTTTTACAAGTCTACACGAAAACAAAACATTAAACAACTAGAGGCAGCTAGAGACAGTATCTATCCAAATCACATAAGAAAGTTGTTCAGCATTGTCCTACATGTGTTGTAAAGGTCTGTCTGTGAACTCAACATCATATCCAATTACCCCATGTTCTCTTCGTTGTCCGCGCGATGATCTTGTGTAAATACACAGGCATTAACTGGTCTAAACTCATGAGGCTGTGGAATCTGGGCAAATAACAAATGCTTGGAATCAGAGAACATCACATTTTGTGTCTGCCAGAAACAATTAGTTGTTTAGAAGATGTTAATACAGGTGATTTACTCGATTTGCTCCAGCGAACCAGAACATGATAAATCTGGCTTCCGGTTCCGGTCTGGGATAAAGCATTCTTACGGTATCGACCTAAAACGGAGACTAAGTTCTACTTCGGTACTGTATATTTTCAGTGTGATTATTAAGATAAGCACACCTGAGCAAAAATAAATTAGAAGGACCTCACAAATGTTCGCATTCCGTGCCCTACATAATCTCGATAAGATGGCGTTAATATATTACGATTAATTAATTCAGCTGTCCATCAGAAATAGTGCTGTTATAACTTGACGTCGAGATAATGAATGATGAAGATTGGGTGATATCTAGGATCCTGCTGCTTTTGATTTATGCAATTCCAATCTAAGAGATTAGAATACGGTCTAGCGGTCACTCTCCTACCATTCATTGTACAGTTCTATCATCAGTTGCCAAAAAACATTCACAAGAATATTGCCGAATTGATGTTCCAAATAGAAAATAGGAATGGATGGAAGACATGTAATCTGATTGTTTATATTTTGGAACACTCTTTTTCAATATTTAAAATGTGAAATACGCATATAAGTAATGGCCACATCCAGAAAAAACATCCTTTCACATAACCAAAAAGCAGAATAGAGCACAGGTTTACAATATGATCAAAATAAAATGGACACCACAAACATTCAGCGGAGACCGAGTGGCAAAACATTTTGAGACTGTGGGTTTAAATCAGGTTCTGTGATGCACCAGTCCTTATCTTACTCCAAGAGGCTCTCATATAAACAAAACAAGTACAAGTTGTCTTAGTGAATTAACTACAACCCAATCTTCAACTCGACAATATTGCCTGCAAAAGCACACATAAGAAGATTTAAGCAGTAAAACAAACAAAATTCAGAAAAAAGCGAACTTCGTAGATATTTCAAGGAATAATCAAACTAAAGAAATCAGAACCGCAACTTATATTTTAAAATCAGTTGCTAATTGCTCTATCTTTTTAAATCGTAATATTTGCTAATGTCAAGTATGTCCCCAAAACTATTTTTTGCTAAAACTGGGGATTTGTTTTGCTAAAAGAGACCGGAGAACATAATAAACACCAGAGCTGAAGATTATAAAACTGAGATTAGAAACCAGTCTCAAATCTCAAGCATCTGATTGATTTTAAAAATGGTGACCAGTTCCATTCTCAGTTTTAAAATCGTGGGACGTGGCAATGCCAGTAAATGAACAGAGACCAGTTGCCATTTCAGCCAATCAGATTTCTTGAGATTTGAGACTGGTTTCTATTCTCAGTTTTATAATCCTGGAGCCCGTTTAGGCCTTGCCAAAGATCATCATTTCTGCTGGTAACATTATAATTAGCGGGTACTGTTAATGAAGACTGACGTTGCTGTCAAACTTTTAGATCTGGTTGATTCTAAAAATTCCAACCGTCTAAAGCTTCTCTTTCACACTTCATCCTTTCTGATTTTATAATGGAAGTAAAAGTAAAAGCTGATTGTCTTAATTTAACCATTCCTCGATAGACACTTAACGGCTCATTAAAGCCATATTCAAATCAGTTCAAGTTGGCACATTATTTCGCCCCCTTTCTTTCATCAGTAATAAAATGGAAAATCCTCGTAATGAGTTTAATGGTCCTATAACCAGAGCCATTAATTAGAAATGGTTAACGTTATTTTTCCCCTCAAAGTTTCAAAATATTTTTATTCTTCAAATCAGCGGAAAATCGAATGAAAAGCAAAACTAACATTTGGATCAAGGTATATACATTTCAATACAAGTTGTTGTTAATTATATGTATGTCTTCTAACTACAGGTAATCATGTCCTTATACTGGTAATGTCCGCGTACTGGTCATGTCCGTATACTGGTCATGTCCGATATGTGGTGGCATCCGAGTGCTCTTTAGTAAAGGTGTTTATTTTTATAAGCCGATTTACTCGCAATTCGAAATAAGGGCAACTCGGTATAAACCTCCAAAGAAAAGCATTCTATGAGAAAAACAAATCTAATCTGTTCATATACCATGAGCACGAGCAATAAAAAATAAAACAACACAGTTCCAAAAATTGACAGAGATTTATTATAATATGATTAAAAGATGAAAACTTAAATTCGTTCTGCCATTCTGAAGTTTTTCAGAAATACGGTTTGCTTGAAATTTATTGCCATTTATTGCAAGGTTGGCGTCAGTTTTGTTATCGTTCATATCTTTATTTCATAACTTAACTTCTTTCATCTGTCAGTGCTCAGAACCCGATAAAACTGATATGATCGATGCCCTTTTGATGTGAATTAATAGCTCTATCTGCCCCTTGACATTTATCAAGTTGATAATTTAACTGATTAAACTCAGATTGCAGAGGAAATGAAGCCATAAGGAGAGCCGATTTAAAACAAAATAACAACATTTTTATCGGGTTAACTTGTCAAAAAGATGAAAAATCGAAAATTTTTAATTAGAATGGTCCTAAGCAAAGTTTCTTTTGAAAACTTATGTAATATCGATTACCTGCATAATTGAATACAGAGACAAAAATAATGGTTCTTATTTTTTTGTATTTGTTCGTTCATCTCTAGACAGGGATGTACATGAACATGAATGAACAGGTGCAAACTTGAGTGATAGCCTCTGGGTTGTATAAATGAAGTATTAAGCCCTGATATGATTTCCATCCTACGGCTAGTAGATATATTCATATTTCTGTACTTAGTATGCATACTGTCAAACTATTTTGACATTATCGCAACAACCGTTGTGCAAAACCTTCGAACAATTATCTGCTCCGCAGTTTTATTGTCGATTCCGCAAAATAACCAATTCCGGTGATGTCGTAAAATACATATTGTCGTGAAGATAAGCAAAACGGAACATTTTCATTTTATGGGAATGCTCGTCGTAAAAATGACTTTATTTCACAAACAAGCCATCATAAAACATCTCTGTGTTTTATATGATTCTGCTCAACCTCTTCTTGGGTATAAATGCCACTTCAACGCAGGACTATTGGCTGTTACGAGAAAAGGCACACAAGAAAATAGCTGCCACTTTATATCTAAGGAACATGCAAAATGAAACAAAATACAATTATGATTTGAAATAAAAACGATGTCTGCTATGTTTCATATAAATTGAATGTCAGGTCTAATAAGTACTCAGAAGTTATAAATTTCTGTTTTATGTTGATCACCATAAATCAATAACATGTTACACAAAACAGTGTTTTACAAAATGAAACGTGTCATTAATTGTAGAATGTTAACCATGATTTCGTTATGGATTATTCAGCTCCTTATTGATATGTCTCCTTTATTTGCAGGTCCGTGTTGGTACGAAGAATCATTCCAGCACGTGTGTAGCCTTATTAATGGTGATACAATTCTCCATACACTAGTCAGAGGTAAGTCGAGATAGACAGAAACTGGTCGCAAATCTCAAGCAAATCTCAAGCATCTGATTGTCTGAAATGGCGCCCAGTCGCCATTTCACCTAATCAGATCCTTGAAATTTGAGAATGGTTTCCATTCTCAGTTTTATAATATTGGGACCTTCATTCTAATAATTGATTCCACTTGGAGATGGCAGTAAGTTAAGACTTGTTGTAACCGGCAGTCCATTTTCTTGTTTTCTCCGTAGTCATTTTACACACCTTATGGTTCTAACTTTCAACTAATAATTTTTTTTTGTTTTACAGCTAGTCGTAACAGCCCTTCCTGTTATGTCCCATGTTTGAAGTTTAGAACAACAGAATTAAAAGCAAAAGTTATGAATTAAAATCACGTATTCAGATTATTCTATGCACTGTCATCAAATACGTTACTTCTTCCTTAAGTGGAAGTTTCTCTACTATTAGAGAGTTCTTGTTTGTTAGTACTAACACACTGCAACCTGCTAGAATGAGCAGGTTCTAACAATAATTTTAATAATAAAAACTGTCTCCCAAGTAACATATATACACAAAAGATATTAACTATTTTTAAAGAAAAGATGCACGTTTCAATATGAAGTTTAAGATTTAATCTGAGAGGCTTTGGATGTTAGACGTAACTTCTCTTCACATTTGGCAATCCTCGGCCATTATGCAAATTCATAACAACGATCTCTACAAGAAAAGACGTTTCGAAGGAAAGCTATTTTTCTTTTGCATTTTAATGTTAACAATGTCTATTTTTGATGGCGCCATAGTGAATTAGGAACGGCTAAATTCTCAATTGTTTGAATTCGAACCACAAATGTCTATGCAAATCAAACTTATTAAAAGGTCTATACACGCAAATCTGAAAATTTGGTGTGACAAAAGTGGTGAAATAGAAAGTTAAAATCACATTAGAAATATAATAAGCCTTGTTAAGTTTCAACGTAACGTGAAAATTGTAATTAATTGTTTTGATACTGAGAATGTGAAACTTCTATTGTCTGTCAATTTGCTTTAAATATCATGGGTTCGATTTAAATGGAAAGACAAAGTATAAATGTCATTTGCGTTCAGTAACATTAACAAAGGCTAACTTCGAACCTAAAAATATGGACATGACGGAAACAGAAAAACCTTGGCATGTTACAAACATCTTACCGAGTTAACTTTCTGGAGGAAAAGCATAATAATTTTGAACTATCACGCAGGAACAATTCATTCTTAATAATAATACGTAATCTATTCGCTATTATTTATTCATGCCAATTGTGATAAAATTCAGTCATAAAGTTTAATGTAAGTTTGTTGTTTTTTTTTTGGTTCTGAGATGTAATGTCTTAAATGTGTAGATGTTTTATATCTTTACTAAACCATCTGTAAAAATTAATATTTATTTCACGAGGAAATATTGGAACTGTTCATGAGCAAGTCTCAACTTCCTGATAAGGCTAAGTAAGGGACATTCTTTAATTGCAGTGACCTGACATCTTGAATCAAATTAACACTGGTCAGTGGAATCTTGTTTCCCAATCACGCTGGCTTGATTTAATTTGACCAGCGCTCCTTCTTACTAATCAGGACATAAATAGTACATTGTAGGGTTCTTGACGAAACGTCCATATTAAACAAAGAGTTCTTCTATAGAACAAATAATAAAAGATTAGATAGAGCTGTGCCCAATATTGAAACTAAACAACAATATTAAAACTGTAACTAAAACTAAACTTCTCAACTCGCAAGCTTCTGATTGGCTGAAATGGAGAGTTCTCTACATCTTAGCCAATCATCTGCTTGAGATGTGAGACTGGTCTCCAAACTCAGTTTAATTATCTTGGGGTTAGCTTTACAAATACTTTAAAAAGAATCTCAGAGAAGGTAAATCACTGGTATACCGGTATTACACCGTTTTAAAATAACAAAAAATAACTACGCTAAGTTTTATGTCGGCGCTTGGGTGACTGACTTTTAAGTCTCAAACTAGCTATTTTAAGATTTTAGAATAAAGTAAGGTGCGTATTATTTTATTCAGCAAGTTTCAGAGACCATTTTTGTATATTTTTAAAGACTGTTTAACAAGTGTGTTGGAATCAACACGTCTTTCATTAAAAGCCAACAAATTTGGTACTTTGCGTATCTACTAGTACAAAACATGTTCAGGGGCTTTCTAAGATTTTTAATTTCAGAGAAGATTTTAACAAATTATCTGCCAAAGGAGATCGCTTAAAACACTTAAACATTTCAAGTAAAATATGCCTGATTAACTCAATCAAGCATTATCTGGAATTACAGTTGCATTTTTCATGCGTAACTAAGACATCGTATTAATGCAAGGACATGTCTTTTATCTGTAGAATATTTTTTCGTTCGATTTGAGCGAAATTTTATCCGTTATAAACTAAGGAATATGTGACTCATAGCATCTATTCATCTCTATTTGCTTCAAATTTTCCAATATCTCAAAGAGTATAAGAAATGTATCGTCAAGAATATTAGCAGTCGATTCGAAAGCAATTTATCTGGTTTAGGATGGGGTCTAATTAAGCGTACTGCAATTGATTGATATGGTCGCTGACAGTATTTGCAACATCTTCTAGATATATAGAATAATGTGTCCCGAGTTCGGTTTTAACCCTTATACAAAGTGAAATGGCCGATCTTTGAAATTGGCTGCATATATTTATTCTTCACAAGAGCCTTTTCGTAAATGTATGACCGAATATTATTTATTGCAGACCTTGATCACACTAAACGGACTCGCTGCCTGGTATGAATCTAAATGCAAATATATTTGGTTCCAATACTTATGCGTTCATTCATTGCTAATAATTGTTAATTGATTTGTTGCGACACTTAGTGTGTCTGCATAATGTCCCGAACAAAGGTACATGTACACTATTCCGAAACAATTTGTTGTTGTTTATTTTCTCACCGTTAAGTTTAAACATCCTTTTTTGGAAACTGCGTGTTTCTGTGCTCTTATATTATGAAGTCTGTGTTCAAACCACGATCGGAAGGACTCTATTTCTATAGCACGGTATTTTCATGGAATGAACCCGTTGTTATTAAGGCTGACATCTGTGATCAGCTTCGTTATTGAGCTCAAACATGAGATGAAGAGACAGTTAAGAGACAGTTACATGCTCGTGCAAGATATGCATTAACTTCCTGTAAAGTGGACAAAGAAAATGCATTTCACGAAAATCAAATAACATTCTTTTCGCATTACTCTAGATACAAAGCAGACTAAAAACTGATGGCTAGCATATACGCAGGAATAGAGACTTCATTGAGTTATCAAATTCAATTTCTTCTCCATTAAAGATCTTGCCTTCAGATATGTATGCGTCGCATCGAGTCAGAATGTATATTGCACTGAATATGACACTTGAGCGGTTAAATGATTGGCAGTCAAGTCGCTTAATAAAACGTTTTGGCTTTGTAAAGAGGCTGTATTCTGTATGTGACCATTGCATGATATGCATTTTTACTTTTTAGCTCACCTGTCACATAGTGACAGGGTGAGCTTTTGTGATCACCCTTCGTCCGTCCGTCGTCCGTCGTCCGTTCACAATTGTTGTCCGCACTCTAGCGGTCATAAGTTTTATCCGATCTTCTTCAAACTTGGTCAGAATGTATATCTCATTGATATCTAGATCAAGTTCGAAACTGGGTCATGTGACCTTAAAATCTAGGTCACTAGGTCAAATTACAGAAAAATCTTGTCCGCACTCTAGCAGTCTCAATTTTGGTGTGATCTTCTTTAAACATGGTCATTTTTGTATATTTTTAAAGATAATATCTAAATCAAGTTCGTACCTGGGTCATGTGACTTTTAAAACTAGGTCAGTAGGTCAATTTAAAGAAAAAGCTTGTCTGCACTGTAGAGGTCTTAATTTTGGTCCGATCTTTCTGAAACTTTGTCAGAATGTTTATCTCATTAATATCTAGGTCAACTTTGAAACTGGGTCATGTGACCATGAAATCTAGGTCACTAGGTCACTAGGTCAAATTTTATAAAAATCTTGTCTGCACTCTAGTGGTCTTCATTTTGGTGCAATCTTCTTTAAACTTGGTCAGAATGTTTATCTCAATGATATCTAGATCAAGTTCGTAACTGGGTCATGTGACCTTTAAAACTAGGTCAGTAGGTCAAATTAAGGGAAAAGCTTGTCTGCACTCTAGAGGTCTTAATTTTGGTTGGATCTTCTTCAAGCTTGGTCAGAAAGTATATTTCGATGATATCTAGGTCAAGTTTGAAACTGGGTTATGTGACCTTGAAATCTAGGTCACTAGGTCAGATTATATAAAAATCTTGTCTGCACTCTAGCGGTCTTAATTTTGGTCCGATCTTCTTCAAACTTGGTCAGAATGTTTATCTCAATGATATCTAGGTCAAGATTGACAGGTGAGCGATTTAAGGCCAATAGGCCCTCTTGTTTTAAACTTAACCTAACTAGAGAACTTCCCATACAACCATTGCAAAACATTTATACCTATATCTTTTTCTGCGTAGGTTCTATGGGTTTTTTTTAAGAAGAAAACTAATATAGGTGTGAAACGACGTTATTTATTGAAGTACGAGGTCGTATTTACAAGTGTTACATTGGGAGGTTACTATAACAATTAAAACGATTGCAGTTGTGCTTCGTAACCTATGAGGCCTGTGCAGTCTAAAGACATGCATCTATCAGTTTATCCTTTACTCCATATATACGGGTTTCATCGCGTGTCGTCTGATCAGGATCTATACTGTTTGCATCTTGGTCAGAAATAACTTAATGAATCAAAAAGCAAACAATGTAGACCCTGATAAAATGGCGTAGAAAGGCCGTCTGATCTGGATCTACACTGTTGCCCACGAATAACAACCATAGCCTTGTAGTAAAGTGTTACAGACTTCTTTTATTCAAGTCATTTTATGCAAATAGACAACAGTATGAGAACATTGTTGAACCGATATGACTCAAGCAAGACAAGCTAATAACAAATCTGAGAGTCTGAGAGCTTTTATACCTTTGCTTGCGGCCAACATCTAATTGTATCCTAGCTACCGTCTGTACAGACCACAACCCATAATCACCCGTCATTTTACGACAATCGGAAACCCCGGTCATTATACCCGAATCAAATTCCATCTTATCAAATAATAGCCTAGGGTCTACGAGCTATAATTAAATGTGTATTTCCAATAAGCACCAATTATTTTAACGTAATTTCAGGGCGTCCAATACACGAAATAAAAGCTATTTTCGTACAGCTATTTTCGTACAGCTATTTTCGTACAGCTATTTTCGTACAGCTATTTTCGTACAGCTATTTTCGTACAGCTATTTTCGTACAGCTATTTTCTTATCTATTAATAAACAAGATGACCTATATCTTTACACAGCTTTTTTTCTATGAAAGTCAAACCATCTGGGCCCATGATCATAAAACTAAGTTTTGAGATCAGTCTCAAATCTCAAGCATCTGATTGGCTGAAATGGCGACTGGTCGCCATTTCAGCCAATCAGATGCTTGAGATTTGAGACTGATCTCCAGATTTAGTTTTATGATCTCCAGACCAGGTCTTAATAACAATTGCTTTACGTTTATGATATGGTTTATATTTATATACGGCCTGCTTGTTTTCTTCTTCTTCTACTTTTTCTTCTTCTTCTCCTTCTTATTGTTGTTGTTGTTTCCCTATACTCTAAGCGCGTTTTTTATGTTGACAAGTCAGGAAGTTATCTTTAGACTTTCTTTTCTGCTATGTTGCCAACTACTGTAATCATTACGTCAAGTTACTCAACAAGATTGTCTACTTCTTCAACATTGTTCAAATCTTGATGAATATTCATAGCGGTAAATTTATCTGTAACGAGCCGCACATATGACATATGCACAAAGTATCAAACGATCCGGAAAGTCTCAGTTTACTTTTTCATCCTTCTATGCAAAAACAAACAAGTGATAACGTTTCAAGTTTATTCTTCTCCAAAGAAAACCCATCAATTTTCAATTCATTATAAACTCATTTATTAAAGGTCGTTAACTGTTTTAGTTCTTTATAATGCATGCCATAAATTGTTCCGAATTCCAAAACAATCGTAAAACGGAAATAAAAGAGGTTGAATTTCCAAAAAATTAAGCTTGCATAATGTAATGGATGTCGTTCATAATCTATAATTTAGATTGCTAGACAAAGGGTTTAATCTCGTGTATGATGTACATCCAGTGTTTATTTCAGTAAATTAGACAGTAATTAATGGAATTTCTTTGTAAAATATCTGTTTTCAGCTTTGGTAATGTAATACCATGTCTGAGTAATATTGGCAGCACGGAAACTAGCAAACTGACTTGCCTGTTGCTAACGATACCGAACAAAAGAACAGTAGATGGTACATAGTTCAGTAATATATATAACACAATTCTATACATGCCCGATCTTTTTCATATATTCAGTTGTATGGTTCTGAACAGGAGAGGTTGTTGTAGATGTAAGAAGCCCACAAGGGCACATTGTGATGACGAACAATAACCAACCATATAAATTAAACCATTAGGACTGGGGGTTTTTTTTCGATTTTTTTTCACCATTTAAACTGACCTAGGGTTTTAACTGATTTTTCGAAACTTTATTCCTAAGTTAAACTAACATAGGGTTAAATATAGAGCTAATCTTTCTTACTAATGAAATAATATCTCTTCACTTTCATTTTACACTGTTGTACAATAGAATAGCAAGTATCTAATTACATAAAATGATATTCAAAAGACTTCATCTAACTGTCCACATTGCTGGTCCAAATTTACGCCATTGTTAGTTTAACTGCGGGTAAAATTTCGAAACACAGCCCAAAGAAACCGACTTGATTTAACAGATTTTTTATCCTTTCAGCACCAAGCTCAACAACCAGTCTACCCAGACTTCCAGTCACGTGTCCATTCCATGGCTCTTACACGTTCTCTTACACGAATGGAACAATGAGCAATATGCAGTGTGATTCTCCAATTTCTGAGGTGCGCGCATGCGCCGACGAATCTAAATTTAAATTCATCTTTAAAAAGTGCAATAGAATTCCTGGGACATATGACAAAGGTATGTAGTTTAGGATAAGAAAAAAAGTTGTAGTTCTGATATTGTTAAAGATGCAAATATGATGCGCTTATGACCTCCTCCCCCTTTCCGCTCCATCCCCATGCCCCGTTCCCCTGCCTATTTGTGGTTCTTTTTGGGAATGAACTCGACCACAGCAGTAAACTTGAGGAAAATATTAAAATGTTTGCATGCTAAAAAAGCTTTTACAGAATTGTTGTTTAACAATACAATATTAAGTCATATTTTTACTCTCTATATTTAAATTTTTAGGGTGATTATATCACAAAATTTTAGAATGTCGTGCACACACAAAATCACTTGCTTCAGGTAGGCTTATTGCTTATTTCTAAGTAATTCCTAGACGGATTTTGATCAGATAAAAAAGCACCTTACTCCTTTTTAAAAGCATTTTCATCGTCATTTAACCTTTAATATCAGTCGGCTGCCGTTTTCTAAAACACTCAAAGACCAATTCAGACTTTCAAACAAAATTTGTCTTTGAATGTTTGAGAAAACGGCAGCCGATTGATATTGAGAGTTAAATGTCGATGAAAAATGCTTTTAAACAGAAGTACGGTGCTCTTTACCTGGTCAAAATCGGTACAGAAATTACTGGGAAATAAGCAAAAAGCAAAAAATCTACCCGAATCGAGTGATTTTGTGTGTACACGACATTCTAAAAGTCACGTGGTATAGCCACCCTGTATTTGCAGCGATTTTAGGTGTTTTGTAAACAGTTTGGGGGAAATATTGCCTAAAGAAAGTGTTTTTGGCTCGGAACGGTTTGACTGAACATAAAACAACTATATTTAACAGACTTATTAAGAAAATATTATAAACCGCTGTATAAAAACACATCTATCTCAGACTGAAGACACAAACAAAGGTAATTTGTCGTCACACAAAGAACGCTGATCATTAAATTTGTTTTGTGGCGCTTCCTTTTACTTTTTGCCTTATTAAAAGTCATTGTGGTGATTAAAATTATAATTTTTTGTAAAATGATTATACTTAATGGCATAAAACAGCCGAGGTAATCATCAACTTAATTTACGGCTGTATCAAACATCTAGAATTCCTCAGAAAAAAGCATCCACCTTTGTAATTGAAAACTCTCAAATTTGTTGACAGCGCATTGTATCCGTTTAATTAGTTTTCGAAAGAAACATTTTGAAATTCTACACCATCCTTCTCATTATAAAAACAAATGATATGGCAACATCACAAAGAAAGCCATCTCTCTTAAAACATTAATAAGAACCATGCTTAAAAGCAAGAAGTCGTGAGATGTTTAAAATGAGCCAGAAGAACGAAACGTCAATATGGTTGTACTTGTACAACAGAATGATAGCTTGGAGGGTTAAGATAAAGTTGTTTTTTTATTTAGGGCACCATATTTGAACGAAAAGGTTGTGTACCTGGTCCATGTTTTTGTCAGAGTTACAACCATGCTATACGTGTCGAAAATTTCCAACAAATATTTTTTCTTTTTGTGTAATCAGTAAAATACTGTAAAATTGTATGATAACAATTTGTGGAACTGTTGGAGGTGATTTTGTTGTACCACCTCGCAGAAACTCTATAAGTCAGGTTCATTATTGTAAAGATGTTTTGGATGAATGTTCGAATCGTCTTTCAACTATTTTTTTGCAAGTTCGAATCTCGGTTGTGAACGGAATCATTTATACGTTTTTTAAAAATTTAAATTTCAGCCATGGATTTCCAGTGTTTAGCGTCCTGGGAGAACGGCGACAAATACCTGTACGGCAGTTTCTCAGAACCATGGATGACCAGTGTGGATGAGTACCAGTACAGATGCTTTGTGAGTACATGTACTTTTAAAACCCTTTGCTCTGATAACAAATATATTTAAGACATATTTCATATACTTAAATGTGTGTAGGGGTTGGGGGGGGGGTGGCGCGGAGTTGGCGGTTAGCGGAAATGTCTGACGAATTTCAGTGAGTGGACTGCCAACAAATACATGATATTTTCTGTTTGCTTAATAAACGATTTCTTTTTAGAGAAATGAAGAAACAAACATTCTGTATTGCGCACATCACCGCGTTAGGATAGATTGTATGTATTAGATCACTTGCCAGTTAATATTGCTGAGCATAATGAGAAAAATGTAAAAATACATGTAAAACTTGAATTCAGGATTATTGGGGGCAGTCTTAAGGTAGTTATCTAATAATTTCCGACTTTCTTGCCATTATAACGTCATGTATTGATGAATGTTATTTGTTGTCTTTTGAAAATATAAATGGGCTACCCTGTAAATGGGCCTGAAAAGAAAAAAAACACTGTCTTTCCAAAATCGCATTAAAATTAAGTATTGCTGCCCAAAAGAAGCCTACGACAAGTCCCATTAAACCCTCTCAGGATCTGCTCCAGACATACACATTAAAAAATTTTGGTGCAATATTAATTACTAAATGTACATTATACGTCGCTTATGAAATAGTTTATTGCCACCATAAAGCTTGAATCTTATATCAGAAAACTCATGGCGTTTAAATGTTATCAACATCTCGCGAAATAAAATCTGACGCCATACTTCATAAAACGGCACAGTATGGTTCTTTGTGCAGTTGGTGGTTAATGTCGTAAACATGCCGTTTATTAAAACATGCATAAAACATCCATGTCGTAAAATGAAATAATCATCAGAATGCTATTTGTTTCATTTGGCAACATTTAAAATTTAAATTACTTGAGCAACAAATGAACTCGTACACAGAGCACTTATTTAACATCCCGCTTTGGCGGTGGAATGGATAAAACATGAATGAATAACACGGGTAATGCACTAGTCCGTTGACGTATTTTTATTAGTTTTTGCAGTTTTAGCTTCGGTGCAATCCGTACAAGCAAGTGTTTATCGTATCAGCAAATTCTGCAAAAATCCAGTTTTGATTTTCCCAGAATATCTGTTCAGTTCTTAAAAAACCTGTCAGATCATTTATACAATCATAGTAAATTCATTTAACACTCACTTAAACCAATTTAAACACATGAATTACCATTTTATTGAGATTACTTTATGTATCTTCGATGGCGGCAAAATCTTTGATTATAAAATCATCTGTCAAGTACTTCCAGTGGTAAATATCATAAAATATTTCCTACTACGAAACCCTCTCTCATAAATTCCCCGTGGTTCGCGAAAATTGGAAAAAGGTGAATTAAATCTTGAAAGCCTTCAGATGTAATGAATTAAACAATTAATAAAACCACTAACAAAAATACATATGTTTCGTAATAAATGATTACCGGTTTTTACTTAAATCTACCATTTAATTTTATATAAGTTGTAATGCGTTTAAATTTCAGATGAGCCTGGGTAAATTGAGGTCATACACCATTATTTTCGTATTCCATAAACTTTACTAGTAACAGAAATTATCAAAATTTAATGGGATATATTTTTTGCAAAGATCAATATTTAAAAAATGCTTTTATCCACAATTGACGTGGCGTATTTTTACGTCTCACCAACTTGTGTCAAAGAGCGGATAACGGTTCATTACAAACCGAAATATTACGAAAAATTACGAAAAAAGTTTTTAAGTATTTAGTTCATTCTTTTCACGCTGACAACCACGTCACTCATTTATTACGCCATCGCAACTGGGGAAGTTTTATAGCCGGAACATATTTTAACTTTTCTACTGTCCTAAGACAAGAGTTGAGAACATATTTCACAAGCACTTTATATTTTCAAGTTATCGTGTTAAACGAATTCCTCATAAAAAACTAAACAGAGCAAAAAGCAACAGAAGTCTTAAGATTATCAAACATCCAATCTTAAATGTTAGAAACTCTCTGCAAACTGTAAAAGAATGCTATTATGCAGATTATGATCATTCCATGCAAAACGTTACAATTACAGTCTTCGAAGTTTTTATGTTCCCCCACTTTATGTGAGATTTATGGCCCGATGTTTTGGTAAAATTCTGATGCTATTTAACAGGCATTTCTAGATTGAGCTTTTGTTGGATTTTGGGTAATTCGGAACATGTGGAGTAGATGTAATTTCTGTATTATACGTGTCAGTAATAGTTTTTCCGCTGCCAAAAATTACTTCAGAATATCAGCGAGCACATAAAATGGGGGTTTGCAGAAAATACGATAATGGATTTTGATTATTGTGAGAAAGAAAAAAAAACAAAGTGAAAATCGAAAATTTAACTATTGAGATATCCATTTTAGACATAAAGTATTCGTTAAATTGTCTCATACCGAGAAGTAAACTCTAGAAATTGGGCAAGTCACTGGAAAATGTGTCTTCGAATGTTTGACGTTAATCGTTCGAATGACGTCATAAAGTTAAGCAGGCGACAATGCTTATTATGTATTTCGCATTAAAAATAACACAATAGATAGTTGAAAGTTCATTCCAGATACAGTCACACCTAAAATGTCATAGAATTGACCGAAGAAACCTTTTCCCATGGAGGGCTCCAAATGATGTTGGTTGTACAATGATCATCAAAAATTTTGTCTATATAAAGCTTCTATAACAGACTACAATGCAGCCTTTGGTTGGATCCAGGTTATCCCATCCATTGTTTACACGGTGTTTGGCAGAATAGCGGTCAGTGTTAACTCTATCTGCAAGCTGAATCTTGACCAGACCTAAAACTGAATTCTCCAAGCTCAAGAAGCTCGTTGCCATGTCTCCAAACTGAACAATGACAAACAAGAGTTTAGAGTCTTATCACGTAATCCTAATCACAAATGCAAACATTTAGGATTCAAACGATGATAATAATGTGTTAACATCGAGGATGTATATTAAATGTGGTTTATTTTGCAGATGCACAGCTTCTATGGTACAAATGGAGACATGTCAATGTCGGCGGATTCCACGTGCCAAGGGTTACAAAGCCCCACCCTTGGAGTCATCACAATGAAGTTTTCTAAAGGTGGGTTAATCTTCAGTTTTAACAGATCGACTTTAAACAATTGTTTGAATAATATATAATTATACTATACCATAAATAAAATTACATTCTCTGCTTCGGTAGTTTTACTTGAAATAAGTTTCATATTAACTTTATTTGTGCCTTTGCAATCAATATTTTATGTTATCATTATATGGTAAACTAGATGAATAGAGCTATAGATTATATCTTGAGGAGACTTCGGATGACAGGCTTTTGTCTAATTTAAGTAACTCTCAAATTTGACAAAATGGTAGCACGAGTATGTATATTCTAGGCTGGTGTAAGCAAATTTGCAGCTTTGTTGAAGACCCTCTAGAGTCTTTGAGTTCTACGTCTGGAATAAGAACTCCATTTCTAAGCCTCGTAACTCAGAATTAACATTGTGTACAGATGATATATAATGCTATGTCTGATTTTGAAACCAAACATCGCAGAATATATATGTTGACAGATAACACGCGCCGATATTCTTAAAGCATGTATTTTTAAAGCATTCGGTAACACGTTTTGCAGACTTAAATGCACCACGTGGTACATGCAGTTTCCCAGATATACTGGTAAATCGTAACAAATGGCGAGACTTGAGCGGTAAATGGCTGCTAGACGTTGAACAAGGCCTACACGTTTTAAGACTGAAAGACAGGCAACCGAAAGACGTTATTCGATACACAGAAACATTTGGTGAAGACATGTCGGCGACGAAACTTGTAATCAGATGTGTGGAGAAAACCTATCAGGCGGAAACTCTTAAAGCAGATGTCCTTCAAACGGATTACGTCACATACGTGACAGACGATAATTGGTTAGTAGAAGACTAGAGCGTTCTTGGCTTTCATGGCCAACATTATTCCAGATATAACAATGTCATGCTAACGGCTCCCTGTATATCAGAAAGTTATTAGTTTTTCAGAAGATTTTAATCAGAGTGATGTCTGCTAGAATTGCGCAGGATTTGAAGTTTCAAATTACAGGGCAACATCAAATCATATTGACAGTTGTCTAGAAACTGAGGACTTTCAAAGCAAAACGGCAAATTATCCAGACACTATTGATATATTAAACTAGCAAAATGTCACACGTCGAATTTTAAATTAAAATATAAGTAAAATCTTCAGCAGAAGTTTTGCTGTTCGTCAGCTGATTTAACCCCCAACTTGACTATTTAAGCCACTAGATGGCGCTGGGGCAGGTTTTCATGGTATTTTAGACATGCTTCACATCTAAGGGCCCTTTTTTCAAATAGCGCAATAACCAAGAAGTATTTCCCCTAAAAACTTTTTTATATGTCTTCTTTGCAACATTTCAAATGAAATGGCAGAGAAAATTTCATGACAAAATGCATTTTTATTGGAAATTTTGAGAAAAAATCTGTTAACTGTCAAAAATTTGAAAATCCCGGGGAGGAGTTTCTGGGGTCATGAACTGCTGATAGTAAACAATACACGTGGCAGTATAGCTTGAAATACTACTCTAGGCAACTGTTTGGCTATGGGAAGCTGATCAGTAATAATACAGTTAAAATGTAAACCCACATACCTGTTGCAGATATTTTTTAATATTCCAATATTCCATTTAAAATGTTGCTTAATAGTATTTATTAAACAACTTAATCCATTTCATAGTGAATGACAAGTGTGTGCATTAATATTAAATTATGTCACTTTTTATCTCCATTTAGTGTACTGTAAACAATATTATTATTATTATATCATGTTTATTTCTTACTGCTTTTAGCACAATATATTTCTTTAATGTTCATGCTTATTTTTTAATCAAATTTCCCTCTAAATTCTGCATGAATGAAATGTCACCTGGGTTTGAGATAAGCTATCATCACCCCATTTATTTATTATTCTTTATTATTCTTGCAATTATCACTGGGAAATGTCCAACTTGGCCTAGTATCACCAGCATCAGAGCTCACTTTGTTAATGAGGATTATAATAAAACATAGATTGTGCAAAACAATGGATCAAGGTTTAAAACAAAAGTGAACTATAGATGTTCCTAATTCTTGCTGAAAAGTGACTAAGCTGTTGAAATTTCATTTATTTTTTCTACATACAAAAACAAGATTGACTTGGCCTTATTAGACTTGAATGAAAACATAAATAGGGATTTTACATTTGAAGGAATTGTTAGCAGAAATTCAGAAATTACAAAGTTTTACAATGCATAGCCTGATGAGTAAAATATGTTATTGTCTGCTCTTAGTTTATCTGATAAACACGCCTACAAAATTTTCCCTACCAGGGTAGGGAATTTTGCGGCTTTAAGCCAACAAATCCTATAAAACAATATCAACAATAACATCAAGGGACAATTTTTAACACCTGAACCTCTATTACCACTGTATACTACTGAATCAAAACGTCCCTTTAGCTCATTGACACAAAGTGTACGGGAAAGAATACACCCCTTGGCGAACTCCTGAACAAAAATGACTATTTGGATTGTACATGTGATATTTCACTAGAATAATTTACTAGGTTCTAGCTATATGTTTGTGTTAAACACTTTTTCAGGTTATACCATTGCTTACTAGTAACTCTGTCAACATAATCAAATGCTCTAGAGAAATCGACAAATTAAGCATAGAGCCCCTTACCTTGACTTGAAGTAGTAGATGTATAAGTGACACAATAGCACTAATAAGTTTCATTGGCCAAGTTGCCATGCTACCAAAAAGCAGCAAACCATCGATTAAATTATGATTTTTAGAATGATGTTGTTATTTTATAGACCAGATTTCCAGATTATGGCAATATGATTTCAACCGAATGCCTAATAGCAATTAAGGAGATTTCTTATTTTTAAATGGATAAATTTCGGCATTTTGTAACGCATTCAGTCTGTAAACATGACCATTTTTGATTCTGTTCTGTTCTAATGTTTCAAAGAATTTTCTTCATACTCAGTGATAAAACACATACCTTATCATTTCAGTGAATCGGGGTACCAGTGTGTAAGACTTATAAAAAGAGATGAAAACATTTTGGAAATGTATATCGGTAAGAGCTTCTTTTTATATAAGTTTATTTACTGAACACTTCTCTGCGTTATACTTTTGCAGCAATACTATGAGTAAGCTCTTGTACAAAGTTAATTTTAAGTATCTAAATTATGAAAGATTTTTCCAGCTGCATTTGCGTATACTGTCCGAGGTGACATAAAATTGAAAGTAAAATTAATTAATGTCTCTACCGAGTGCTAACATTGCATTTTACAATCTTATTAACTATAAGTTCAAATTCTGATATTTTCAAAGTTGCTTTTCAGGCCTATTTACTTCTCCTGTGGCATTGAGATTTGAATTACAGCGTTAAAAATAATTAGAGTTATTTATTACATCTTGAATAATGTTTCGAATAAATTTCCGTAATTTATTGGATAATTTCAAAGAAATTAATGATGTTTCATTACTCGGATAATTGTTGATATAGAAAACTATTTGCAAGCAAATAACGTGAAATTTTATTTCTGTTTGCTTCAGGGGATAGAATCAATTCTACAACACCAGCTTGTAGTGAAGCAAGTTTTGAGCATGCCACAAAGCATCTACTCATACGTAAGAATTCTACTTCAACCCAAGCTATCTCTTTTAAGTTATCTACGTATCTTCTGTTTTTTTGTGTCACCGTCTGCCCATTACATTTGTTTTTCAAACAAAACCTTTAATTAAATCTTATTAATAATTGTGTTTATGAAGTTTTTTTCAAGAAATAATGACGATTTGCATGTCGGAGAATATGTTGTTCGTTATTTTAAGTTAATTGATAAAGTGCACAGCACTGTGTAATGACCTTGAATGGATAAAGTGTAGCAAGTTAAGTAAAGTGACATTTAACTCTTGCTTTTAAACCTTCTACTGATATGGACTTACCTTTCTATCACTTTGAAATAGCCTTTTACTGGTTTCTAGTGGTGTGTTGCAGAAATACTTTGACTGATTGCTCTTCCAAAACTGCGCACATGCTTAGCCAGATTTGAATCTACACTGACCACTAATGTGCTTCACCATTCGGGGCTAAATGATTCCCCTATTTTATCGAGTCTTTAAGCCTGAGGGAGCTATTAAAATTGTTGGAGATTGAGTTGGGTTTTTTTTTACTTTTCATCCAAGTGATATGGTACAAGTCATAATTTGGTAATATTATTCAGCTTATTTTGGAGGAACTTCATTATTATTTCTGACAATTACAAGAATTATTTGGCTAACATTTATGAATATATATTGAAATGGCAGTTTCTCATGGAATGGTTGTTAAGCAACTGATTGTTATGGGGACGTAAATACATTTCGATATTTATACATAAAGGAAGAGGTCACAATTAAAGTGTTTTGGTATTTCAGCGGATGTGAATGACGCTGGTCAGTGCAGCAATACCCGTAAGGGTATTTTCGAGTATCAAGACAAGGCTTCTGATTGCAGGGGGACTGTCAACATAGGATGTAACACCCCAAATAAAATTGTTATAGATACAAAATGTCCAGCGAATAAAAATAACGTGATGACTGAAAAAGGTAACTGAAACTTGTGGAAGCGTTATGTTACTTCTTTGTAAAAAGGTAATTCAGGAAAATACAGTACACACTTCCTATGTATGTATGTCGTGTCAAAAATCATATAAAGATAAAAAATAGATTAAATAAATCCGTAATGAAACATAAAAAAGGAATTTGTAAATTATTCTTCAGATATTCGCGTCACTTTACTTTGCTCGAATATTGTTACTGATGAAAGTTTGAGTTTAGAAATAGTGAAAAATTGTGTAGTCGCTTTATTTAATTTTTTGAAATAAAACCTATGTGTAAAGCATTGTGAAAGTAATAGATTAAGGGGACAAGTTTTATGTTGACCGGATAAAATTAAGGTAGACGCGCCTGTGAACCACATGTTTATGTGCTGTTCCATTACGGTCACACCAAATTTTATCTTTATTCGAGAACGAATTATTTTATATTGCTCTCTCTTTCTCTCTCACTATGTCCCTCTCCACAACTATCTTCTTTGTTATCGCTTTATATTCATCATTTTAGAATGTTTAACATTCTGCGTTTCACGATTGTGGCCCTTCCTGACATTCATTTTTCCCTTTATATTACAGTGGAGATACTGCACTGCCTATACAGTTGGACGATAGACTCAAAAACTTACATTATAATACAGAATTCCGGACAAACAGCAAAATGTCTTGTAAGTTTTTACATAGATGTTTGTATTATTATTGATTTATTTAACTTAACGCTTGAATTTCTTGTCACGTACACCCAACGACTGATTTAATATGTATAACAGATCGGAATATGTTTGTGAATAACGCATTTGACTGAAGTTTAGCCTGAAAGGGATTTCTTTCTTTGCGCCCGTTTTTATTACTTAACATTTAAGTAAAAAATAAGTAAACAAGTAATGTTTAAAAAGCATAACAATAAACTTTGCAGGAAACATGAAACAAATTAATTAAAACTGTGATGACCTGAAAGTTTGTTTTCTATGGTTAATGCCGTGCATTGCGCAAACGCTGAAAGTGCAAATATACTGATTGAGAGAAATCAAAGCGTTTCCTTAACATGTCATGAACTTGTATTGAGTTTAGTGCTTTTAAATTGCTAATTGCAGACTCAATTCAGACGACATTATGTGCATGTAATAGTACGCCAATCAGCTCGTGCATTGATTCTTTTTTATCTCTTGCAGACGTTTATTGACACAGAATACGGAGTGGAACTGCAATCAGACGACAGCTGTCAGTCAGACAGATGGACAGTTACCAATCAGTATCTAAATTATCTTCTGTATAATAACCCGGGTAAGTGTCATTTATCCCGTCAAAAAAATGTTGGTCTTTTATATTCATACAGACAACCCATATGTCATTAAAAGTGGAGAAGATAAGCTGTGTCTTTGATTTTAAGACGTTTCAAAATGAAACACCTTCATCTTTCGTTCTTTGATATTTACACTAAAAAAAGATTTTATTTTCAAACCTCACACGAAGAGAGGAATCTTTGAAACTGTAAATGGACAACTAGCCTATAACAAATCTGAAGAAGACTTCATTAAAAATTAAATATAAAACTTGCTTGTCTTATTTGAATTGACATACTTATAACAACATGCTCTCTTTTCCTCTCTTTTTTTTCGCTGCGTGGGGATGCTGTGTTTTGTGAGTGTTGCAATTTCTGATATGCATATTTCACTTTTTTTAACATACATATGTATGATGTTTACGATCTTTTTTATTTATTTTTTCAGACCCTTGTGAAGATAATGCTATTCAAGCCGATCAAAACATAAGTAACCAGGGCACAGAGGTTGAAGAGCATAAAGATATAACTGTAGGTTCCGGTGTTTCTAGAACTAGTATATATTTGTCAACGATACTCATTAACTTAATACTTTTCTTGCTCTGGCGAGAGAGATGAATGGGACTTGTGTAATGTTCATTCCATTAGGGAGATATTTAATGATGAAATCTTTGAATTGTGATTTTCGTATAAAGTGGCACGGCACTGGATCGGCGTTGCATGGATGGAATTCAAGAGCGGAAAAGTGAAACATCTCTACGACATCATGTTTTGAATTAACCACACGTGACAGGAAGATATCTTGTTTAGCTTTCGTGTTGACGTGGTCAAACGGTGTAGTAAGGTCTTTTTCGAACAATTAACTGACAAGATCATACAATTCAAACTGGAACTGACGTGGTCTCGTCTGTTTTGCTTGGGTACCATATTTCAAAACATATCTGCAGCATTGATAAAGATATATTCCTGTTAAGAATAGAATATATGCCGACTGGGATTGCAAGAAAACCTCAGAAACCCAAACTTATATTTTCTTGAGTTGCGTTGGAAAGGTTTTGGTGAAACCGATTATTTATAGATGACCATAAGTAATGATATTATAATGTGAAAGCATAATGAAAGTTATCACATTCATATACTAAGTATGTGAATTTTGTTTTGATGTATTGATTATTGCGCATAATAATATGTATTCAACAAGGCCTAATAATATGTTTAAATTTGGGGACGGTTCTTCGAACGTTATCCGCAGATTAAACTAACAGGGTTAAATTTAGAACAAGGTATTCTTACAAATAAAATCATTTCTTTTCAGTTTTATTTGACAAATTTGTACACTAGAATAAAAGGTTCTATTGAGATAAGAAGGTTCTCAAATATTTCATAAAACTGTTTTTGTTCCTTTTGGAAATTTAACACACTCTCTTACACTATCGGCTCGTAACTATCACCTCTGTTTTAGGCTAGGACTACTTTCAACTACTTTTACTTTAACTAAAAATAGTTCACCGACTACATTTAAAATAGCTTATGTTTCTTCGGATTCAATGAAAGATATTGAAGATTTCTGTCATTTGTTTTACCTCAAGCTTTTAAATTCATAATTATGACTGAATAAAATAAGGCTGTCGTGTTTGATCAAAAAGCTTGACATTGATCCTTTCGCAGAGATGTTAAGTGAGTGTAAGGAACGACAACTCGGCGAAGGAGATTGAATTTAACCCTGGTTAGTTTAACCCGCTGATAAAGTTTTGAACAAGTGGCCCCAGATTGAACATGAATTAATCGTAGTTTAGTTCAATGACCATGGTCAATAAAGTTTGCCTATGTTTGCTTGCCACTCATTTTTCTTTAATTACAGAATACTCATCATAAGTGTTCAATTAATATTTTACGTTTTATTAATGTTATAAGATTGTTTATCCTCGCTGCATTTTCACGAGTTACTTATTCTACAAAAAACGAATTTGTTCCTTTACAGCTTCATAATCCAAAATGTTAGATGGTAACAAATTAAACATTCAATGTTTTATAACAGTAGGCAGATACGACATAAATTTATAAAAAGTATGCCTCTGTTCAGCTGAAATGTTATCTGTGTGTAGAAAGTATTGATTTTCATAAACCCCATACGTGTTAGCTTAGACTAAATGAATTGAATTTTAAATAAAAATATGAAATGTTTAAGAATATTTTGGAGGAACACATCTTAATAATATAATTATTATATTTTTAATGTAAAATCAAGCAATCAAGAACATATCCTTGTATTGATGTCAGCATAGAAAGTAAGAGAATTATTTGGCATACATTCTGACTCCTGTTTTATTTTCAACGAGGAATTAGATTTAAAAATTGTCCTTGTGGCATAATTTAGTAGTAATAGCATGTGTGAGTTATGACTGAGTTATCATACAGTTAACAAAACTATTTTTTTCATAGAAAAAAGTGAAGCATTGTTAAGACTAAGACTATTGTGTACTAACAGTTGCATACAGATACGTTAATGTCACTCTTAATTACTCCGGATAATTAATATTATGCTATTCATGCTATTCATTATTTACTTTTTATTTATTCATGAACAATGTTAAATATAAATAAAATAGAACGATTGTCTCATTATTGTATATACTGGCTACTAGCTGATTTCAGTACAAACAAGAACATTTTTTTCACAGTCTTGATAAAATGTTTGAAGCACCTTTAAGTAATGTTCGTTTATTTCAGTTCATTGATGATATAGCATTTGTATTGGTATTACGGACAACAGGGTATAGAAAACGTAAACCAAATAATGAATATTGTAATGTTCACTGTATTTTATGTAGGTTTTAGTACCCCTCCATCACATTTTGATAAATGTAATTATTTTGTTCTGCCAAAACTGCATTTTAAGCTTTCAGAAGCATAACCATTTCCAGATAAATAATTCAAAACAAGAAAACTTAAACGTAAATTATTCAATGAGCGATACTAACTTATGTGGCAAATGGTAAACATGTTCAATGGCGTTCCGCGCGAGGTTTAGGCAAAGACATGCAATAAACCGGTGTAGGGCATAGAATTACTAGAACTACTTACAAGGGTACATAAGAAAGCTTAGTATACCAACCACAGTAAGAAAAGATGTTAAGGAAGACCGAAATCACATAAAATGACATTAAAAATGTCTATGTCATATACCAAGCGTTAATTTAAGCATTCAGTCCAACCACTGTGTATAAATTATAACAACCACACTGACAACACATGTTCCGAATTCTAGAAATATATTAAAATATATTTATATTAATGCCACAAAACCATTCGTCTAGTTTATTATTTTAAAAAAAAGGTTTTGTCTGGTCTATTATTTAAAAAAGTCAATAATTATAAACTTAGATTTTAAAATACGAACAAATCTTGTTGCATTACGTTTTTACAGATAAATGAACTTTTCTTAAATCAGATAATTCCATGCGTAAAGATCAATATTTAATCAAGTTGGATAACTGTCGATTAAAAACTTTTAAAATTGGTTTGTAGTTTATTCTTTTGAAGAATATATTCTTACAAATGAAATTCTATCTGATCTTTCTAAGACTGTAGGGAAGCTACATTCATAGTGTTTAAAAAAAGCAGGATTTAAAGATTCAGAGCACGATACATAATGTAGTTACTATGATATGAGTATGTGTTTTACCAGCAATCTAGGTCTAGATTCCTGGTTTTACTTACCATTTGAGTTTTAAAATGTGTTATTTCGATGGAATCTGTTGTTTGATAAATAAATGGGAGTGCGAGGTTTGAGCGATTAGTTGATGTATATATGAACTGCTAATTCGAAAAGTATCCACTGGTGATAAAACGGCTGATATATCCGTTTTCAGTTTATTTTTAATTTTCAAAATTGATTTTTATAGACAGTTGGAAAAGAAAAAAAACCAATTTATATGCTTAAGAGCTATATGTATAGTTCTAGTTTAATATCTGTTAAGAAAAAAATATTTTATATGTAGAATATAAAGTTCATGGTTAAATAAATGATGAGAATATCGTCATTTTCCGGAAGTTTTCGGAAGCATTAAAATGAAGTGTTTTAACGATAAGTTGTTTTATCAAACTAGTTTTTTTTTATTTAATATTATTTCTTAACTCTGATTTTATCACCAGAATGTACTTGAGAATTATATGAAAGATAAGTATAACAGTAAATATTTTGTTGTTATCGTTCTATTTAACACTTAACTGTGATATTTTTGTAATAAATGATACAAATATTTTTATAAACCAAAATGATACTTGTTGTTTATCATATGAATTAATCTATCCATAATCCCATCCCAAACTCTCCACACTTATTATATAAGTGACAAATATGGCATTTGTCTCTCAGTTAATGGTCTACGTTGTGCCATGGTAATGTGCTGTCGCAATGCTTCCACGTCAGCTCCTTAATTTGTTTTAGAGGTTTCACAAGAAGTAATGGTTAATTTTACATAGTGGAATAATGCATGTTTTAAACATATACATACCCGTACCAGAATTGGTTTTCTAACCACCAACGCCACCATCCTCAGCACCACTAATTTAATCTTCGAAATAGTCCATTTTGCGGTAGTTTGCTCCCAGTTTTACGCCATTCTCACATCTGAATGATGGCAAGGATGAAGAGATGTTTTATCTGCACAGCAGTCCGGCTATAGTATTGAGATTTATTATTTGAATGCATCTGTAAGTGAAAATCATTAGTTTATAAATTATCTATAAGCAAATGAAATAACAGCAAATAGAGGCAATTGATGTCTAACGTTTCTGTGCAAATTATTCGCGAATTTGTAATCGAATTGTTTCTTTATTTTTGAGGCTATAGAATGGATAATAAGAAATTATCTGACATTATTGGCTTGATAATTACACTGTAGTCAAAGTTGAATTCTTTTAGAAGCGAATGTCTTGGTGTCGTATCGCACGTGAAAATTATCGTAAGCTTCCCAATTTACAAGGTTACCATTTCGTGATGATACCTCGATGAGCTGACGAAATCGTGACCAAATCGCCTGGCACTTAAAAAGGAGAATTGAGTTATTCACGTTTTAGTCCAAATGCTACTTGTACTACTTTGCACATACTACAAGTGCAATCAGAGGTGGATGCTACGTTACAGACATGTAAAGACAAAGACCTTGGTCTTTGTAAAAGACTGTAAAAGGCATTAATGGATGCTTAAGAAATGAAATCCGATAGAAAGAAACGTACATATATCCTTTATCTTATCTGATCAGATGAAAGAGACTTAAAAGGCCCGTATTAACAGGACAGAAACTATTATTGAACCAGAAGTTGATTTAGAGTATGCATTCGCAGAGACCCTAGATGCTTATATCAACATTTAGCGTGTTTATGATCAAATGTGTGCTTTGTGCCCCAGATCTCAATGAGCTGACACGCTAGAAATTATATAAATAAGTATTAATTGATCACACTTTGATAGCATCATAACTGAATCAGGCTATAACATTTTTCATTAACAAGGTTTTTGCATTAAAGCTATTTAACTGAGGACCAATTAATGAAACAAAAAGTTAAAATCGACGCTTATGTCTGCGCACGCGGAGTTAAAATTTTGATGTTTTAAAAGATATCCCGCCTTCGGTTTAAGTAGATCTTGGGCTCTTTCTCTCGCCGGTCGGCTTCTGCGGAACATGAGGCTCTTCTATCAACGTCCTAAAGGAAAGTATATCAAGGCAGACCTCTGCAAATGTTTTAGCGCAATACTACGGCCAACGTTAAATTGTTTGTGCAAAACCTGTTGCAAGTCTATGACACGTTTAATTAGAACTTGATTTCACATTCTAGAGTTGTAATATATTACAAGAGACTCAAACAGAAAACTTGAGCGGCGCTCGTATTACAGAATAGAGCATAGCTTTTTTGTCTCCGTTGAAGTCTTGACTAAATCATAAGCCTGTCTTTTATCACAGGCTAGAGCAAATTCCTTTTTCCATTCTTCTAGCAGGTTTGAGGTTGTCCTAGGTCCATCCTAATTCAGGATTGGATAAAACTTAAACGTTCATATGGCTATAATATGCTATAAACATACCATAAGAACACTGCAATTACATTTTGGTCACCTCATATGAATCGATTATTCCTTTTTAAAAAGTTAAAAATGCATTTCAGCAATGGCCACATTCAGCAAGGTGATCGACTGCAGATGGTTTAAATACCAAGCATGCAATACGATGTAGAAAATAATGTTGGTAGCCTTTCGTTTTGAATTTACAAAAGGTATTGATGAATTAAGTGGAGAAATTAATATTGCCTTTTATTTTTTTTTTAATTTATAAAAGCAAATCTCTATAAAACACTGCTTGAGAAATACCTTCTTCCAATAGTTATTTTAAACTAAAGTTGTATTTTTGAACTATATCTGGGTAAAGCGATAAAGCCTGCAAAAGGTTTTTATCGAGGTACCGATACCTCCATTTCAAGAAGTTTTCAGTTATGCAAAGATTAAATTCATTGGTTCAAGCTCTAGAAAAGCAAACAAGCCGTAAAAACTAAATCCCGTTGCACGTAGGACATCACCATCTGAAATAATAAATTACAATATTATGTTAAAATAATCTCTTTTGTTTATATTTTGGTAGTAACAAAATCAATTACAACAGAAATATTTTGATAAAGATAGTTCGATTGCTTTTCTTAAGTTTAAGCTTAATTAAGGTGGAGTTTATTAGAATATGTTTGTTGACCAAAGATGAAAAATGGTTATTATCTATATTTATAAAATAGTAAAGATACCTGGAGAAGTTGTTAAAAATCTGTATGTCAACTTGATGTTCGATAGAAAGAGATAGCATAAAATCTTGTTTTAAAGCAGTATAAATCATTCAGAACACCAACAAGGGGTTAATAATAGTACCTTTAGGGATATCTGTTACTTGTTTATAAATAGAGATTTAAATCTAACATAAATATTATCCGATAAGAAAGAGAGACTCGGGCCCAAGATCATAAAACTCAGTCTCAAATCTCAACAATCTGATTGGCTGAAATAGCGACTGGTCGCCATTTCAGCCAATCAGATGCTTGAGATTTGAGACTGATCTCCAGATTTAGTTTTATGATCTTGGGCATCGGTCTAGTCTTGACCAGTCAGAGAAGAATAATTATCATCAGAACTACGTATCAGTAAATATAAAGCTCTGTATTTGTTTCAAACAAAATTCTTCAAAGCATTTTAATAATTGTTTTTTAATGCATGATGATCTATAGAAAGATGAAATCAGGAATTGCAACATTAAGAAAAAACAGCCTCTTCACACAGTCAAGAAGAAGAGAGAGGGAGAGAGCATGGTTAATAAATTGATCAGTTTCAAAAAAGACACCCCAAACAATTAACGTAAATGAGAACCCGAGGGGTTACCGCCTCGGAACGGTCAGTGGCATATCAAATTGTCACTGGGGTTTAAACCAGGTTCTAGGGTGCACCAACCTCACACTTGCCCCAACAAGTAAAAGTTGTCTTGGTGAAATAGCTCCAACCCACCCATCGGCTCAACAATGTTGCATGCAAAAGCACACAATATATAAAACATAAGAAGCTAATAGCATAACAAAGCCAAAGGGCGGTTAATCCATCATCTTACCGAGACCAAAGCTCCTGGAGTAAAATCGGAGCGAACATGATGACAGGGATAAAAGAAACAAATCTAGCAGCTAGGTTCTTTTTAGAAAAGATTTCCCCATAAACCTTCATAAACTCGTAAACCTTTGCCACCGTCGTGCAACCAAAGAGGTAAACATAATGATCATCTGTAGAACGGTTAATCACCAGGCCTGCATGCGCTGTAAAATATCATGTTGGTAACCTGTCTTCTTAAATTTACAGATGGTTTTTACGAATAACCGGGAGAAATTAACATTTCCTTTTTATCTTCTTTAGTTTATAAATTAAATCATAAAAACTTGCAGTGAAATACCTTGTTGCAATAGTGGTTTAAACTGCACATGTATGTATGAATTAGATCTGGGTATCGGCGATATAACTTGCAAAAGGTTTTCCTTCATTTGTGATACCGAAAACCTTGTTTTAAAAGTTTTTCTGTAATGCAAAGATTACGTTCATTGAAATCGTTATCAACGTTGCAAGCTCTTGAAAAGCGAATAAGCTGTAAGATATAAAGCCCGTAAGATGTTGCACGAGGAACATCGCCGTCTAAAAACTGAAAATTTACTATATTAAAATTAAAATAATCTCTTTTATCATATATATTTTTAGTGACGTAACTATTTTCAATGGACTGATTTAGATCAAGAAAGTTTGCTTGCTTTGCTTAAGTGTACGCTTTATTAAGCTGTAGTTCTATTATATGTTTTCGCATCTGACAAAATATTATATGCCAACTGGAAAAATTCAGTCCAAAATGTCAAATAAAATGAATCAGGCTTTAACATTTTTCATTAACAAGGAAATGAAAGTGCAAATAATAAATTTCCATTAGCGAATACTTCCATATGTGATTTTAATGTATAATTAAGATTAATATTTTTGTGGGTAGAGTTTAACTTATTGACTTTATAGAATTAAAATAGTTGACACAGGATGTTGCAACAAAAATGACTGTGCACAGGAGCATTGAAGGTCAATTAAACTGGAATTCTGTATGTTTCATTACTTGTTGTAAGGCATATTTCTGTTAATAATGTCGCTACTACGGCTAGGTGGTCACTGACCCTTTTGATATGAAGATGACCTGTGAGTTGCAACTTGGATAAAACAATAACAAATGTATTTTCACTTTATTTTTATAAGATGTAAAAGCTGAGTGTGCGCCTTCGACCAAAAATAAATCATTCTTGTGAATTAGGATTACAAATGAATGTGGTAGGTCTCCTTTATAGATTTAATTAGATTTAACAGCATTATCTATTTGCATCTCATGTGATCCGTTGCAATTCCTAGTAGTAAAAACTGTTTGACGTGTTTGACGTGCACGAGGTTCGTCAATAAGTAATGCTAGGCTATAAAACCGACTCTTGTGATTGGTTGTCGTAAGACAGAACTTTAATAATGACTGATTAGTTTTTAATTTGGGATTGGATCCTTTATTCGAATTACAAGAGTTTCGTGATAATGGCTTTCGGAAGATGGACTGGGATTCTGTTTCCCCGATTTAAATGAAATGGCAGTGTGTGTTTGTTTTTCATAGCCATTTTTGTGTGAAAATTGCGACCTGTTATCAGCTTTAATGAATCTGTGGGTAAGAGTTAAGTCCGGTTGTTAAATTTATTGTAAGTGATTTTTCATGTCGAATAGAATAATTAATCAAATTAATTTTTCAGTGTCCACATCGGCTGGTGTTATTTATTGCACTATTTACTAAAATAATGAGGCACCGAAAAGTACATTCGAAATACATATGCAACATCAAATTTATTCTTTGCAGTTAATATCAAGAGATAAATTAATTAATGTTAATTGCAACGATCCGGATACTTGTTGTATATCAATCGTAATAAGATGTTGATTGGTGGAGAAGTGATTGACGACAGGATAGGCTTGGCGATGGCGATGGTTGACTATATCTAAACTATATTTACTGTTTGGATGCTGCATGGATAGTCAACTTAGCACCGACGTCTGGGAGTCTAGTTTTAAGAGACACTCATAAAATTCTAATGAAATATGCCTCTCAGGAATTGCCATAACCAGAACAAAGCAGCCTCCCTACGCAGCTAAAAAGCAGAGAGGAAAATAGAGCCTGAGTTTATAAGAGAATCATTTTCAAGTTAGACAACACGATTAACGACAATGAGAACCATTGGGGTTACCGCCTTGAAACGGTCAGTGGCAAAACAAATTTCCACTTGGGGTTTTAAGCCAAGTCCTAAGGTGCACCAACTTCACTCTTGTCCCAACAGGTTCTCATATGAACAAACAAGTACAATTTGTCTTGGTGAAATAACTCCAATTCACCTGTCGACTCGACAATGCAAAATCACAGAAACATAAGACGTTCAGAAGCCTATTGCATTGTAAAGCAAAAAGGCGGGTCCTTAATGACTTTACCGGAGTCAAATCAACAAAAACAACATGACAGGAATGAAAGAAACAGATCTAGCTTCTAGGTTATATTACAGGATTTCCCTATTAGTTCACGTACTAAGCAGTTTTAAATCGAACTGCTCTCCTATGTGTTAATAGAAATAAAAAAAATGTCAAAATGTGTTGTGTGCATTGCGTTATAAGGTTACTAAAGGATAGACACAACGAAATTGTTTTTGAACAGCAAATGGTTAATAGCTTGTATAAAACAAAAACTTAAAGACACTTTAGTTCAAAAGTGTTATTTTGAAATATCGAGACCTCCAACTCGAACTTATGTAAATTTTTCAAAACGAGTTTTCATAGAAGTAAACATGTTGATGTTTTACCTATTGATTTATGCAGATGTCTACTCGCATTCTAAACCAGAAACCATCGTTTGCCGATATAAATCCATTTCTGCATGACCAGTCGCCATTTCAGCCAATCAGATGCTTGAGATTTGAGACTGGTTTCCAATCTCAGTTTTATAACCTTCAACCCAAGATATTTACATGATTCGACAACAAGTAGTATCTGATCATTGGGTATAACTATTTTTATTGCTTTTAATTGTAAAGTTAGTGTATAATCATGTTTGTTTCCGTTATGTTCTATTCAATATCTGAAACCAGCAGTTTCTGATCTTCGGCGAAGATGTTTAATATTGTTCTTGCTTTTCGTTGTTCAGTCGATTTAGTTGAGTTATGGTGTATATCTGAAACCATTTATACCATTTTCTCACACATTTATGCTTTCAGTGAATGTGGTGATTATTGTGTTCGATTTACAAAACAGGAGATAATTTGGAAATGTTAATCAGTAAGAGCCTCTTTGGATCTTCTGCTATATGTTACAAAAACGTTGTCGAAGACGTTCTCAAATTACTTTGCAACTGACCTTCCAAGGTGGTTACCCCAAAAGGTTCTCGTTTTCGTAAACTGTTTGTGGTGTCCTATTTTAAATTGATCTTATTATAAACCCATGCTCTCTTTTTCTTTCTACATTTCAGCTGCATGACGAGGCTGTATTTCCTGGATGTGGGGTTCCTGATATGCATATTTCACTTTTTATTATTTGCATTTGGGTAACCGTGTCACGAGAAAGAACAAATTATCAGAATCGTGAACAATTTTCATAGATAAATCTATGTTATTGCCATAAATAATTGAAAATAAAAAGTAAGATCCATTACTTCCTATTCCTACTGTTTAATTACGATTTAAAATCGCGTTAAATTTTGTTTTGATTGTGATATAATCAAATTGCCTTACATGCCTGTTAGATGTTACTTTTTCTTCTTTTAGAATGTGGCGCCAAGATATGCGTTACATCGTAAATATTAATTAGTATTATTTATTACATCTTGGATAATTTTTCAACTTAATTTTCGCAGTATAACTTCAAAGAAGCAAATCATGTTTCATTACTAAGATAATTGTTGAAAAAACGTTAATATGTGTGTATAATTTAGGGTCAACAACAGCACCCCGCAGTGATGGAAGTTTCGAGCATGCTACAAACCATTAACTCCAACGCATGAGTTCCGTATTAACCTTTCACCGACAGTCCATTACTTGTTTTCAAGCAACACCTTTAATTAATCCAATTAATATTTCAGTTTATTTAAACTGGCGTTCTTTGAAGGAGGAATGCATATTGATATGAGTCCCTTTTTAAAACTGTTTCTTAAACACTTGGAAAGGCTTGTTGATCAACGTTTCTGTTTTTCAAACTAAAAATGTTTCGGCAATTTTAAACAACCCCACGTTAGAAGCCTCACTGCCAAAATAGGCACAAGTCGAAAAAGTGTATTTGATATACTCTCTGCATACCAATTTAAATAGCATTTTATATTTTTATTTATCTTAGACAGCTTAATACCGAAGCTTGTATGTACCCGCGAAATGAACACATTAAGTCATCCCCGTCGACATGAACAACACAGCAAGTCGTCATAATTACAACGACATGCCTCTATATACCACGTCATGTTGATAAAAGGTATGTCGTTATGTCGAGAGACAGAATCAGTAACCAGGTATATAGAGGCTTGTCGTTGTAATTGTAACGTCTTGTTATGTTGTACACGGCGAAAGAGACGACTTCATGTCTTCATTTCGGGGGTACATACAAGCTTCCGTAGCTTAAACCAATGAAATAAGATAGATATAATAATTATCAAGTGTCAGTTTCGACTATTTTGAAGATGTCGCAAGCAAACCATTTCGTGATGATATCTCGGTAAACTGAAGTCCCCTGATCGCCTAGCAATATTGAAAGAATTGTTTTTATTTTTGTTTCCTTCAAGTCACTTCTTCCATTTTTCTAAGTTCAAAAGTTCCTTTTTACAAGTGAAATCTGGGGTGGATGCAGTGTTACATAAATTTAAAGTTCACAATGAAAGACATTTGCGGAAACGTTGGAAATGAACTGGAAATGTCTCTGATCGATTGAATTTAAAGTAAAACGTCTTGAACTTATTTGATTTGAACAGACTTAAGAAGACATAAACTTAAGATAGAAGTGCTGATGACATTTCCGATGAAAATTTCATATAGAAAGGCCATCAAAGCAAAACAACAACAACAAACCTAATTTTGTCGAGGTTACAAAGTAACAACAGACAAGTAAACTATAACACGGTATGTATCCCAATAATCAGCGCTCGGATGACATAAGCCAGTCACTGATGATAATAGCGACTCGAGTTGTGGATGACAGTGAGAAAAGCGTAAGTATTTTTACTTTTATCTTTTACTTATGCCGATTTATATCACGTTATTGATTGCAATTGTGCTAGGCCAACATAAACTTTATAAGACTGCAATTGTTTTGCAGACAGTCCCTACATCGTGGTGAAAACCACCGAAGAAGGTGGAAAGTTCTACCCATCGCTCAAAATTAAACAAGTTTCCATCTCTATTTAGGTAGTTGAGTGAAGAAAGCATAACTATTTGATTCTTTACTGTCCCTCTGTTGATAAACAATCACAATATGGTAACATTGTTCGGTAAAAATGAATCTAAATCTTACTTTTTCTGAAGATGTCAAAGCGAGATGGATAATTGCTGGCTTTAGTGAAGATAATAGCTGGCTACATTTAAAATTGTATGGATTTGTATAATTTATGTTGAATGTTTTGAAGATCAAAGTGTACAAAGACTGGACGATAGGTCCTTATGGAAACATACCATCACAAAATATCACTTAAATCGGTAAAGGGGCATAAAAATAATAATTAATCGTTGATAAATCGCTAAAAAAACTTATTTAGCAAGCCTTACGACATTTTGTCTTTGATTATCACACATCGACACTTGGTGGTGTGATTGCCACTGCTGGCCCGTCATTAGGTAAACGCAGCTTTAAGGGGCGAAACGATTTTGAGGGTCCTTGTCTAAGGATGTCAATGTTTTTTGTTACCTGTACATAATGGTGTGCCCAAAATGTCAAATTGTGTCTAGCACATTGACTGCGGTTTTTCCATATGTATATTCATACAAAACTTTTATGACTATGAGACCTCAGTTTTGGGGCAATTTAACTCCAGGGGATCACTAGTTGCTATATCATTTCTAATAAAAATGTTCCAATATAAGTTTTTCTGGCAAAAGACAATTGAAAAGTCACTAGTGACTGATTTTATTTATTTTAATTTTTATCCATCTAGCAGAAAGATATCGACATCTCTTTATAAACATTGTATTTCATTTCTCGTTTCATTTTGAATCTGTTACTTCTATTGGTTGCAAAAAAAAACCCACAATCTTTCAAGGAAAGAACTTTTACAAGCGTAAATCCCTTCATCAAAGAACATTTTTGTGAAATTTTTTGCCAGTAGCTGAGGTGTCGTTTTTAGACATTGTTGACACACACACGCACGGACAAAGGGTGTCATTTCACAGTTGAGAAATGATGAAAACATAAAGTCTTGATACCTTTTCCTGGAGATAAAACTATAAGCCTGATCATTATTCAGTAAGAGCCACCTATTATCTTTATCAAATTTTACTGAAGCCAGCGATTATCCATCTCGCTTTGACATCTTCAGAAAAAGTAAGATTTAGATTCATTTTACCGAACTGTGTTAGCATGTTGTGATTGTTTATTTACAAAGGACAGTAAAGGATCAAACAGTTATGCTTTCTTCACTCAGCAACCTAAACAGAGATGGAACTTGTTTAATTTTGAGCGATGGGTCGAATTTTCCACCTTCTTCGGTGGTTTTCACCACGATGTAGGGACTGTCTGCAAAAACAATTGCAGTTTTATTTAGCTTATGTTGGCCTAGAACAATTGCAATCACTAACGTTATTTAAATCAGCAGAAGTGAAAGATAAAAGTAAAAATACATACGCCATTCTCACTGCCATCCACAACTCACACCGCTATTATCATCAGAGACAGTTTGTGAATAGTGACATGGGAACAGTTTTTCCATTTATTTCCATTGCAGCATAAACAACTAAGGAAAAAAGTATTTACAGTTCTCAAGGAACAGAACAGCAAATATATTATTGAACCAGAAGTTGATCAAGAGGAAACTATTTGCTCATATCCAAGGTGTGCGTGTTTATGCTCGAATGTTTGCTTTGAGCTCACATCCCAATGAGCTAACACGCTAGAAATGATATAAATACGTATCATTTGATTACTGTTTGATGGTATCATCACGAGATTCGACTATAATTTTTCATTACAAGACTTGTTTTGTCTTTGAAGGTGCTTCTGGACAAGCGAAGCTCAGGTATTTGCATACGTTGGTAAGGACAAATTACCATAGTTACATCAACGTTACGACAATTTTAAAGCCCAAAAGTTTTAAATGCTTGAAAGGCGTTTTTCGAAATAAATTGGAACCATACCGAGTTGAAATTATGAAGTTTGAAACGCCATCCTAAACTTCAAACGTTCGCAATACATGCATAACTAGGCCCAAGGAAATAGACTTCCATGAAAATTAGAAGTTGTTATAAAGGGGGCCGTAGTTAAAAACTGAAACTTGATGATATCCTATATGTTTGAGCAAACTTGGGCCCCTTTATCACCGCCTTGAAAAGATCTTGAGCAGATTTTACTTCAGTGAAGTTATAAGTTTCAATTACCTCCTTTGATGGCAATATGCTAATTTCAGACCATGCAGAATGTATGTCAATTATATTGGTGGTAGTATACTTAAACTATCCTTTTAGGGGACATGGATGATGTGTATTGTGTTTTTGGCAGTATAGTAAAACAATAATTCTGTTGGGGGATATGGATGGTGTGTACTGTGTCTGTCTCTTGGATGGTTAGCCAGGCGCTGCCGCCGTATCTGTATGGCTTCGGGTTTATCTATATATTTTATATGTTTGAGGCCTTCAATCATACTATGATAAATGAAGTTTACTGTTTCGAGCAAATCGAACAGACTATCAATGGTTAGTTTGACGATTGGTCTGCTAAGATATAGTCGGTTATGGTTTGTTTGATGTGACAAGCTTAGTAATTTGTTTGCAACATATCTTCAGATTAGGAAAGCCGAATGTCTCTCCCCAAAATATTCCGGAATTACATGAAAATGACAATTCCAACCAGTAAGCCAAACACATCAAGGTTCCATCTAGTTTATATGTAACCATATTTCGATTTCAATCTTGTTTATATGTAACCATATCAATCAATCGAAAGTTATGTGCTTAAATCATTATTTTTTCTGAATTTTGTTGCTACACGTTTTATAGGCTCGGTCAGCAATTAGACATACGCTGTTAAGGCATCTGTCCAAGAGAGATCACTCTAGTAAATTAGAATATTAAGTAAGATTTGCGCATCGATTCATCCAATTCAACAGCATTATCTAATTTGTTGCATTGATATGCATCTCGTGTGATCCATTTTATTTCCGAGTATAAACACAAACTTTGTTTGAGGTGCAAGAGGTTCATAAATAAGTAATTCCAGACTATAAAACTGTTTCTGGTGATTGGTCGTTCTATGATATAACTTTAACAATGACTGATTAGTTTTTAATTTGGGATTAGACCCTTTACTCAAATTATAACAGTTTCGTGATGATGGCTTTCGGAAGACAAGTTTTAATTCTGTTACCACGATTCACATGAAATGAGTGTGTACTATGTATGCTTTTTCAAAGCCATTTTTTTGTGAAATTTGCGACATGTTATCTGAACTAATACATATATGTAAAAGAGCGAAGTCCGGTTGTAGTTTTTTTGTATAAGATGAAAAATAAACTTTGAACGTCGCCGAACAAGACAAATAATCAAAATATTGTTGGTGCTCGTTTCGATTGAGCCAGTTCTTGGGCAGTAATGGTAATGTCCCGGGTTGAGCGCAACTCAACAAATATTTTTATGGTACAATTAGAAACAAGTCACGATGGACATTGCACACTACGGGTGTACTTTTTGTTAGGTTATGGTTGATTAAGAAACAATGCATGTTTGACATGACACGCTAAGAGAAATACCTTTATACCACTGACCGTTCCAGGGCGGTAACCCCTAGGGTTCTCAGTTTTGTTAATTGTTTGTGATGTCGTTTTTGAAACAGATCATTTTATTAACCATGCTCCTTTCCTCTCTCTTCTTCTTGTTTGAGGAGGCTGTTTTTTCATATTTCACCTTTTTATATTGATGCATAGCTGTAACCTAAAAGTACATTCTTGAATCGTATGGTATATACTGTGTCTGTCTCTTGTATGGTGCAGCCGTATTTGTATGGCTTCGGGTTTATCTATACATTTTGTATGAGTTTAGAGTTAGTTTCTGTGCTTCCCATTTCTTCTTTATATGTTCATTTTTTCAGAAAATTATAAGTAATTTAAAAATGAAACGTAAGATCCAATACTTTCTCATCCTAAAGTTTTAATACATTGGCGTCGACTTGTGATATAATCGGAGTTGCCTGACGTGACTCGTAATGGCTTTGCAATGCTATTAGCTTCGTACGTTTATATGTTTGTGTGCTTTTGCATGCAACAATGTTAAGCTAAGTTGGAGTTATTTCACCAAGACAACTTGTTCTTGTTCGTTCATATAAGAATCTGTTGGGCAAGTGTGAGGTTGGTGCACCCAAGAAACTAGTTTTAACACCCAGTAGCAATTTGTTTTGCCACTGACCGTTCCAAGGCGGTAACCCCAAGGGTTCTCTTTTTCGTTGTTTATGGCGTCTCATTTGAATTGACATACTTATAAAAACATGCTGTCTTTTTCTCTCTTCTTTTTCGCTGCGTGGGAAGTTGTGTTTTGTGTAGTGTGGCAATTTCTGATATGCATACTTCACCTTTTTAAATATACTTCTTCTTCTTTTAGAATATGGCGCAGAGATATGCATTAAAGCGTAAAAATAAATAGTGTTACTTATTACATCTTAAAAAATAATGTTTCAAACAAATTTCAACAATTTCTTGGAAAACTTCATAGAAATTAGACCTTTATTTGTTTTTCAAAGAAATCAATAATGTTTTATTACATAGTTGATTGTTGATATAAAAAAACAGTTTACCAGCAAACTTTTTTCCATACGTCAGAGGAACAAAACCAGCTTTTAGAGCATGCATCGACGCATCTACTTTTATTAGGAATTCTATTTCAATTTATATTATCAAATATTTAGTCTACCGACTTTCTTTTTCCGAACAGCACGTTTAAATTATTTTCAGGGTCTCCTTCTATTGTGACGACTACCGGAAAAGGATACGAGTGGCAGACATTATTGATAAAACTGCGGTGTATACAATGACTTTGAGGGTCGAAAATGTGACCTTAACGGCGTTTCTGTTTGCATCTATTTTAATGTCGTTATAACACATTCACGAACACCTGTGCCCAAGATCATAAAACTAAATCTGAAAATCAGTCTCAAATCTTAGTTGACGATTGTTTGAATATTTATTAGAACCACTTTCCATTTTGGGTATACAAAATATATCCAAATGAAATCTAGTTCAATAAAGCACACTTTCTTTAAAGCAAGCAAACTATCTTAACATTAACCTTTCGATTTGAAATTTGTTTCCTTACCACGCATAACCACTCACAAGAGCTGAGTTTGATTTTAATATTATATTTTGGGGGGATGGAAAAGTCCCGCGTGCAGAATAGACTTGTAATTTAAAACGCAATTGAACCGCCATTTTTAACGCCCAAACATTTCAAAAATTATGTTAAGCAATAAGACATACATTTTTTGTTTATTGAATACTTAAAACAGGTGCCATATGTGCGAATTTTTCATCGCCGTAGTCATAAACGTACGAGTTGGATTTTTTTATAAAAATTGGTCAGAGGGAGATAATTCAAGTAAATTTTGTTGTGCCATCATACAGTCTCTCAAGATCCGTATGTGGTAGATCCACATTATAGCTAACTAATGAAATAGCATTATTTAGATTACGTTTTGATATGCATCTTATGTGATTCATTTAATTTAGAGTAAAAATATATTTGACGAGCACGAGGTTTGTCAATAAGTTATGTCAGACTATAAAACTGATGATAGCGATTGGTTGCTGATAAACACAGAACAGAACTTAAATAATAATTGATTGGAGTTTAATTTGTGATCAGATCCTTTATTCAAATCGCAAGAGTTTCATGATTAAAGCTTTCGAAAGATGGGTTGGAATTCTGTTACCTCGATTCACATGAAATTGCGGTGTGCGTATGTTTTTCGTGACCTATATTTGTGTGAATTTTGTGACCTTTTATCGGCTCTTAAGAAATCTTTATAAAAACTAAATCCAGTCATAATTTATTGAAGATGATTTTCCGTGTTAAACTAAAATTATAATAAATAACACAAGTAAGTTGTCTGTTTCCTCTTAGAGTCCTTGTAATTAAAGAAGTTCTTCCAGTTTGAAAGTTATTTCACACATGTTAATTTTAGATCTAGCAGGTAACGTTATTAGCTTCACTGGCAAGTTATGTGTACTAAATACAGGAAAGTATCTGAAAACAAATATTTAAATAACATCTAACCACACGTTGTAAAACATACGCAACGCTAATCTTGTATCTGAAAAAAAAATCTTTAATTAATTAATTAATTAAACTACACGCTTATTAGATTATTTTCGAGGGAAACTCTCGATATCAAACATACAAATCAAATGCGTCAACGTCATTTTAATCCAGTATAAATAAAATGTTATTTTATGTTCAACTGAATTATGAGGATTAAACTGATGTGTTTTTAATATTAGGGTAAAAGGGTAAAATGCAATAGCATCCATTACGGAATGTCGCCAAAGTGTCTTACGAAACATGATCAATTTTCAAGATAAACTTTAATCTAAAAATTATATGCTGTGTCGGGGGGGTCGGGGGGGGGGGAGTTTTCAGCCAATGGCATAACAATAAAACCGCAATTCAATACTCAAAGGTGCATTTGTTTTAATAAACGTGTTCTTTATTTTGTTGTGTTTAATTCTAAATACAAGTGTACTGACTTTTGCATACTCTTGTTCCATCCATTCAGTTATTCTTTGAAGGAAATATATCAGTATTTCTGACAATTACAAGAAAGATGTGGGTAATATAGATTTATATGTTTTGTGGGAAATATTTACGAGTGTATATTGAAATGGCAGTTTCTCATGAAATGGTTGTCGGGAAATTTATTATTTTTATGAGTTTGCAAGTACATGAAGATATTTATATAAACAATGACCTTACTGTGTTTCACATAGAATTCTGGCATTTCAATGGACGTGAAATCAGCCGGTCGTGGCAATATTAAGATAAGGGGGACAGTCAACACAATCTGTAACACTGCTTATAAAGTTGTTATGTAAATTTCAAGCGAAAAAAAGCGAATTGATAGAATTAAAAGCATTATAGATCTATTCTATTTTTCAGTTGTTTTCGAACTTAAAGAAAATAACGTCCATAAGTTAAAACAGTAAACTATAGTATAAATTCATACTGAACTATTAAGGGAAATGTTCATAATATTCGTGTTTCTCCATGTTTCCCAAATCAATTCGCCGATGAAAATGTGCATGTAAGAATATTTTGATTTAGTTTGTACTTATCGAGCGTTGTCTAAGCCATTAAAGAAGTTAGGTTGTCGAGTCTACGAGATCCGTGTTCAAAACCCGAATGCGGCGTCAGCGCCTAGCCAGCCACGCAAGAGATAGACACAATACATGCCATCCGTATCCCCCTCCAAAAACAACAGCTTGCCTATACACTGCTACAAACAGTGATTGACATTCTGCGTGCTTAAGCTCGTTTCGTGAATGCGGCGTTTCTTAACGTGCTCATGTTTATATAACACAGAGAGATAGACGATGACTCAAACACGTACATTATATAACTTGAAGCAGGGCAAACAGTTAAGATCTGAACACTTCAATTAGTGTTTTCCTTGATTTATTCCTCGATGTATTCTTCATCTTCATATGTCGAAATGCTGACAAACATTGAGATTTTATTTTAAATGCCAAGGAAAAATCTCCAGTGCTGTTTGAAAATTCAAATAGTATACCACAGTGATCTTCATGTTTGGTGATTAACTCATATACAGCTGATCTCTTTGCTCAATAGTCTTTGTGAGTTTATGAAGGTGTCTGGAGTAAATCGTGAACCTGAAATTTGGAGCTTCGATCACTTTCTTTGATTCTTTCTTCCGGTAATCTTAATGATGTAATTGCATGTGTTCTAATCGAGAGTCATCGAGATGCTGTCCACTTTGCTTGCCAGTGTCATAAGCTCCTTTTGTTTTATGCGTTTGCATGAAATTGCATGCAAAACACTGATAAGAAGATGGATCTGTTGCAGTTAATATAACCAAGGCAACGGGTACACGCTTGTTCATGAGAATCTGGCCGGTATGAGGCTGTTGCACCCTAAAACCTGCAGTAAAAATGTTTACCGATGGGGCATGATAAGATGCCAATGTGGTAGTTCCTCCGGTTCTTGCTTTCTTAATCTTTTTACAGTCGATTTTGAACTGATCCAAACAAGACTAATATCATTTTGTTCGTGATTCAAAGGAGGGTCGAATAGCATTCGAGTTTTTCCGAAAAATGGGCCCTAATTTACATAACCGATGAAAAATTAGGATGACCTACCTTTTTCGGTGTCAATTTTCTGTCTGATATGGAACCCCGGAAGCGGCTGATATGATTTTGTCGGGAGCGCAAGATGAGTTCCATATCAGAGTTCCCCCGGCGTGCTTAATTTCTGTAATATTTCATAGTATTGGGTAATCGTATCGTTCCCTCTGTTATTAACAATTAATTATTATTAGCAAGGCATTCGTTTTTTTTTCATAAAATAAGTATTTAGAATAACTTAATGACCTCACGATGAGATTTGGTGATGACCACACGATGAGATTCGGTGATGACTACACGATGAGTTTTGGTGATGACCACACGATGAGATTTGGTGATGACCACACGATGAGATTTGGTGATGACCACACGATGAGATTTGGTGATGACCACACGATGAGATTTGGTGATGACCACACGATGAGATTTGGTGAGGCGAATCCATGCACGTGCTAATAATTACAATGTCGGCTCCAATACGTGTCAGAGTAAATTTTGTAAGTGGGTTTTAGCTTTTTCATAGAAGATAAAAATATCTCTTGGTATTTAGCACAGTTATGCTTAGGACTGTGGTAAATGACTCCCCGAAGATTGTAAGATTGTATAGTTATAATTATTTCAGAAATTTTCATCAAAATCATGTCTGCTTGAATTGCACAGGATTATACGTTTCAAATTACAGTGCAAAGTCAAATTATATGACAGTTGTTATCTACATGATTTTAACTAGAAAATAAGGATATTAAACGGAAGCAAAACTTCCAGACAATGTTGATATATTAAAGGAAAATGATTTTGACAGGAAAAATGACACACGTCGAATTCTACTAGATGTAAAGATTACTGAATCCTTTAATTTGAATATTAAACGTCAAATAGGATTTTCTGCATAAGCTTTTAAAGCCCCGATTCCATTTGAAATTTTATTCAACTAATGCTGTGTTCAAGAATCAAGGAAACTGGATTAACTATTATTTTTATAGCAACGGTTCGAGTTCAGGCGTTTTATGTATACTGAAAGAAATAAGTTTAGCGAGTTAATAATCATTGAAATCCCCTAGGAGGATTCTAAACAACCGATCTTTTGCGTTGGCGACCAAAACCGTACCAGTTTGTATTGGAATAACCAACATGACAATGTCACTTAAATTAAAAAGCATTGTGTAAGAAAGGTTTCATATTATATGTAATAAGACGCCAAATAGTGTTCTGGTTTTAATGAAAAAGGGAGGTAATTTGAAAATAAACAACTTCGGCTACTTATTTTACGAACAGTAAAGGAAGTTTGGAAAAGTTGTGACACTTTTCTAATGCCAGTTCAAATACCTCAGAATCGTTGGACGAAACTTGAAGATTACTATGGAGGAATATCCTGCTGGCAACGAATAAAGACCATGTTGAAATATTCAAGATAGGTCTGAATTACATTCAAAACTGAATTCGTCTAATGATGTAACTCCCTTTTTTCTAAATTGCTATATAACTATGTGAGTAAATGTACTTGCTAAACTTTTATTTTCAGTATACATTGTAGTTAATTAACTAATATCACTTGGAGTGTAAGGTGTTTCTGTATGTGTTGGGGTGAGGGAAGGAAAAAACACGCGCTCGCACAGTAACGCTGGTAGAGCCCTAGCGTTCGGTGTAACGTTGTGCGATGATAACGTTTTGCCTTTTTCTTAATAGTTTACCATTTGCTCGTTAAAATGTATGTGAGCGAACAATTACTATATTCTGTTCCGTCGTGGAACATGTATCATTATTAATTGAACACAGTATGTAAATTGCCCATTAATTTCAAGATTCTTCTTTTCCGGCGTCTGCTATTTTAAAATAACAATTACGTGTTGCGTCGTTTTTAGATAGTGCAGCCAAGGTCTGCAAAATGAAATTTAATTAGTAGTATTTATTTAATTTATTACTATTTTTGTTGAAATAAATTTCTGCAAATTGGAAGAAAATTTCAAGAGATAACGATATTTCATCACAGATAGTTATTGATATGAAAATGGTATACAAAACAAGAGGGCCATGATGGCCCTTATATCGCTCACCTGAGTACAAAAGTACTCTCAGCTTGTGGTTTCAGACAAGAAGATTTTTAAAGATTTTCCTATATCAGTCTATATAAAATAAAGTGAACCCTGGGGCGGGGCCAATTTTGACCCCAGGGAAATCATTTGAACAATCTTTGAAGATTTCCACTAGAGGGTGCTAAATGCCAAATATCTAAGCTCTAGGCCTTGTGGTTTCAGACAAGAAGATTTTTAAAGTTTTTCCTATACAAGTCTATATAAAATGAAGTGACCCCTGGGGCGGGGCCACTTTAGACCCCTGGGAAATAATTTGAACAATATTTGTAGAGTTTCACAAGAGGATGCTTAATGCCAAATATCTAAGCTCTAGGCCTTGTGGTTTCAGACAAGAAGATTTTAAAAGTTTTTCCTATACAAGTCTTTATAAAATGAAGTGACCCCTGGGGCGGGGCCAATTTAGACCCCTGGGAAATAATTTGAACAATCTTTGTAGAGTTCCACTAGAGGATGCTAAATGCCATATATCTAAGCTCTAGGCCTTGTGGTTTCAGACAAGAAGATTTTTAAAGTTTTTCCTATACAAGTCTATGTCAAATGAAGTGACCCCTGGGGCGGGGCCACTTTAGACCCCAGGGAAATAATTTGAACAATCTTTGTAGAGTTTCACAAGAGGATGCTTAATGCCAAATATCTAAGCTCTAGGCCTTGTGGTTTCAGACAAGAAGATTTTTAATGTGTTTCCTATATAAGTCTATGTCAAATGAAGTGACCCCTGGGGCGGGGCCAATTTAGACCCCAGGGAAATAATTTGAACAATCTTTGTAGAGTTCCACTTGAGGATGCTAAATGCCAAATATCTAAGCTCTAGGCCTTGTGGTTTCAGACAAGAAGATTTTTAAAGTTTTTCCTATACAAGTCTATGTAAAATGAAGTGACCCCTGGGGTGGGGCCAATTTTGACCCTAGGGAAATAATTTGAACAATCTTTGTAGAGTTCCACTAGAGGATGCTAAATGCCAAATATCTAAGCTCTAGGCCTTGTGGTTTCAGACAAGAAGATTTTTAAAGTTTTTCCTATACAAGTCTATATAAAATGAAGTGACCCCTGGGGTGGGGCCAATTTTGACCCCAGGGAAATAATTTGAACAATCTTTGTAGAGTTCCACTAGAGGGTGCTAAATGCCAAATATCTAAGCTCTAGGCCTTGTGGTTTCAGACAAGAAGATTTTTAAAATTTTTCCTATATAAGTCTATATAAAATGAAGTGACCCCTGGGGCGGGGCCAATTTTGACCCCAGGGAAATAATTTGAACAATCTTTGTAGAGTTCCACTAGAGGATGCTAAATGCCAAATATCTAAGCTCTAGGCCTTGTGGTTTCAGACAAGAAGATTTTTAAAGTTTTTCCTATACAAGTCTATGTAAAATGAAGTGACCCCTGGGGCGGGGCCAATTTTGACCCCAGGGAAATAATTTGAACAATCTTTGTAGAGTTCCACTAGAGGATGCTTAATGCCAAATATCTAAGCTCTAGGCCTTGTGGTTTCAGACAAGAAGATTTTTAAAGTTTTTCCTATACAAGTCTATGTAAAATGAAGTGACCCCTGGGGCGGGGCCAATTTTGACCCCAGGGAAATACTTTGAACAATCTTTGTAGAGTTCCACTAGAGGATGCTAAATGCCAAATATCTAAGCTCTAGGCCTTGTGGTTTCAGACAAGAAGATTTTAAAAGTTTTTCCTATATAAGTCTATGTAAAATAAAGTGACCCCTGGGGCGGGGCCAATTTTGACCCCAGGGAAATAATTTGAACAATCTTTGTAGAGCTCCACTAGAGGATGCTAAATGCCAAATATCTAAGCTCTAGGCCTTGTGGTTTCAGACAAGAAGATTTTTAAAGTTTTTCCAGAGTTCTGCATGGAATTGATTTCTTTGAACAACTTTGGAAGAGCTTCATGCAAGGAACATACGTGGCAAGTTTCATCAAAATTGGCCAAGCCGTTTCAGAGAAGAAGTTGATTGAAGCAATTGTTGACGACGCACGACGGACGACGGACATCAGGCGGTCACAAAAGCTCACCTGGTCACTACGTGACAGGTGAGCTAAAAATATCATTAAAATGAAATTTATTGTGGATAGTAGGTTTTAATACATTTACTCTTTAATGTAGTAAGAGAAATTCGAAATTCGAACATCACACAATCTTCAGTGATTGGTCAGAAACCATTTTGATGTTAAGTTTTGCCTTTAACAATTTAATACTTAAATCAATAACAAGAGGGCCATGATGGCCCTTATATCGCTCACCTGAGTACAAAAGTACTCTCAGCTTGTGGTTTCAGACAAGAAGATTTTTAAAGTTTTTCCTATATCAGTCTATATAAAATAAAGTGAACCCTGGGGCAGGGCCAATTTTGACCCCAGGGAAATCATTTGAACAATCTTTGAAGATTTCCACTAGAGGGTGCTAAATGCCAAATATCTAAGCTCTAAGCCTTGTGGTTTCAGACAAGAAGATTTTTAAAGTTTTTCCTATACAATTCTATATAAAATGAAGTGACCCCTGGGGCGGGGCCAATTTAGACCCCTGGGAAATAATTTGAACAATCTTTGTAGAGTTTCACAAGAGGATGCTTAATGCCAAATATCTAAGCTCTAGGCCTTGTGGTTTCAGACAAGAAGATTTTTAAAGTTTTTCCTATACAAGTCTATATAAAATGAAGTGACCCTTGGGGCGGGGCCAATTTAGACCCCTGGGAAATAATTTGAAAAATCTTTGTAGAGTTCCACTAGAGGATGCTAAATGCCATATATCTAAGCTCTAGGCCTTGTGGTTTCAGACAAGAAGATTTTTAAAGTCTTTCTTATACAAGTCTATATAAAATGAAGTGACCCTTGGGGCGGGGCCAATTTAGACCCCTGGGAAATAATTTGAACAATCTTTGTGGAGTTTCACAAGAGGATGCTTAATGCCAAATATCTAAGCTCTAGGCCTTGTGGTTTCAGACAAGAAGATTTTTAAAGTTTTTCCTATATAAGTCTATATCAAATGAAGTGACCCCTGGGGCGGGGCCACTTTATACCCCAGGGAAATAATTTGAACAATCTTTGTAGAGTTTCACAAGAGGATGCTTAATGCCAAATATCTTAGCTCTAGGCCTTGTGGTTTCAGACAAGAAGATTTTTAAAGTGTTTCCTATATAAGTCTATGTCAAATGAAGTGACCCCTGGGGCGGGGCCAATTTAGACCCCAGGGAAATAATTTGAACAATCTTTGTAGAGTTCCACTTGAGGATGCTAAATGCCAAATATCTAAGCTTTAGGCCTTGTGGTTTCAGACAAGAAGATTTTTAAAGTGTTTCCTATATAAGTCTATGTAAAATGAAGTGACCCCTGGGGCGGGGCCAATTTTAACCCTAGGGAAATAATTTGAACAATCTTTGTAGAGTTCCACTAGAGGATGCTAAATGCCAAATATCTAAGCTCTAGGCCTTGTGGTTTCAGACAAGAAGATTTTTATAGTTTTTCCTATACAAGTCTATATAAAATTAAGTGACCCCTGGGGCGGGGGCCAATTTTGACCCCAGGGAAATAATTTGAACAATCTTTGTAGAGTTCCACTAGAGGGTGCTTAATGCCAAATATCTAAGCTCTAGGCCTTGTGGTTTCAGACAAGAAGATTTTTAAAGTTTTTCCTATATAAGTCTATGTAAAATGAAGTGACCCCTGGGGCGGGGCCAATTTTGACCCCAGGGAAATAATTTGAACAATCTTTGTAGAGTTCCACTAGAGGATGCTAAATGCCAAATATCTAAGCTCTAGGCCTTGTGGTTTCAGACAAGAAGATTTTTAAAGTTTTTCCTATATAAGTCTATGTAAAATGAAGTGACCCCTGGGGCGGGGCCAATTTTGACCCCAGGGAAATAATTTGAACAATCTTTGTAGAGCTCCACTAGAGGATGCTAAATGCCAAATATCAAAGCTCTAGGCCTTGTGGTTTCAGACAAGAAGATTTTTAAAGTTTTTCCTTTCGGTTGCCATGGCAACCAGAGTTCTGCATGGAATTGATTTCTTTGAACAACTTTGGAAGAGCTTCATGCAAGGAACATACGTGGCAAGTTTCATCAAAATTGGCCAAGCCGTTTCAGAGAAGAAGTCGATTGAAGCAATTGTTGACGACGCACGACGCACGACGGACGACGGACGACGGACGACGGACATCAGGCGGTCACAAAAGCTCACCTTGTCACTATGTGACAGGTGAGCTAAAAATAACAAACATCCGTGGCCATTATATAACTGTTGCTAGGCCCAACCTAGTCAGCCCGTCCGGACGTTATCAGTGACATCGTCTATCGACTTGCTACAGACCTGGAGTATGGAACGATATGCGGTACGTGCCGGACCTAGGTCTAACAGTTCTTCCACTGATCAAATACCAACTACAGGACTTTGACTGTAAATGAGTTAATCAAGTATTTCTGACCGATGTTCAGTAATTAATTAGAAGTCAGTTTGAATCTGAAGGTCACAGTGAAAAATACATTTGTCAGTTTACCCAAAATTAGTATGGATAATACACCGACAAAACAAGTTTGGTGCCAATTTTTTTCAAAAGTTCTTTCCAAAGCGTCACAGGTAAAAAGCACATTGTCCAAATCAAAAATTGTAAAAAAAAGGTTGGACCTATATTTACCAATCTACACTTTTGATTTGTGATCGCCAGAAGTGTGAAGTGATCAAACTCTTGATTTGTGATCGCCAGAAGTGTGAAGTGATCAAACTGTTGATGGTCAAAAATTGGTTTCCGATGAGAAACCTAAGGACAAAATTTCATTATAATTTTAAATTGACATTTTATTGCGTTCATCAGGATATCAACGTAACGACAACGTCAACGTAAACGACAGTATGCATGGATATTAGAACAATCGAAAACAGAGTCAGTTTCAGTTAAATGTCACAATTTGAAATGCCCAACACAACCCCAAACTGTCAGATACAAGAAGTATACATACATACTGTTAATTTGATATATATTTTTATTTTATTTATGCCATTTATTTTATGACAACTTTTAACAAATGTAAATGAAAAATCACCATAATTATATTACAACTGTTAAATATATACAATTATAATCTTGAATGACAACCTTAATGAAATCATGCTTGACTGAATAAAAAGTTTTAATAAAAATAAACTAAAGTTTGAAGTCGCACAACAATAACTGATGCCTGATAAGAGATACAGATCTATTGACAAAATATATTTAAAAAAAACAACAAGAGAGCATTAATATGTAGAGGTGGGTATTTCACATTTTACAATTAGAGTACAAATATAAGGATTTAGAAAATGAAAAACAGCTAAACAACAATCTGTCATCTTGTTTATTTGTGACAATGAATATTATATTACAATTGCACAACACACACATAATATTATAAACATAAATATACCTAATCATTATAAAAGAAAGTCAATATTGTGTGACTGATGTACCTTTACTCCTTATCCAACACTTGGACCAATTTTTTTGATCTAGGAATTGTAACTAGGTAATGCAGTTTACACAAAACCTTAGTATGGACAATAAAGATACCACACGAATGATGAAAGCCAAATAGTATTAAAAATAAATATTATCAAAACAAGACTGCCAAACTGCCACAACCTAAACCCCTTAAAGAATGCCATTCCTAATTAGGTTAATTTTTGGCAATTAAAGTGCTATGTGCTATAACTTCAGAGTGACTGAACTCATCTGGCTTTTGACATTAGCTTGGTAAATAGTAAAGTAAAATCAGTTTAAGGTCTTTCAAGACATAGAGTGCTTACATTCAAATATTCAAAATTAAAGGGCAATAATTCATGATTGACTGCAACAATCTGGCTGGTTATCAAATTTGGATGCTGTATAACGGTCATAAAAATTCTGATTTATTATAATGCATTAACAAAAATATTGGTTTCTTGATAAATTAATTGAAATCCTTTGGACAGCTTCAATCTGGCTAATAGTAGAATGTAGCTGAGATATTTTCCAAGTTTGAGAGCCAACAGTTCTAATTTGGTAAAATATAATCACTTTAAGGCATAATACTCCAGAGACACTTTAACAATTAGGATGGTTATTAAAGATGATGGAAAACGTATGCCTTTATGTTTTTTGACCTGGAAAATGAACAGTGCTAATATGGTCAGTATCAATAGTTAAAGGCCCATAACTCTAATGACTGCAGCAATCTTGTTGGTTATTATTATTGGAAGAAATATTAAAGCAATTAGCATTCTGACTAAGTTTTATGACAATATGATGACGATTGGTTAAGTACACAAGTTAGAGAGTGGATTGTTCTAATTTGGTCACATATGAGCAATACTGGTGCCCTAACGCCAGTTACTTGAGCAATCTGGTTTGTTATCAAACTTGACAATGATAATTGGCTAGAAATATTTTGGCCAAGTTTGATGACAATTGGGTAAGTTTTAGAGAGTAGCAAACCTTTGAAATGCAGCCCGGCACAACCAGTGCCACAATGACATATGATAAGAAATGCCTGGAACCAGTATTTTAGATCTGGTCACTGTGTCACCAAAGATGGAACAAATAGATGTTACAAGTACAAGTCTGATTTATGTCATGTTTTTACAATAAAGGCAATGACCATGAACTATGTTGTCAAAAAGGTTAAAAAAAACTGTATCCTGAAATATGGTTAATATATTTAAACTATGAATATTTCAATGAAGTGAAGAACAATTTCAATGGAACTTGAAGACTGCCAAACTATAAGGTGAATTTACTTAAAATGTAGAATACAGGGGCATGCAAATTTGCACATTAAAAAGAAAAGCATATTGAAGAATTTTGGTTAACATGTGACAACACAAATTATTTTAAGAAGAAAAATACAAAAAATAAGATTTTATCGTTGATGAAACCTTGATCTTTCAAAAAGGGCTATGCTGCTTAAATGAAGTAACTAATACCTTTTAGATGAACATGTGTTTGATGCTGAAATGCCTTCAGAGGTTGAATGTGCAAAGATATTCCCTAGACAAGGTGCTAGACAAGGTGATCACTATATGTTCAACATCCCCAGATCAGGACATAAAATGTAAAACAAAGAGATTTCAAAATGAACACATACACATATAAATCTGAACACACTGGTGGATTTTATACTTAAAGCTGCCTATTAGCAGTTCAGGATGGAATACTTCAATGTCTCAGATGTGTTAGAAATTAATTGTAATGCTATATAATGCCTTTAAATGCCTGATCAGGAGCCAATATTCTGTAGTAAACAGCATATTTTAAGACCTATTGTCAGTGAATTTTAATGTGTTAATAATGCTTTATCAACAGTTACTGCAGCTTGAAATAAACTCATGCATCGACTATGTAAAAAGTTACTTTGTTGACTGGTTTTCTACAGTTTAAATTATATATTTTGATATTTCAAAGAACTAAATATTTTTGTACTGAAATATTAACAGACACCTTAAAAAAATGCTGTGCCCTCTACAATTCCCTTAAGACTTTCAACATGTGTAAGGAAGTTTTTTAATGTTTATCCCATTACTCCATAGATAAACCTTTACTGCATGGGCAAACAGAGTAGATCCAGATCTGCCAGCATATCCATGATGCCTGATCAGGATCTGCACTGTTGGCTCTTTGATTTATTAAGTTAATTCTGACCAAATAGCGAACAGTGCAGATCCAGAACAGATGGCACAGATCAGCCAGATGATCTGGATCTACACTGGTCACAGACATGTTAAAATGCTAATAATATGGAGTAAAGGGTTAAATGGAAATCTTGACATCACATAAACTATTTCCAATAGTTTAACATTTAATTAATAGAATAATAATACATAATTACAGATTAGCATACACAGATTGACATTAGACACATTCAAGCCTGTGTAATAAATTGACAGCTGAGACCAGACAGTAATCTCTAGAAGCTGATTGGCTGAAGTTAAGTCATACAGATTTATCTCAAAACTGGCTGATCACAACATAGAGTTACAAGAAAATCTCAGTTTTATAATCTTGGATCTCATGGCTTGCATTCATAGTGCCTTGAAATGTAAATTTTAGTACATGATTATGAGAACAATACAAAATCATTATAATGTTTAAAAATATTTCCATCAAAGTTTTCAGTTTTTAATCCTTTACTTCACGATATGCCTTCAATCACATATGCAATCAGTGTAGATCTATATAAACTGGCACATCTCTGCATTCTGGATATACACTGCTCCTTTGACAGAATTGATCTCAAAAGCCAACAGTGTAGATCCTATCAGATAACAAGGTGCAAACAAAAAATAGCTGACTGTAAACTGTTTTCCCATGGAACAAAAGTTGTTTCCATGAAGTAAAGTGTTAAACAATATATGCACCACACTACAGATATAAATATTCGACTTCAAATAATTTTAAGTAAGTAAATACATGTATACTGAAATCAAAATCTGATGCCCAGCTAATACTACTAAATGACTAAGCAATAAGATTTGATATAAGCAATGGTATTTACACAATTTCATTATTGTACTGTAAGTCTAACTAAATTGTATGTTTATATTGTAAAGAACTTGCAGCACTGAATCTCAATTTAATCATTCTTCTTTGCAGACACAACATAAAATGATATGTTCTGTTCATCTACATATACTATCACTAACAATGTGTGACTAGAACTCTTCAAGACTTTTTTCTTGAATCAGACACTGTCCCAGATCAGGAACAAATCCAGCTCAGTCATTTAAACAGCCCTCAGCCAAAAAAAATTACATCAAGCCATCAACTTCACCATCTACTGATTTTGAAAGAGACCTATGCACAACTGGCAGCTTTCAACTTGATGCTGTCTGTTGTATAACTACAAATAACTTTCAGTTTAACCCTTTACTCCAATTTCCAAATATCTAAATGTTTTATTGCTCATGCAAACAGTATACCTCCAGATCAGCTTGAACATCCTTGCCATCTGATCAGGATCTACACTATTCACTTTTTAATTCATAAGGTCATTTCTGACATAGAAGGAAACAATAAAGATCCTGATCAGATGGCACAGATGTGCAAGATGATTTGGATCTACACTTTTCATAATGTTATACAACCTGTATATTTTGAGTAAAGGGTTATAGACCAATCAAAGTGATGACAATTATTGAGATGTCAAATCAAGTTCCATATTAATCAATGTCTTGAACAGTTTTGATCCGCTGTGAAAACACTGAATGGGTTCACTCACAATCCTAAAGCCACATTTCACAAAGAAGTTCACAGCATTTTCAGCACTTTGAAGTCTCACTGGCCTTCCAGGGCAGTGCTTCTGCATTATTTCTAGAGATTTCTCTAGCATGAGTCTTCCTAAGCCATAGCTCTGGAAATCTTGATGCACAAACATAAATGTTATCTGTGGATAAAAATCTGTATCAAAACACTGACCCGGCTCGTCCAGGGTTAAATTTGCTACAGAAAAGCTGATTTGTCCGACATGAAGTTGGTTTTCATACACAAAAATGATCTGATTATCTTCAGGCACATCAAACACTTCTCCGGAGACCTGCCGAGCAAGATGTCTGAACTTCCCTCTTATCTTGTTTGTTCTCTCTTCTAAGTACATGTGTACTTTACCTGAAAAAAAAAAAAAGAAAACACATTTTAAAATCTCAAGTTACAAGCTTGTCTGCTAAAGAAAGACATACCTACACAAAGAATTGTGTAAACCCAAAAACCAAACTTAAAAATTGTTTGTTTGCTGTTGCCTTTCTTTTAAATGCCAGACCATTATTATTATAATAGAAATATTTCTGGTGCATAAGTATTGAAATTGAAAAGATATCATTTTTTTCTAATAGCTGCACTTCCAGTTTTTATGGGTAGCTTATGACAGAACTGTTTGAAAATCATCACAGGTAGAAATTTAATCATTAACCAGTATCAAATGTTTAAATGGCATAGTTTTATAGCTTTTCCCCTAAAATATATTTTCCACATTCTAGTCTCAAAATGACTCTTCCTTCAATGGAAAAATCTACTTCTCCAATCCTACGGTAATTGGTAAAAGGTTCCCGTCACATATATTGCTCCAGTTTCACAGGGGTTTGATCCACACAATACATTTTTCTTTAACCCTTTATTTTATAGACACACTTATTGTGTGGGCACACAGATGTGCCATCTGGTCAGCTTCTACACTGTTGGCTTTAAGATCCATTTGGCATTAGGTTATTTGTGACTAATATGCAACCTGTGCAGATCCAGATGGCATGGATGTGAGTTAGACCTACATTGGTCACACTTACATTAAAACACCTGTATATGTAGTAAAGGAAAATTTTAGATCTCAAGTTCACAATGATATGGGGTTCCAAGGAAACTGTGTTTAAGTAAGTGTCTGCCATTATATGACGTGTTTAAGTAAAAGTGTCTGCCATTATAGAACTTAAAACCAGCAGAAATGTAAACGCAATTAAAAATTTAAGAACACAAAATCCCATTTTTCAAAAAGCATACTTCTAAACATCCTAAAAACTACAGTATAGTCGTCTTCTCTGATACCGCGTCCTCGCTTGTACCGCAGTAATCCAAAAATTCCTTAATTTGCATAAGCAGCACCATCTGCCCACTGTTAACATCAGAAAATTAAAAGCGAAAGTGTGACTTTTTGCATCAGGACGAAAGTTTTTGAAAACATTAGTGAAAATGTCTTCAATACTGGTTAGCTACTACTTTATTTATAGAAATAATATTAAAACTCACTGATTGTGGCCCTGTTTCATCCAACTGTAAATTTCCTATCCTAAAATGACACTTAAAACTGTTTATTTCCATTTTGACATGTCTATGTCTTCCACAGAAATGTGTTCAATCTCCATACAGAGTTGTCGTTCCTTGCAGTCTCTTGCTTTAAAGCGATTTAAGGAGCGACAACTCTGGATAGAGATTGAAATGTGTTATGACGTCACAGCCCGCCTAAAAATCTACGGAAGCAGATTTGTGTCACTTTTTTAATCAAAACTTTGATGCTAGTTAGTCTGATTTTTTTAACAAAGCTTCGATTTATATTTCAAAGTTAGAAAAAAAAGAGAAGAAATATGGCAGGGCACACTGGATAAGTGTTTCCACTTGATTTACCGGGGAAGGAAAATCTTATCTTTTCCCTACATGAATAACATTAAGGAGGGACAGTATATAAATGGTTCCAGTGGCAGATTCAGGGGGGGGGGGGGGGGGGGGTTCGGGGGGTTCAGACGAACCCCCCTAATTTCCCTGATTTTTTGTCCCCGGTGGTTCGAGATTCGAAGTTTGTGGATACGAATCAATATTTATGTTGTTTTTTTTCAGAAAAAACAGGCAACAAGTTTTGTGCAAATTTATTTCATTTGATGACAAAAATGCAGCCTCTGTGATGGTTTTGAGTGTCAAAACTTGGACTTTACACATATTACTTGCTCTGAATTCTAACATGTGTATTGCCAATAAACAACTTCGCACACCTGCACACTTGCCACTGTATGTGATCAATCTGCTTAAATTTTAATCAAAACAACAAAGTAGTCAATTGTTAATCAATGGAAAACTTAGTATTGCATGTTTCTTGGGTCCCCAAATCTACCAATCTATCGTCATGGGCATTTGATAAATCACAGGACCTTTTGCAACTTAAAGTTCGCAGTTAGAGTTTGTGGTACAAAATGTAACATTCATTCTGATGCTTATATTTGCAATACAAGAAAGAAATGAAGTTTGAATAAAAAAAATTATACATGTATTTTTGATATCACGTCCGGCAACAAGTCATCAAAGATAAAAAGTAATGACCACGAGCATAACTGCTGTAAATTGCATAGAGTAATTTACTGAGGTAGAGGCGTGCACAGATCATAGAAAATAAAAAAAATCCACACAAATATGCCGGGCGCGCCAAAGTCGTTCCAGGATTTTGGTACCAAAATCTTAACACATTCGTTTTATGCTTTAATTGGTCAGTGCTTCAGTAGGGAATGAATTTCACGCTGTTCATGAAAATAAAGCATTCAAAAGTAAAAAAATTATGGACTCGGCACATTAACGTTCATAAATTTGTTTTATCCAAAATGATTCAAAAGATAATGATATTTTTGTCCAGTAGGAAACCGTAAGTATCTCACAGCTAATTTTCCCTCTAAACCCCATCCCACCACAAACGTTTATTAGTGCATCTAAAATTTCTTCAACATTTTCCAACTGGCAAAAGTATTGACCAGAAACTGGGAACCCTGAACTTAGCCATTTCGAGCAGTTTTTACTCTAATTAACAACTTCTTCAGTTGAACCATTGTAAGTCGCATATCAAGACTCAGATAATGAGGCAGAGTATTTGGATCTGAGTGCATATAATTGCATCACTCCTGCTCACAAGGAAATAGTTAAAATCATATAAGAAGGCGTAGTTCAAAACCTGCTATAAAATTCCCACAAAATACTTCACAATGCAGGACTTGGCATAGAAATTTTCAAAATTTTCTGGAGGAGCAGGCCCGCGGACCCCCTAGATAAGTTCTGACTCTAAGAAACATTGGGGCCTTTTACAAACATTATTTATTGAGAACCCTAGAAGTGTCGGAAGGACTGATGTTAAGCTCAGCTGCAAATTGACCATGTTAAAAAAAAAAGACTCCCTGAGCTGAACCCCCCTTGCTGAAATCCTGGATCCGCCCCTGGGTCCTAACTGTTTAAATATTGACTTACAGCGTCAAGTTATAGGGTTTTTTTCATAAAAATTGTAAAATACAACAAAAAAACAACAAGAATAATTTGTTTTAGTACCTTAGGTAAATTTTTGTGTTTATTTGCTTTAACTTTTGTGCTATACTAGATGCCATACTTAAAATGTCAGTCACATACAGAGTTACTGTGGCACCAGAGTGGACTCCCTTGCGAGCACCTGCCGCACACTATAGAAGCTTGAACCAGATAATTTTTCAAAAAAAAAATCAACTTTCATTTTAAATTTATGATGGATAAAGACTTAAATGTGATAGTTCTTTGAATTTAGAAAGTATTCACATGCAAGATAATTTTTTTACTATTCTAATTTTGCGGCAAAGTTAACTACTGCAGTACCAGCGAGGACCATCCTATACGTTTTTAGATATTGGGGATATTTTGTGTTCTGAGTGAGTGTAGTTGCATCTCGTGATACAGATTCGCCTGTTTATTAGCTGAAAATGACCAAACTTGGCATTACAGCTCTGTTAAGCTTGTATAGCTCTACTGACATACCAGCGAGAAAATAACCCCTAATGTTAAGGCAAACAGGTATCTGTGCAAATTTCTATTTGTAAAATTTTACATTCACATTACAACACGGACAAATTTTATGTTTGGCTGATAAAAGGGTTAATTTACTACAAACTGCAATTACAAAGTATAAAGCAGTTAACCTGAAGAATACAGGTGTTTTCTATAAGACATGTTAAGGAAAAAAGCTTCATCACATGTCGCGAATATGTGCTACAAATCGAAAATGTACTTCCGCTCCACAATGACCTTTGACATTCGCTGTAACCGTAGCAACAGCGCATAAATGCTCATATTTTGATGACGACATTGATTTTGCACAAAAGTAGATTTGCCGTTTTATTCTTACGCACAGCTAATGAAAAGTATCTGTAAAACGCGAAATATGCATTGTTCATCACATATTCTATAAGTTTATAAAGAATGTTTATTCTTTCTTTTTACTTTATTATATTTATTTTGTTATTTTAGGAATTTTAACATTCCTGCTGGAACTACTTTCTTACCATATGCAAAATTGAAAAGCTGTAATTAGGTCCAATGGCTGTAAACGTAGAATAAAAATACAACAAAATGAGCACCTCAGAAGTTGAACCACATATCACTAAGAAGTATGAAATCAAGAAAAGGCTTGGGAAAGGAGTAAGTTCAGATGCATTGCCACATACTTTTTGTCCAAAGTCATGCTGTTGTCGAAATAATGGGAATAAATAATCGCAAGGAAAATTCGATGTGTTCGTGCATGATTCTTGAATTTTTGACATTCTTATCAGATTATTTTAAGATTTTTTGACAAATCATCTGTTTTTTCCAAGTATCTGACGTAAATTTCAGTCAGATCGTGTCGTATTAAGGGGTAGGTATAAAATACGCAATGGAAAAATGGACCGCAATGGAAACAAAATACGCAATGTAAATAAAAAATTATTTTTTGTAAATATTTTTGTTTTATATGAATAAATAACAATGATTGAATATTTTATAATCAAGAACATTAAATTTTTAATATTATCTAAGTGTCCGGGTTTTCCATTCGGAAATATTATTGAAATACCTACTTTAAACGCTGGGCAATGGAAATTCACGTGCACGCAATGGAAATGTACATCGAGGATATTTTGCTTTTTATTGTATTAGTTTGTAATTGCTCAGTAAAATTTATTTAGTTAAGAAATGAAACTGTAATCGAACATGAAACGAAATACATTTAGTAGATTGACGGTTTTAGATTATCGCCAAATGGAAGGTTACATGTACGAAATGGAAATGTAAAACTTATTTCTTCACTATTTTGAATGCATGTAGGATTAATCACACGTCCTAGTTATAATATAATTAAAGGAGTACCTTTATAAATTGAATAAATTTTCATGAAAATCATTCAATTTTGAGGCTTATTTGAAGACCACGGTTGTGTAGATATTTCGTGCGCAATGGAAATTTTCATGTGCATAAGCTTCAGGGCGTTAGTCTTATAAATAATCAAAGAAATTATTCGTACAATTATTACTTATAACTGGAATAAAAATATGTTTCAAGACTACGCAATGGAAATGCACATGTACGCAATGAAAAAGAAATCACGATTGACGAGTGCAAACAAACAAAACTATAATAAAGAATACATAAATTTGTAAAAAAAACAAAACAAAAACAGTCTTATTTCATATGTCGGGGCCTATTTAAGGACCAGGTCCGATCATTGTAATAATGATCGCCCATCCGATCGTGTAGATATTTCGTGCGCAATGGAAATTTTCATGTACGCAATAGAAAATGAAAATCAAGATCTTCAACTAACTTTGTGTTCGTAAATGCAAATGAACACATGCATAAGCTTAAGGGCGTTACTCTTATAAATAATCAAAGAAATTATTCGTACAATTATAACTGGAAAACACCTCAATGAATAAAAATATGTTTCAAGACTACGCACTGGAAATGCACATGTACGAAATGAAAAAGAAATCACGATTGACGAGTGCAAACAAACAAAACTATAATAAAGAATACATTGATTGGTAAAACAATAGTCTTATTTCATATGTCTGCGCCTATTTAAGGACCAAATTCAACCCCAGCGAAATTAAACCATTTAACAGGGTCTCCTTCAAGGAAAACACAGTTGCGCGAATTCATTCCCCCGCGAATATGTTATTTTCGGGTTTTGCGCGAAAATTCGTCTCCGCGAAATCAAATGATGCTACAGTATAGATAGTCGGGACCTATTAAAGGTCCAGGTCCGACCATAATGGTCGTCCATCCGACTGTGTCTATCATTGTCGTTTTGCCTTTTTTATTGGCGTAGTTGAACGTTCTGCTCTTTTTCTTCTAACCTGGTTTGGTTTTTTCCCGGCCGTTGGAGTTTTCATTAATGTTCTGCATGGTATGGATCGAAATTGTACTATTTAATGGTGTAATTACTGAGTTGCGCTCAACCCGGGGCTAGGCGGCGTGGGTAGTAATATGCATTCCCATTACTGCCCATGAACAGGCTAAATTATACAAGCTACAAAACTTAAAGAGAGATAGACCGAGGTAGGTTTCATTGTCAAACATTCTATTGGAAGTATATCGGTATATAACGTGTAATTTGGGAACTAATTTGCACAGCACGAATTATGTTGATATTATAATTATTCTGACGCTTCTATATAAATTTATGTAAATTTATATATTATAGAATACTACACCGCCGTGGTAACATCATATTTCGCGTGGGACGAAGTTTCGCGCATGGTAAATGCGCAAAAATTACACTACATAAAATTGCACACATCACATGTTGAGCTAGAAATATAAAGTGGCGCAAAAATGCGTGATTATATCTTTAGCGCGAAATTCTGTCCCGCGAAACATGATATCACTCATGAAAACTGTGAGATAAATGAGTTTATTGAGAATCACATTTCATTCTGTTCAGGAGGATACAAATATTCTAAACTAATTTACACTTTACAATGTTCTAACTACACCAGTCATATTTTTTAATTTCTCAGCAAGGTTTCGGGATATACACTTCAAACTTGAAATATTATAAGTTACATCATTTTCACTTGTTTTTATGAAACATTTATTAAATTCTGTTCACGCGTTTAGAAAACACTTGACATTTAATCAATGAGTGAAACCAAAAGTCAGCAAATTGTCGTTATACGAGTATTCTCCGTAAACGAAAATTCATGTCTCATTGTTTTTTTGATCGATGTAGTTAGAACATTGGTTTTAAGTGGATTTATTTAAAAAATAAAACACCCTTAAGAAAAAAAGGGTTTTGGTACAAAATACATGTCTTATAAAATAAACTAACAACTGTATGATATTTCCATAATAGGTCTTATCAAAATATTTCATAAGGTCTCTTATCTAATCCATTATCTGTGAACGCCCTTAGACATATCAACTATCAGAGTCCAATAAACAGCTTAGCAGGATATCAGTTAGGGAGCCGTCCAGTTACGATGTCTAAATAAAACGATAAATGCCCCCTTTAAGCTCCGCCCTTTTGAAAACGAAGCTAGCAAGCCGCGTCCTCATGCCTTAATGTAATAAATCCAAACACTCAATTTATCAATAATTTATAAAAGAACCCGATTTATATGTTTTATGTATCTGCAAGACAGGTAATGATGAATCAGTGAAATATATAAAATTGAATGAAGATATATAAAACTGTGTCAATTAACCATTCCAGTTTTCATACCCAAATTCAAGTTTGATATCACATATATGCAGTTTCAGCATGTTTTCCATATTTTATATAATAGCACTTTATAGCTAGACCCCTTAAAAAACATAATAGGATTAAGCTTCTGGGATTATGCATTACTATTTTATGTGATTTTCATTCCCCCCCCCCCCCCCCCAAAAAAAAAAACAACAAAACAGATAACAATACAATTTAAATAAGCAACTAAATAATCTAGAACAAACAAATGTAATTAACTTTTACATTAAAAATTTTAAGCGTTTTTGTTCGAAACAATCACAACACAATTCATTGAACAGCACTTTTTCGCTATTGAGATTTTTATAATTTTTTCCGTTATATCGATGAACGTGCAAGGAGGAGTGTAGTGGGCCCTTAAATAATGAACAATAGAAAGATAATGAAATCAGATACTGACACAGATATACCGTTATTTTTTAATTATTTATTGCGAATTTGACATGCAAGAACAAAACAAGTGATTTTAATGAAACCCTTAAATTCGATGATTTATATCTTCAATAATAAAATTATGTTACAAAATTTGCGCCGACCAAATATTAAATCCTGCCTACACCCCTGATAATTGTTAGTTAAATTCATTTACTTTCAAACCATTATCTACCAAATCCTCATTATAATAAATAAAGGGACCCTTAGTTATCTGCCAAAGTATACATTATCACTAACGGTTCCTTTTTATAATTAATTTTGTGGTAGCAAATTCTTTTATCTTTCCTAATCTGCCAGTAATCTCGAACCCCTGGTGGGAACAAAGCCGAAGGTGTGAAATGCAATGGTGTATTGGCATTAACGTGTCATATGTGTGCTACTGGTATTGCACTGGATAACCATTTGGCTAAAAGGCCCTTCTAAAAATCTGATGTTTTGATTGATAACAAATTCAATAATTGTTATTAAATCTTTTAAAAGGCAACCAAATATCAATTAAAACAAACTCTTTATTTCCATTGCGTTCACGTGAATTTCCATTGCGCACCATTTTTGAGGATTATTTCATATATATTGGAAACCTGAACACTAAGACATTATTTAAAAAAAATATTTCATGTTTATGACCGATGAAATATTATTAAAACATCATTTATAAGTCAATTTTCATTCAAATATTAGAGAATAGCAATAAAATCACGATCTTCATTTCCATTGCGTCCACAGGAATTTCCATTGCGCAAGAATTATTAAGGTATTTCATTAATATTTACGAATCTGAAACCTGGACACTTGGTTTAAATAAAAAATAATATGTTTTGGTTGTTATAATATTCAATCTTTGTCATAAATTCTTATAAAAACTAATATTTACACAAAATAAATATTTTTTATTTCAATTGCGTACACGTGAATTTCCATTGCGCACGATTTTTGAGGATTATTTCATATATACTGGAAACCTGAACACTATGACATTATTAAAAAAATATTTCATGTTTATGACCGATGAAATATTATTAAAACATCATTTATAAGTCAATTTTCATTCAAATATTAGAGAACAGCAATAAAATCACGATCTTCATTTCCATTGCGTCCACAGGAATTTCCATTGCGCAAGAATTATTAAGGTATTTCATTAATATTTACGAATCTGAAACCTGGACACTTGGTTTAAATTAAAAATAACATGTTTTTGGTTGATAAAATATTCATCCTTTGTTATTAATTCTTATAAAAACAAATATTTACACAAAATAAATATTTTTTATTTCCATTGCGTATTTTGTTTCCATTGCGGTCCATTTTTCCATTGCGTATTTTATACCTACCGCTATTAAGTGCCCAAAAAGAATTTTACTGATGCAAAATGTTATAAAATTTTAAGAGACCTTTGAAATTGTCACCTAAGTTTTGTTTAAACTTATTTATTTTACATGGATTCAAGGATTGTTAAACAAGTTCATCCAACGTATATAAATCATGCATGATGACTTCTTCCTGGGTTGCCAACCATTCTTGCACTTTTTTTTGAAGAAACTGCAGACGAATCTCAATCCTGGTGTGTTTCAAAACCCGCAGTCTCTGGATCTGATGTCTAACCCTCTACCTCTTGACCACACTTCTTCCAAAATTTGTCATCTTAAGTAGGGCCTAGTGTGATCTGTAACCGAACAAACTCTATTTTAAATACTGTAGGGAAAATCCGGGTAATTTCGGACGTTTTTAGCATTTGCTACTTCCAAAGCTAGACACAATCGAGCGCATGCGCACTATGTACTTTCATTATCGTTGTGCATTGGGAATTTATCTTATAAGCACTTTGTCGTAACAAAAGTATGTGTACTGGGTCCGAGAAGTTGCGAAAATGATGTTTTTCGGCAAAGGTGAGAAAGGTAAAACTCGGACGGTATCGGGAAAATACGGACAGTAGAGAGGAAAAATTCGGACATTCAATATATATGTGGGAAACTTCGGACAGTTAATTGTTTTTAAAAATACTAGAGTTCGTAGACTAATCTAATTTATTTCAAACTTTTAAATACAGAAGACGTAAAACACACATTCTTAGTGGCGACAGTTCATTGATAAATTCCGAAAATTTCACAAAAGTTTGTGTATAACAGCGTAAGTACAAGCTTAGAACTACTTAAACATCTAAACATTTAAAGCGCTAAAGACTTTATTTTCTTAAATTTACATAGACCTTATGCATTCTGAAAAGAATAAAAAGGGGGAAATATTCTGTTCTAATAAAAGAATACATGTACGTCTACGTTAAATTTATTGTTTTATTTCTTCTCTCTTCTAATTTTCTTTCATTTCTTTTTGTAATTTTACTTGCTCTTTTTGCCTCTTCTCTTCAAGAATTTGTTGAGTTGTTAAAATTTTATGACTGGTATTCATCTTTCTCTTTGTTGGAGCCCTTTTCTCTAATGCCGGAGGCAGGAAAAGGGAAGTAATGATATTGTCAACGGTTGTGTGTTCAGCCATGACAGACAACTGTAAAGGCTCACTTAAGCCAACACTGGCACTATCGGAAAGATCACTGGGCAAATCAGATGTTATGTCTTGTACCAGAAAGTCGCCGCTATTAATGAGCTCAAAGAGCTGCTGCGGGTCGCTTAAGTCAACTACAGGTTGAAGACCCGTTTCTAGTCCCGATTTGCATAACTATATTCTCTGCTGATGGCCCCGATTGAACTGCATCTGGTTGCGTTGTTGAATCAACAAATAGTGTTTGTTGAGTTTCGGCGGCGGTAGTGGGCTGAACTACATTTGTGGCTTTGCTAGGCCCGTATGCCGACGCAGGAACGGCAGCGGGATTAAATGGGGCAATTCCGCATGTTCTAAAGCCTTGCTTAATGTTTTCAGCAGTCACTGCTTGCTCCCAAGCTTTCCTGAACAGTGTTGGAAAAGTCCACTTATTCACCACATGTAGTGGATGCTCCACGAGAAAATCAAAGCATTGTTCATTATATGCTGCTTTTAATGGACCAAAAACGGTTCGATCCAGAGGTTGTAGGGCGTGCGTACAATGCGGCGGCAGCGAAATCAGGATTATATTTTCCGCAATGGCACGCTCAATGATTGCCATTGTCTCGTGTGAACCGTGACCATCCAGTATAAGTAACTGAGTCCTGAAAGGTCCACAAAACTTCAAAAACACTTGATCAAACCACTTTTCCCCGATTTCATCGTCGATCCATCCATTTTTTGAAATGTCCATACACATTTGTCAGGTGCCTCGCTAACATTGAATCCCTAAGTGCACGTTGTGTTTTGCCTTTAGTTATTATCATTGGAGGCATGTGATTTCCGGATGCACTGATGCAACCCATGACCGTAACGTTAGATGACTTGCAGCTGGTCCTGGACATAAAGCACCTGTCACCTTTTTCGGCTATAACATTAACTGGGCAATGTTCAAAATTGAACCCTGTCTCGTCGCAGTTCCATATATGGGCTGCTTCGAGTGGGGTTTCCCCCAGAATAGTGCCTAAGTCTTTGAAGTAAGACAGAACTACTTCTGGGTTCATCATTCGTGCCCTAGTTGATGACAGCTTTTCTGGCTTTCTCAGAACAAGTTCTGGATGTCGGTGTCGAAGACCCTCAAACCAATCCTTACCAGCCTTAAAGTTTCTGTACGTAGTATCTATACGTGTGCGCTGACATAAAGTGTGCGTACGTCGAATAATCTGTTTGCGTTACAGACCCATCCCAAGCTTGCTGGCCATTTTGATGCTAGACACTATAGTTTTTTCAACTAAGTCCGGCAACGCTGGCGGACGTCCATGGCGCACCTGCAGCTCATACCTGCCACTGATTCTGTCAGCAATGGTTGACCTATGAACAGAGAACATTGCCGCTGCCTGACGCACGCTGAAACCACCACTTTGTACAGCCTTTACAGCACTTTCCAGAGATGTTTGCTCATAAGCAAGTGTTTTAGCCCGCTTTTTATGAATGTACTTCGGCATATCTAAAAGTTGAGTAAACAAGCTTTTATTAATAGACTACTCTATTCATTCTGAAAACTATAATACTATTAATCCAACGTTTAATGCTATACTGACTCACATTGGAACAGGTAAAGCTTGAAACATACACACAAATTATTATTATTATTATTATTGCAACATGCAGATAGGAAAAACTAAGTATGTCCGTATTATTCCGACATCAAAAATATCAGGGGGGGGAAATTCGGACATTACATTTTTATTAAATTTATCGCATAATCCTAAACATTTTCCCATAAAAGTTGGTAAGAATTTTTTATTAAAACTTCTAGAAAGGTTTTGACCGAAATGCACACATCGATGCGGTTCACTTACTTACCTATTTTGCGAAAAAACTTCAGCCACCGTTCTTGTGTGTATATTGAAAATTCCCGCCTCCCAGAAAGGCTGCTGCAGGGTGGATTTGAGCATGCGTGATTTCTGGTAACTAATGACAATGTGACGTCATGGACTTAGGCGCAATAGGTACAACATAGTGTATAGTCAAACGGAGACAACGTTATTTAACCATAACGGCAGTAAGTGTCTAGGTGTACGAAATAGTTTGGAAATCGTCCAATTTTACCGCTGACCGAAATTACCCGGATTTCCCCTATCACAAATACAGTGCCATAAATAAACATCAGCTGTGCTGGCAATAGTTCACCGCTATCAGACAAGACATGCATGCATAAACCACCATCAAATTATATGTGACTTCCCAGGCAATCTTTAGGTGAAAAAATGTTACTCAGTTTAATTGTTTGGATTATAATTGTTAACAAATTTATATTTTAAAATCATAAAGATATCATAAGGAGATGGTGTGTTTCATACTAAATTAATGAAGCTGCATTGAAAATTTTTGAATTTTAAAAACGTTAATTTTTTTTGGAAATGAACTTGTCATTTCAACATAATTTTCTTTGCTGTAGCATGGAAGAGGCTTTAGGTCATTTAACTTTCTAGTTATGGAGCAAATGTTTACTGTCCACAACTACATGGCTACTCAGTATTTTCAGTTTGTTTATTTTGCAAAGAAGAGCCCTGGGGCTTTAATGAAAATAAAAGAGCCCTTTTTGTCAGTAAATTAATATTTATCACAGACAGGAAACCAACTCTTTTGACTAAGAGCTCTTTTACAATAAACAAAGAACTCGTTCAAACTGTGTTTCTCATAGACACCTTTATCCATAGACTTCACCCAATGGTGCCAGAAATTACAATAAGTCATAAGATGTGATATGTGACTTGATTTGGCTTCTAATGTATTTAACCAATTGCATGCCCCATTGTAAATGATACAGTTCTGCATTATAAATCAAAATTTGACTCCTCCTTTTTATTTTTGATGACTGCAAATGCTAGGAAGTGTTCTCCCAAGCTTTGTTTAGACCAGAAGTTCCAAATCGAAACTAGACTTAAAAATTTCCCTGGACGTTGTCTCATTTATGAATGGACATAATGCCTATTTCTTTCTTTCTCTCTTTGTTTAAATGAAATTTAGTCTTGAATACTTGTATTTGAAGACATAAAAAAGTATTTTATCACCACGAGTAATATCAAAATAACTGGTTTTAACAATAATATTGTTTTTTTGGTCAGAAATAACCTTATGAATCTAAAAGTTAACACTTGTATAGCCTGATCAGACAGCTTAGATGTGCCAGCTGATCTGGATCTACACTATTTGCCCATGGGATATACATGTAGGCATATCCCATGGAGTCAAGATTTAATAATTTATCTTCATCAAAGAAAGACTATCTCATGTTACTTAATTGGGGCTGGTATGGTGAGTTTTTAACCAAAGAGTTTCCTTTGCAAGTTTTAAAGTCCTGCTTGAAGATGCTTGTAATAAACATAAGAAAAAATGTTCTATTTTAATTGCTGTCATTTTTACAGGCTTATGGTATTGTATGGAAAGCCATTGACAGAAGAACTGGGGAAGTTGTGGCTGTTAAGAAAATATTTGATGCCTTCCGTAACCAGACAGATGCTCAGAGAACCTTCAGAGAAATCATGTTCCTGCAGGACTTTGGGGATCACCCTAACATAATCAAATTACATAATGTGATAAAAGCTGAAAATGATAAGGACATATATTTGGTGTTCGAATTTATGGGTGAGTAAGACTAGGAAGTGTAATAAACCTTGTAATAAATGTTTAGTGCAAATATAACTGGATAAGTTACGTCATTTCATAATGAATGTTTAAACACTTTAAGCCTTTGTTTCATAGTGGAATTTGATACAGATATTGGACATTTTTAAATCTAAAATTAGTACACCATAATGAATGTTTATGTTGATCAAAGATAATATATGTATTAAAATTTAAATACTCTTTGTTTATATAATTACCCGAAGATCAATTTTCTGTTGTCACTATCATGGTTCCTGGTTTATATTTTAATGATTTAATCAGTTTTTGTCAAAACAATTACCCACATTTTGTTACAGTTCAGCAGTTGTTTTTATTTTGTACATTTCTTAAGAATTTTAATTAATTTTCTTAAGAAAATTGAAAATCTGCAAATTTATTCATGAGATTGTGAAAATATTCAATGTAACAGGCATTGTGTAAATACTGACATCACATGACCAGTAAAGGTTATTAAAAAAGATATTTGTCCAACTGTTTAGCACTTCTTGTACAGTTGAACCTGCCTTCGCACTTAGCAATCACCTGCATTCATCAACTTCCTGCCTGAAACAGCCCATTTAATATGTCCTGAACTGGCATTTTGGTCTAATTTTTACCTGATAGTTTCCTTAACAGTCACATGTGTGAAGCAACTACTTTGTTACTCCCTTGGGTGGCTGCGAAATAGAGGTTTGACTGGCATTAATTTGTATGTTTTGATTTTTGTTGATTTTAATTTGACTGCTAATTGTTGGTTTAGTATTAATCATATTTCTCTTTCCAAAACAGAGACAGATTTACATAATGTGATAAAGCGGGGTAACATTCTTAAAGATGTGCACAAACGTTACATTATGTACCAACTGTTCAGGGCCACCAAATATCTTCACTCAGGGAATGTCATACACAGAGACCAAAAGGTACATTTATTATTTTAATGCCTTACGAAATCTTCATTTTAACATATTTACACTGTTTGATTTTTAGTTTATTAGGCTATATCTTTCATAAAATTGTATAAGAAAATGGGCATGTGATCGTTAGCTATTGCTTAGAACTTTGGTGTTAGTTGTAAAGTATTGGGTTTAGTGTTGAGATTAAATCTAGGAATGTCAAGTGCTTAATGTTTTGTAAGCGGTATTTGCTCATTTTGCTCTTGTCGTACCTTTATTAAAAAAAAACACAAAGAAATGTATGCCCTTTATATTGTATGTAAGAAATGTATGCCCGTATAATTGTATGTTCTTTGTTGTTTTTCAGCCATCCAACATTTTACTAGACAGTGAATGCATGGTAAAGGTGTGTGACTTTGGTCTTGCCAGATCTCTATCACAGATTAGTATAGACTCCGAGACTGGTGATCCTAACCTCACAGAATATGTAGCTACTAGATGGTATAGAGCTCCAGAAATATTATTAGCATCACATAGGTAGGTATTAACAGTCAAATTTATTGTCCTATGGTTCCAAAAAGGGGTGGGATAGGTTGCTGGTTGGAACTACTTGGCCAAGGTGCAGAATTGCTTTTAATATTCCTCCATAGCATTTTGATGATTTTGAGTGTGTGTTGTGTTTTTATATAATATTTCAAAGAATATTAAATGTGAAAAATCAAAACATGAACAAGAAAGTCGGTAATTTGCCAAAATTTCACTTGGTTGTTGGCAGAAACATATATGCTCTTTAAATGCCTAACTGTCAGAACTATGATTACATGTATAAGCACTAAAATGGAGCTGGCCATAGAAAAATGTTTTAGTGTAGTGACATTTCACTTGTAACTATATTTGGGACGCACTCTTAATTATTTATTAGTTCTTCATAAATAATGTTTAATTTATTTCACATATTCACTATAACACATTAATTTTTTGAGAAATGTGTAATGAGCAGTGTCGTCTGCTCATCTTCATAATGTCATTTCAAGCATCAACTTCAGCTGTCCAAAACTAATCAAAAAGCGAACAGTGCAGATCTGATCAGATGCCTCGGATGTCCCAGCTGATCTGGATCTAAAATGTTCGCCTACGCAATAGAGGTGTATCTATGGCGGAAAGGGTTAAAGTACCAGAGAGTTAATGATAGTTTTTTCTTTCAGGTATACAAAAGGAGTAGATATGTGGAGTTTGGGATGTATATTAGCAGAAATGTTGCTGGGTAAACCACTGTTTCCTGGTTCATCCACAATAAACCAGATTGAAAAGATTATGGCAACTATCCCTAAACCATCAAAAGAAGGTAACACTTTCCCACCTTCCATAAATACTTACAAACACAGTATTTAACATTTTCTTCATGGATACAAAATTTTTAATACTATATGTTTCCATTGCAGACAGCTCTGAATCTACACTGTTCACTTTTGTTTTCATTAGGTTAATTCTGACAAATAGGCAACCAGTGCAGATCCAGATCAGATGGCATGGATTTGCCAGCTGATCTGGATCTACATTGGTTGCTTACACTTTAAAACCTGTGTATATGGAGTAAAGGAATAGTGGTGCAATCCTGTTTACAGAAATGATAAGAGAAAGAAGTTGTTCAGTGGTGAATTTTACAAATAAGTGTAACCAGTCAAATGGAAGTGGTTACTTGTATTAAGCAACTTTTTGTCTTCACCATTGCCTGCACAATTATGTTGTAATATTTCTTAAGTAAAACATATAGAAAGCAACTGCATTTTGGCTGCTTCAAGCAAGTTTGACTATTTAACTGTTCAGTTTTTAAGGTTTCTGATTTCATCTAGTTAAAGTTCTTGTGGTTTATATATTTCAGATATTGCAAGTATAAGATCAGCATATGGTTCATCAGTATTAGATAAGGCTGCTTCCAAGTAAGTGTGCTGTTATTTTTATATTGAAACTGTACTATGAATGAAAGCATCAGTTTAAAGCTATTGAAGACCCTAAATAAAAAGTAAAAGGCTGAGATTACAACTGGTCAATCTGTTGTATATTTTTAATAATAAGAATGAGTTTATTTAAGTGTTTTATCCTAATAAAACAGATAAAACAAATGTGATTTTTAGATGGTGAGTTGAATATAATGTTCATTCTTTGATATTTTAAAACAGAATAACTCATATATTTAATATTGTAAACAATATTGTGTTATTTTTCAAGCAATTTAGTTGTAATTGAACAGTCTTTGCATTAAAACAATATCTAGAACAGTGGTCTTAGTGAAGTCAAATAACCTTTGTCAAGTGCAAAACATGGAGCTGTTATGAAATTTTACACTTCATAAACTAGGCAATTTTTGTCATTTCATTTCTTAGAAATATTGGACTAGACAGTCATATTGTCTTTTTTTCATTAAATGACATCCGCATTTCAGAATGGTTGTTGTTTGAGTTTTCCTTGAACCAGGCAGATATTTTTCAGTCTTGCTCCTTTTTTTACAGACCAAAGAAGTCAATGGATGAGCTAATGGAGGATGCTCCTAAAGATGCAATAGACTTGTGTAAGAAGCTGTTACATTTCAATCCAGATAAACGTATCACAGCCGATGAAGCATTAAGACACCCTTATGTGTCACGGTTCCACAATCCCAAGGAGGAGATAAGTCTCAATTACGATGTTGTGCCACCTTTGTCAGATGATGTACAGCTTACGGTGGATGAATATAGGACTAAGTTATATGAGGTAGTGTTTTAGACGTTATATTTACTTGTCTGCATTGTGAAATTACTGAAAAAAATTATACGGGGTACATACAGTAAATTACAAAACAGACAGAAAAGTTTCTATACAATCCTTAAAATATTGTTTTGGTTTTGTTGAGTGCATGAAGCCCGAGGTATTATGCTTACTTTAAAGAAATCCAAATATTATTCATATCTCAATGAATGCAATAAAAGATTGATTCAATTCTTATATTTACACTGCTAAATATTATTAATTCTTAACAAATTTTTAAGGAAAATTTGTAATAATGCCTTGTAAATTGCTGTTGGAACAGGCATATTTACGCCAAAGCAAATGACCTCATGCTTTTTTTGCAGCTGCAAGTGGTAAAATATGTGTGCGGTCACATGACAAAACATTGATCATAGTTCAATCATCGTTATTGTTGTTAATGTTTTCCAATGCAAAATGGAAACTGTCTGAAGAAAGACTTCTATCATACCGAAGTGTAAAAACTTCAAGATACTGTAGTTACAAGATAATGCAATTTCTTGAATCTAAAATATGTGGTGACAAAGTTTTCAGTTACTTACAGGTAAGTACATTATCAGTGTTCAAACTTTATAACAAAGTGATTTTGTCTTAATATGGCACTAATTGAAAAACATAGAATATATTGTAAATCAGTATGATTTATTGACTAATTTCACCTTGCTGTATGTTTTCTAGATGATAATGCAAAAGAAAGCAGAGCGTCGTAGAAAACGTCAGGAAATACGCAGTGCACAGCACATAGCTCAGCAAGCTCGTGAGGCCACACCCCCAGATTACGATGATGATGAACTGGCTGGTGGTGAGCCCGACAGTCGGTACGAGCTGGAGCAGCATCAAGCTCAGCGGTATGCACAACATGATGGAGACACTGGCACACCACCCAGACCTCAGCACCAATCCTCATTCTCAGCCAGCCATGGTATAATCCTTTCCTTGATATATACACATTTTTACGCATGTGCGACCAATTTAGATCCAGATCAGCCGGCACATCCGTGCCGCCTGATAAGGATCTGCACTGGTCGCATTTTGGTCAGAAATAACCTTATGAATCAAAAAGCGAACAGTTTAGATCCTGATCAGACAGCATGGATGTGCCGGCTGATCTGGATCTAAACTGTTCGCTCTAGCAACAAAGGTGTAATACAGGAAAGGTATAGTCGTTTTTCATTATAAACAAGTTTTCTCTTTATATATTGAGCATTTGGGAATCTTTAAGATTCCTGTGGAAAGCTTTAAAAAATCTGAAAAGCCTTAATTTTGACAAATTTTGAATGAAATGTTTAGAAATTTAAATATATAGTTTCATGGTACAGTGGGGCTCCGCTATATTGTGGTCCGTGGGGTCCATCCCCTCAAATCGCAATATTATCGGATGCGCGATATTCGCGGGACAAAGAACTTATGCTATTCTTAGGTCCGTACATGTATCACTCCTAACATTTTATCGGTTATTGAAAATAAATCCTTTGTTTGCATGTTGTTTCGTTATTATCTAACAGGTGCTATAATATTATTATTTTGTGAATTTAACTCACAAAAGTTTATACTGCGGGCGTTCGTCTAATGCGGAACTCATGTATTTGTTTGACCTGTATGCTGTTTTGAATGAAAACAATACGCTTTCAGTTTTAATCTTTATTGTTTTAATCTTCAATCATCATTACTAAAATAATATTGTAAAACATAATGTAGGCATGAGCTTCTCAAATTAGAAGCCAATCAAAAACATCAAACACCTTTGGCATGCTATCTGCAGTAGGTGCGTTAACACCAATTAAGTAACCATTTCGAGTATGTGATTAGGTGCCCCAGTGTTTGTACAACAATTTATTACTTAACAATTTTATGACTGTTTGATATTTTAATAAACGTAGGAAACACTCGACAGTTCATAAAGAAACATTTTACAATTGTTTCAACGATTCTCGGTCGTTAATGAACGAGCGTCATTGTCTTTATCATTTAATGCGGTATTAACGTTGTTACTTCCCTTTTTTTCCTTTTCCAAAAATGTTATACAAAAAATGGCCATTAATAGAATTTTACTATCTTTTATGAAAAAAAACGGGGTCCAAGGGTCGATCGCGTTATATTGGATTTCGCGATATAGCGGAGCTCTACTGTAGTGACATGTATAAAACCACAATTGAAAGACATATTCATGTTTATGTACCATACATATAAACTCACAGAATGTGGAAAAAGACTTCTTTCAGTGAAAATGCTCTACTTTACACTGTAATTTCTGAATTAAAACAAATCACAAATTTGAAATTAATCTCTTTGACCATTTATACATGTTTAGTTCTGTGAATATAAGTTATAACTATAAAAAATGAAGTTGTATCCTACTTGTGGTTGTCAATTTTCTAAAACATGTTTCTAAAATTTGTTCAGTTCAGTATTTCATTGTGGTTTTAAATCCATGGATCGACCTGCCCATGAGTGAGTATCCCACAAATATCAATGCATTGAAAGTAAATGAAGGGTATCTTTTTAACTTGTTTTACATTACTTTTTATATTTTACCTGGCTTGAAAACAAACAAATTGCTTGTTTATTAAACAGTTGCCTTTGGTAGAACAACAAAAGAACAAGCTCCACCCTCGGCTCCAGTCACCAAACAGAGAACCTACATGAGGCAGAAGACCAATGATAATATGGGGGTATGTTTCATTTAATATTTTATGTTCACTTATGTAATGCTTTGTTTGGAAATTTTTGCTATTGTCACATTTTCTTTATCCCTAGCAAAATTTACCTTTTAAAAAGTAAGAAAAGAATTTCAATTAAAGTGATAATTCATATGGTATATTCTACATGATATCCCTACAATCAAGTTACTCTTGATCAGCAAGCAGTCATGTCTTTTTTTTAAAGAACTCCTGCAAATAATCTTTAGAAAATATGATGGATTGATCGTTTTTTTTCTCATCAGGATAATTGTCTCTTTAAGAGATTTTTTAATGTAATGGACTCACCCTTTTATCAGTTTGGGAATGTCCAGATATTGTTTAAAGGGGTATTTCATAGAAATCTGTTAATTGAATTTTTAAACTCAGCAGTGAACACTGTAGACCTTGATTGAACTGCACAGATGCAAAGGTGATCTGGTCTGCAATTATCACCAATTTATGAGACAAGTGAAGTGTTAAGCACTACACAGGTTCAGAAATTTCTTTTCTTACTTGTTGGTTGATATTTCTGCTACTAACATTTAATCACCATCCATTTTCTTTTGACCTTTTGCAAAATGACAAATTTTACACAGTAGCAAGAATTTCCAGAAAAGAATCTTGCATCCTGTCAATTATTTGATATATTGATTCCAGAAAAGTGTGCAGATTTTTTACATAACCTATTTTATAAAATACTATAAAATGCAAATTGTTGACAGAAATAAACACAGTTTTTGCAAAAGGTCACACTGTTATGCTTGTTTCTTAACTGCATGCAGACCTATAGAATGCCACAATTACCCTCTTCTATGCTTGTGTTATTTTCCAAAAATTTAGCAAACATTTACAAACCAGTTTTTGTAGAACTCCATTTATTCTGACTCTGTTCACTTCATGGTTAGAAATAATCAAATTAATCAAAAATCAAAATGTGCAGATCCTGATCAGATGGTATGAATGTGCCAGTTGATTAGGATCTGAACTATACACCAATTGAAAAAAAAACAACAACAGCAGTATCCAATGGATTAAAGGTTAATGCTGAATTAATCACCGAACAGACAAAAGATACAATAGATTTAAATAGCTGTTCTTTGTGTTTCTTCTAATGTTTGATGAATATGATTTAGAGATTGTTAAAACTGGGCCCAAGATCATAAAACTAAACCTGGAGATCAGTCTCAAATCTCAAGCATCTGATTGGCTGAAATGGCGACCAGTCGCCATTTCAGCCAATCAGATCCTTGAGATTTGAGACTGATCTCCAGGTTTAGTTTTATGATCTTGGGCACTGGCTGCGCTATATTCCTTATGTAACATACTATTCAGTTCACAATCTCCAATGAAATATATTTCCTAATGCACAACTGTTATATAACATACACCATTTTGCCACAGAGAGTATCAACTCTTCTCAACAGAGAGAGAATAAGCTATCTACTTAAGACTAGTCCAAAAATGTTGTCATATAACTACTTATATCAGGTGGGTATAGCAATATATTCAGGGATTTTCTGTGACTGCCGATTGAAATTAAGCTTATTTTGCTAACATTGTCAAATTTCATGGTCTGGTGTAGTTGATAAAGTTGTGTTATTTATACTATTAAGTTTCATTTTTGAAGGATATGAGGGAAGTTTGATATTGTCAGACCTAAAAATATAAGCCTTAAGAAGTACTAGTACAGGAAATATAATTGGGCATAACAGCCACAGTCTTCTTATTTAAAGTTTAAACAACATACCATAACAACTTATAACTTGTAAAATACAATATCCCAAGGCATTTGATGTCTGGAAAATCCCTGTTGTAGTTTTTTGCTGTCTGTGCTCAGTCATAGACGTAACATAGCTTCCAATGTTGCTAGTAATCTGTTAATAATCCTTTGCCAGGGGTGTTCACTTTGTGAGAACCCTGATTTAACCCCTTCCTCCATACATACGCATTTTTATGCTTGTGCGACCAGTGTAGATCCAGATCAGCTGGCACATCCATGCCGTCTGATCGGGATCTGTACTAGTCGCATTTTGGTCAGAAATAACCTAATGAATCATAAAGCGAACAGTGCTGATCCTGATCCGATGGCACAGATGTGCTGGCTGATCTGGATCTACACTCTTTGCCCATGCCGTAAAGGCATGTCTGTGGAGGAAAGGGTTAATAAGTACTGTGCAAACCAGTCAGTCAGTGTACACAAATAATTATTTATTCACTGATTTAGGAAAAGTAACTCAGTGATACTTTTTTATCTTGATGCTACTAACACTATTCATTTCAGTATTTTGCTTTGAGTAAAACCTTTCAAAATTGTGAACCCTTAACTTTATTATTTCTTGCATGTTAAGCAAGAGAGGAGAATTTCATGTCATCTTTATTAAATTACAATTTATTGTATAACGAAAGTAATGTTGTGCAATATTTTTGGAATAAGAAATAAACCATCATTAGGAAGCTAGTTTATTGCAAAATAGTTTGAAAGTTTTTAACCAGGTTTTCTTTGGAAAACCCTGGTTTTAAGATTGGTGTATGTTGTTAGGCGGGTGGGGTGAGACAAATTTCAATAAGTTTTTGGTTTCAGTAAACTTTTTCTCAGTAAATATTCCAGGTACAGATTTGAAACTTAAGATCATCTAAAGTCATCTAAAACCACAATAGCAAGTATCAGGACAAGTTTCCTAACTCTTGACTGTATTTTTATCATAGTAATGCCCCTTTTTCACTTAACGGTAAAGTTTAAGAAGAAAACCTGGTTTCTTCGAATTGTGATGTTTTCTTGTTCTGGTTTTTTTTTTCAGACTAATTGTGCATAGTTGCTTTAGTTATCATACATGTAAAGTGATCTGCTATAACAGTATAACATATAATCATATTAGCTGAAGAAGATATTATAGCCTTTGTTCATCTGTAGTATTATAGCATTATTTTATCTTGTATCTAGTTGAATCTGTATTCATTGCCGTAATTCAATGTTACAAGCTTACTTAAACAATTTATATTCTGCTATACAAATGTACAAACATCATTTTTGATCACAGATTTTGGAACCTACATGTGTACGTGTATACATTACATGTAATAAACTTTATTTCCCAGTAAATAACTTGTAAAGAAATGGGTTTATTTTATTTATAAGAAAAAATTTGCTTGTAAACTTTTTCTTTTTTTCTCTTTTAATTCAGTTTTTATGAAATATGTTTATAGTCTTCACACATATATGTTTGTTTTAGGATATGTATCCACCAGGCTCTAGAGGTCGCCAAGCATCAGCTCCAGCAGGGACCAGAAATCCAGGTCGCCCGATATCTGGGGCCTATGGTAACCCAAACAACCCTACCATCACTCGAGATGAAAAAGGTGGGCTCATGGTGAACAGCACAAGAATGGTAAGTTGATATTTATCAAATATAACTGTGATAGTATTTCTTTGTGGAGAGTAAATTTTGTGGATTTTGTACAAATTTTTGCGTCCTTTTGCGAAATCATTTTAATCAGTTTGTTTTTTGGTTAGTTCGCTCCAAGGTAAACATGGGAAATCAAACCATTAACAGCCAACTTTACCATGCAATAGTTTATTGCTGAGAGTTTTAGATCTTGACATAAATATACCAGTGAAAAACTGTCCATTTGCATCTTCTGATCTTATGAAATTATATGATACCACTGTTATGTACCACATCATTTCTAATAAGAACTCCATCTCTTTTACATTACTCCTTTTGCTTTTTGGAAACTTGCCATGCGGCGCTGTGTGGGGGGACATTTCCCTATTTGATTTAGTAAATAATTTGGTTATAAATATAAGCATAATCCACAAAAATGGGTCACCATAAAAAAGCTATCACAGTAAAGCATTTTATTTCAACATTTAAATTGTCCAGAAGGGTGTAACAAAAGACAATCATGGCAGAGACTGTATACTGAGAATTCTTTTTTACAGGTGCCTTTACAAAATATTTGTTACCCATCAAACTTAAACTACACTATGTTACAAGGTAATAGAGAAATTTAATTTGAACAACCTCTTTTATGATTACATGTATTTAAAGACAAATCAGTTTTGCATCAATTTTATGGAAAAACCCTTTTCTTGTGTTTGCAACATTTCAGTTTTTATGGTAGTAATGAACACTTGAGTTTTTCACAAAAATGCAGTATGACAATCAAATGTTAAGTAAACAAAGCCTGTTACCCCTTGTGACTGCATGTAGAACTTACTTTACCTTCTGTTGTATTTATGTTACACCATAGATGAATCATGGCTGGGTACGCATGAGCCCAGGGGATCCTTTACCCCCTATTGGCTACTATGTAAGTTTGTTTCACCAATGGAGTGACCTTTGAATTTCTCCCTCTATCACTTTTGCTTCCACAAGCCTTCTATCGTTAGTTCAGTACTTCAAAAGCCTTTAATTGTTATGCAAGCCTTTAATTGTTATGCTAAGTTGGTGTATACATGTAGTGGTTAAACAGCTTGCTTTACCTCCTTTGGTATTTTTGAAAAGTAGGCAAATTTTAGACAGATTTGTAAGTTATATTTTTAGACAGACTTTATTTTGCGTGCATGGGATTTAATTCTTTGTGTGAAGTACATGTATTGTATAAATGTGTATGGTGCTTACACTTTATAGTAGTGTCGAAGCATATGTACAATGTAAGTCATCATTACAGACTTTAGATTGTTAATTCTGGGATACAAAGGATGCAAGATCTGAAATACTTTTATCCAGCAAATAGAGTCACTTACATGCATTCTATGTTGTTCTTGTATAACCCTTTAAGTGCTAAGAACAGCTTAAGTCACATTTGCAACAATGTAGTGGTCTTATATCAACCTATATATCACCACTGTCTGAAAAGGGTGTACACTGTTTGACATTCAATCAATAAAAGTTCTGCTATACACCAATACAAACATTGATTGGTCGGTATTTAAAGCCCCAGTCCAAACTTAAGTAAGAATATACTATTGAAAAATCATATTTGTCCATATAGACTCCAATATTTAAACTCTCTAACAGAACACAAAAGGTCCGATTGAATTCTTTCTTATAGATGGGATTTCCAATGATATTGTTAAATTATTGTTAATGAACTTTTAAGAAGCTAATTATAATCGAGGTATATTTAGCATTGATTTTTGACGAAGAGACCACTTCATGCGCGATCTCGATTTCTGTGATGTTTCGGAAATCCTACTTTTGCTTTTAGTCGCACGGACCAAATTTATTTTAGTAAATAAAAAAAATTAGCCCAAACTAATGCTGCAAATTTGTGCCTATAGTTCCAAATACATGTAATATTTCATACAAGAACAGGTTAAATTGAAGTAATGCCACTTTAAAGAAAACTGAAGTTTCTATTACACAAATACATTATTGAGGGTTAAAATTCTGCATAAACCGAAACCTGTTGCTTCAGCTGTGTTTATGCAATCTCAGATTTTATATACCAGGTATATGAACAATCAGTTTGAAAGAAAGAAACAATCAAAAGGAAATGTACTGCTGCATTGGATTATTGGAACAGTTTGTAATTTACAATACTGATAACAATGATAATGAAGTGGTGTTAATCATTTACTCCATATATACGCCTTTTTTCACATGGGAGACCAGTTAAGATCCAGATCAGCAAGCTCATCTGTGCCATTTGATCTGGATTTCCTGATGTGAAAAAACCTAAGGAATCTAAATGCTAACTACATAGATCCTGATGATGATCAGGTGGCACACATGATTTGCTGAAATGGTTGCCATTCAGAGAGAATTTAAGAAATGTTTAAATTTTATGATTTTCCGTACAAATTAACACAACATTAAAAGAAAGTAGTTCTTTATACTAAAAAGCATGTGTAAGCTGTGTCTGGAAAAAGATGGTTAAAAATATGTCTGATTGTGGTTACAAAAACATAGATATAAAACCTAAGAAATCCAATTTAGCAACAGAAAATTATTAACAAAACACTTTGAGCACCCATAGCACATGTTACATGTTACAAATCATTAATATTTTAATCCAGTAGCACTTTTTTATTTGCATCACTTTACAGACCTACATTGTATATACCAGTAACATGATAACACTAGAGGGTGTGGGTGACTTACTCTTCCTATAATGTTTCAGGGATGAGAATGTAATGACAATATTTTTCAGTCTTAACCCTTTTCTCCATAGACACACATTGATTGTGTGGCCGAACAGTGAAGATCCAGATCAGCCGGCTCTGTTTGCTTTTTGATTCATCAGGTTATCTGACCTAAATGTGACCAGTGCAGATCTTGATCAGACGGCACGGCTGTGCCGGCTGATCTGGATCTACTCTGGTCGCACACACGTAAAAATGCGTATATATGGAGAAAAGGGTTAACAAAAACATTGATGCACCAGTAAATATGCATGTTTAGTAAAACAACATAAATCATCTATAACCTTAACCCTTTACTCCTTGGGAATGCCTTTTATTACATGGATGACCAGAGTTGGTCCTGATCAGCCAGCACATTAATGACGTCTTATCAGGATCTACACTGTTTGCTTCTTGGACAGTGTATATGTAGGTGAACTACACTGATCTCATATAAAAAAGATGTATCCATTGAGTAAAGGGTTAAACATTTTATTGTAAGGAAAAGCTGTAATAATCCTTGAAGTGCTCAGCATAGTTTCTTTCTCATTTGCCACCTGTGTAGCTCCAGGTCAGCATGCATTTTAGTGATCAGGATCTACTCTGTTTGCTATTGATTTGATAAAATCCGCAAAATGAGTAATGAATTAATTTAGATTGAAAGATGTCCCAGTCCATTATATTAATCTAGCATGTAAAGGGTTAATCTGGGCTTTACATTGTACCAGAGTTTTAAGAAATTCAAGTTGTATTACGGTATAAAAATATATAATGTGACAGAATCCTAAACATGTGAATTAGTCTCCGTATTTGTTCTCATCCTTGAAACATTTACATATTTTTGCAAAGAGTTCTTCTTGTGTAGCCAAGATATTATAATAAAAGGAACTTTTTTGAGTGAACATTTTCTGTTGTCATGTTTATATCTTACATTGTGTACATTTTGTCAGGTTGTAAAATCCACTAGTCTCTTGTCTTTTGTTACACCCAGTGAACAGTAAACAGTGATAAAAATGATTAATTATTTTATGTTAAAAAAGTCCAATTGAAGTGTCTAGAGAAGCACACGGTGACTTCTATAGTGTAGTACTGACAATATAACCCTTTACTCCATAGATACAGCTTTTATTACATGCATGTCCAGTGTAGATCCTGATCTACATGCATATCCATGCAATCTGATAGGATCTACACTGTTAGCTTTTAGATTCTTTAGGTGATTTTCTGACCAAGAAACAAAAAGGTGAAGATGCAGACCACACTGCATGGTCTTCAATGTTTGCTGATAGGCTATGAGCAATTATCAATGGAGTAAAAAGTTAAACTTTCAAGATGACTATTAATTTAAACTCTGGATACCTGCAATTGTATTGATTTCTGATTTGACTTATTTCAGCAAGTCTGATATTTGGTATCTTTTTAAGAATTGGACCTCAGTTTTTTGCATTACTTCATAATGAAAAGTGTATTGGAATTGTTTAAATATTGATACAAATATTTACATATGACTTAATATAATGACAATGATCAATGCAAATATTTTAGGGATTACTTGATAATTGATCAATATAATTTCTCTGATCTTTAGTTTAGCTTGAAACAATTTCTAAAAGAAAAGAATACATCAAGAATACATTAATAAGTCCTGGGCTGAAGGTTATAAAACTGAGCATGGAAACCAGTCTCAAATCTCAAGCATCTGATTGGTTGAAATGGCGACTGGTCGCCATTTCAGCCAATCAGATGCTTGAGATTTGAGACTGGTTTCCATGCTCAGTTTTGTAACCTTGGACACGGCTGACTGTTCAATACTGAGGTATTTCATCGTGTTATTTACTAATGTTACAGGTACCTGGTTCAAGACCTAACTCCGCCTCACAGCCAAGACCTAAACCAGTATTTGGAAGGAAACAGTACAGCAATGCAATGAATAACCCTTCAGCCGGTGCTCCAAAAGCTGTGTTTGGCAGCTACACTCAAAACTTCGGTACAATCTCATCCAGTGGTCTGGCGGCCATACAAGGCAAGAAATCCTGAAGTTGGTGTGGATAGGCTGACTCTTAAACTATACAACAACGTGTCATCTACTGAGAAGGGATAGAGATGAGGTGTAATGTCATTGACAAACAAGGTGTTCAGTTCGGAAGAAATTTGATCAGCGGACATTTTCATTTAACCAGAAAAGAAAACAATTTGTATACTGCTTTTGTTATGAAAACTTCATTTTAAATTTTGTTGAATTTGTAAATAGAAAAGCTTACAGAAAGGTTATCACTTTACTTGTCTCGGAGTTATAAATCCCAGGTTTCAAATGAAATTTTTGTATGTGGCTTTCAACATTAAGATTTTATGTTGATAAGAAGTTGAACTCATTATCATGGAAATTGATGCACACTCTTTCATTCCACGGATGACTTCCTGTATTAAGGAAAGCTATGTATGACTGGAAGTTTACCCTCTCTTTCAAGGTGTCATATATCATATCAAAATAGTATCAGATTCTCAGCTAAATAGTTACTATCCCATGGTGATTTGGTCCCAAGATCATAAAAATGAGATGGAAAACAGTCTCAAATCGCAAGCCTCTGATTGACTGAAATGGTGACTGGTCGTCATTTCTGCCAATCAGATGCTTGAGATTTGAGTCTGGTTTTCATTCTCGGTTTTATAACCTTGGGACTGGCTTTCAGTTGTTTTTTTTTCTTATTTTTGTTTGTCTTTGCTTTAAAAACTTCCTGATTTGTATTTAAGTCATTTCATGTTTTTCCTGATAAGCATTTTGTTCTTTGTCATGTCTTATAAAGACATTGAATATTGATTCCATTCATTACTGGCTTTTGTTCAATATCTAACAGATAGAGTTGTAATAGATCAACTGGAATTGTTAATAAGTAGAACACAGGCCTACTTATCTTGGATTGTAAGTTGAGTCACCATTTTAAATGGTGTAAACAAGTTAGATTTTGAAGTTGGTAAAATACTGTTACAGCATTGTGTTGCTAGATTAAATAGGACCAGCAATATATCATGATTTGAGATGGTTGATTGTTGTAAAGAGGATTATTCCTCCAACTGTAGGGGTGTTCATATTCTAGTGATAAAGATGACTATTGCAGTAGAACCTGCTTTTCACCAAGAGCTTAGAGTTTGGTCCTTACTGGGGTAAACAGAAGCCATCCATTCAGCTGTCACTAAATGTTGGTCACCATAACTAGTTTCCTGCACATTAAGTAATCTCCCAGAAGTGCAGCAGAGTTCAATCGGAAAGCTCAAAAGTGGTTTTATGACTGTAGCAGATGTTGCCACTCTAAATCTGTTAAAGAATTTCTGCAGCTTCAATGTCCTTAATGAGAAAAAATCGGGTAACCATTCTGATGGTTTGCTTGCTTGGAAACTGTTCAACAGGGAGCCATTCTGATGGTTTGCTTGCTTGGAAACTGTTCAACAGGGAGCCATTCTTATGGTTTGCTTGCTTGGAAACTGTTCAACAGGGAGCCATTCTTATGGTTTGCTTGCTTGGAAACTGTTCAACAGGGAGCCATTCTTATGGTTTGCTTGCTTGGAAACTGTTCAACAGGGAGCCATTCTTATGGTTTGCTTGCTTGGAAACTGTTCAACAGGGAACAAGTCTGGTGGTTTGCTTGCTTGGAAACTGTTCAACAGGGAACACGTCTGGTGGTTTGCTTGCTTGGAAACTGTTCAACAGGGAACACGTCTGGTGGTTTGCTTGCTTGAAAACTTTTCACCAGGGAACCATTCTGATGGTTTGCTTGCTTAGAAACTCTTTGCCAGGGAACAAGTCTGATGGTTTGCTTGCTTGGAATCTGTAAACCAGGGAACAAGTTTGATGGTTTGCTTGCTTGAAAACTTCACCAGGAAACAGTCTGACAGTTTGTTTGCGTGGTAAATGTTTTCTGAAACAAAACAGACTCAGAAACTTCTAGCTTCATAGTATTTTGTCTTTGATGTTGTAAAAGTTTTCACTTTCCACTAAGAAGCTGGATTGCTCTGTATAGAAATCTTATTATCTCAATATTGGTGGTAGTTCAACAACTGTAGATCAGGATAAGCAGATCTCTCTAACTGATAAAGATTATTGCAGACCTATGATATACTCAACAGATGTTCAGACTGATCGGGGTCTACTCTTGTTGCAAATTTTATTAAGTGACTCAATCTGGGTGTAAGGTGCCAAAACCTCATTTCTGGTCGTAATCATTTCTTTCAGAATGTGTTCACTGTAAAATTACTGCACACAGTAATGACATTGTTACATTACTACTTACATGCATTAGATTAAAGAAAAAATTGTAAACTTATTGTTGAATTTTTTTTTGATTTTTTAAAAATTTAAAGACAGTACTGTGAGAAATAACATTTTTTTAATCAATAACTAACAGTTTCCTGTTTATTTTTAATTTGTCCTAGTTTTATTCCAGTATTTTACCAGATGTTAAACATGTCACAAATTTCTGTTAGCATGTAAAGCTATTTTGTAAAGGATTTTGTGCTGTTTGTTTTTATGGTGCAGATTTAGCTATTGTTTTATCAAGGATGCTTCTCTTGTTGTCTGAATGTATATAGAAGTTATTGTTTGACCAAAACCTGTATCAGTGTGTGATATTTTAGACCAGTTGGCTTTTCCTATGTAATGAGTAAGAAGTGAAATAATTCACAATTTAATATAAAGCATCTTTTTCTATGTACACTGGGTCCTCTATTGTTTTGGGAATATTCAGTTATTGGCAGAGAACTTGAATAACCCATTGTAGTAAAGAGTATGATTACCCGGTAATTGTTTTAACATAATACTATTTTTTAACACTACAGATTTCAGCAAGTTTTTGTGTCGCCCTTTCATAGAAATGGCGATACATAGGGACCGCTTTGTCCGTCTGTCCGTCGGTCTGTCACGAAAACTTAACTTGGCTATAACTTTGCCATTTCTTAATATTTCTTTATTAAACTTGCAAATTATATTGCTTATGAAAACACGCTTGAGATGATGCCAAATTCTCAAGGTCAAGGTCACATTTGATGGAGTTATGCCCCTTTTTGTACTTGGATTTTTACACGAAAACTTAACGTTGGCTATAATTTGGTCATTTCTTCATATTTTTTCATCAAACTTTCAAATTATATTGCTTATGTCAACACACTCAAGATGTTGCAAAATTCTCAAGGTCAAGGTCACATTTGATGGAGTTATGCCCCTTTTTGTACTTGGATTTTTACACGAAAACTTAACATTGGCTATAACTTTGTCATTTCTTAATATGTTTACATCAAACTTACAAATTATATTCCTTATGACTACACGCTCGTGATGATACCACATTCTTTAGGTGAAGGTCACATTTGATGGAGTTATTTCCCTTTTTACGAAAACTTAACATTGGCTATAACTTTGCCATTTCTTAATATTTCTTCATCAAACTTTCAAATTATATTCCTTTTCAAAACACGCTCCTGATAATACCACATTCTTTAGGTCAAGGTCACACTTGATGGAGTTATTCCCCTTTATATGAAAACTTAACGTTGGCTATTACTTTGCCATTTATTAATATTTCTTCATCAAACTTTCAAATTATATTCCCTATGACAATACGCTCGTCACGATACTATATTCTTAAGGTCAAGGTCACATTTGATGGAGTTATGCCCCTTTTTGTACTTGCATTTTTATTCCCACAGCACCAGAGGGCGACACAAGTGTTCAACTGAACACCCATCTAGTTTAACAGTTAATGTATATATTGTATGTGAATAATTCTTAAATTAATTAATATTTTGTTTTCCGTCCATGACTTTTGTCAGCATAGTAATGTAAAAGCAATTTGTATGAACAATCTGTATATCCTCATGTTCGAATGGGAAGACAATGTGCTACTTTATGTAAGGGGCTTTTCAAAGGAGTGGCTGGGAAGGAAATTTTAAATGTAGGGAACACCTACATAATAAAATTGTTTTTGACAAATTGAATTTGTCATTGTTTTTTATGTTTAACTTTTTTTTGGAAAAGTCCGGAGTAGAAAAGTATTGTAACATGCTATGGAGAAACTCATCTCTTGTTCAAATTCCACAAGTTGTGTGATATTGTTGATTTTATGCAATTTTATATTTATTGAGAATGTTATTTGTACATAAATGAATGTTTAATGATATATATATACATAAATTTATTGACTTTTTTAAAAGTGATCATCCCCAGGTTGTATGTCACAGTATGGTGCAGGCTGAAGCCTGCATGTTGCAGTATTTTATGAGAAAATAAATAAGGTTCTGCTTTAACCCTTTCCTCCACATTTTTACGCATTTGCTACAAGTGTAGATCCAGATGAGATGTGCCGTCTGATCAGGATCTGCACTGGTCACATTTTGGTCAGAAATAACCTAACAAATCAAAAAGCGAACAGTTTAGATCCTGATCAGATGGCAGGGATGTGCCAGCTGATCTGGATCTAAACTGTTCGCCCATGCACTAAAGGTGTATCTATGGAGGAAAGGGTTAATATTGCTCAGGTTCTACATCACCTTCAAGATATAAAAGGTGAAAGAAACGTTTAACCCTTTACTCCATAGATATATCTGGATTGCCCGGGAAACTATGTAGATCCAGTTCAGCCGGCTCATCCATGCTGTCTGATCAGGATCTACACTGTCTGCTTTTAGAGTCATTAGGTTATTTCTGACCAAGATGAAACCAGGGCAGATCCAGATTAGATGGCATGGATGTGATGTCAGAAATAACCTAATGAACGTAAAGGGATCTTTTTATTTATTGTTCACTTCTAAGTAAGAAATAATCTAATGAATCTTTAAAACCAAACAGTTTAGATCCTGATCAGACTGCATGGATGTGCCAGCTGATCTGGATCTAAACTTTTCACCTATGCAATAAAAGGTGTATCTATTGAGGATAGGGTATACCTTTTGCAGATTTTATCATGACTTAACATTGTGACAACAGGGGATAATATGAGTTCTAAATCAATCATATTGCTGTTTCTACAAATGATTTTGTTTTATTATTTAAGATGTTCCTTTTAAGAAAGTTAGATTGTTAAAATAAGTAGTAATTTATTTCAAATATGTCAATATGAAATACTAATTTGGTGTCATGGTTGCTGTAGATTAATGTGTGTTCAAGTTGTTGGGGATAACATAATTATCGACTGGATTTTAGAATGGGTTAATTCTTTCCTGCATTTATATGCATTTTATTGCATGTGCAACCAGTGAACAAACAGATAAGCCGGCACATCCATGTTGTCAGATCAGGATTTGCACTGGTTGTTTTTTGGTGAGAAATAACCTAATAATTAAAAAAGCCAACAGTGCAGATCCTGATCAGATGGAACAGATATGTCAGCTGATCTGGATCTACACTGTTCTCTGCCATAAAGGGGTATATAATGGAGGAAAGGGTTAACTTCGCAAATATTATACTAGCATGAAATGTATTATGGCCAAAGAGTTTTCTTAATAGAAAGAATATACATGTGAAGACATTCGCCAATCCTGATAAGCTGGATTAGTTGAATTTGAGACAAGTATTAAGAAATAAGTTACAATATACCAGCATTGATGTGATACAGGTCCCTAGGCTCAGTTTGATGTTCATCAGAGAAACTATGCAGATCTTGGGCCTATTTTTTTTAAAGCTTTTTAATTTCAATTTTCAGAATTTGGAAATAAATCACAGTATTTATATAAACATGAAAGGTTAGTGTTGGTTTTTTTCTAATACAGCAACCAGGAAAATGTCAAAATATTTCCAAGCCATGTTTAAATATGGAATCTTTGATCTGATCTAAAGGCCATAAAACTGAGATTTGAGACTAATCACAGATCTAAGCACTCTGATTGGTTGAAAGTTAGCTCATCTTACAAATGATCAATGGAAATCATGAGATCTGAGTTTATAATCCTGTGCCCAAGGTTATAAAACTGAGCATGGAAACCAGTCTCAAATCTCAAGCATCTGATTGGCTGAAATGGCGACCAGTCGCCATTTCAGCCAATCAGATGCTTGAGATTTGAGACTGGTTTCCAATCTCAGCTTTATAACCTTGGCACCTGGACTGGAGTCTGGTTTGTAGTCATTCAGTATATGACTGTTTATATCACAGAGTGTGAATGACATTTGAGCCAATCAGATGCTTGAGAGTTGAGACTGTTTTCCAAACTCAGTTTAATAACCTTCAGCCATGAACTAGACCAGAAGGAAGTAAAATGTAACTGAAATTCAGATAAATGTAATTTTTATGAACACAAATCTCATGCTTGAATTTTATTATTTAATAATACATTTACTAAAAGAGATTATTTAGTTGTATAGGAGAAAGTCAGTTTATATTTCCTGTTAGAAACATTAGCCAGTAAAGTACAGATTAGAGTATTTAAGGAAAACATAGGTTATTATATTTTGTAAATTCACACTTCTTATTCACTGTACATTCCATATTCTATCTATTTAAGAACAACTAATATTATTTTTATTTATTAAATGTGTTTCTGCCATACTGAACAACATGGACTCCATTGCCCAAGATCATCAAACTAAGATTAGAGACCAGTCTAAGACCTCAAGCATCTGATTGGATGAAATGGCGAATGTTTGATTGGCTGAAATGGTGTATGGTAACCATTTCAGCCAATCAGATGCTTGAGATTTGAGACTGGTCTCCAGTATAAGTTATATCATCTTGGGCCTATGTTTATAATTAAGGCATTCTTGTGACCCTACTTAGCCCTTCACGTCATATATGCACAATTTATCCCAAGTGTGAGCAACATGAATCCAGATTAGCTGGCACCTCCTTGCCATCTGAACTGGATCTACAGATTAGTGTATTGTAAGGGAAACATGGGTTATTACATTTTGTAAATTCATACTTTGTCACTGTACATTCCATAAGTCTATCACTATTTAAGAACAACTATAATATTATTTTAAATGTGTTTATGCCATACTGTAGAACGTGGACTCCATGTTTATAATTCAGACATTCCTGGGACTCTACTTAGATAAACCCTTTCCTTCATATATGCACAGTTGATCCCAAGTGTGAACAGCGTAAATACAGACCAGCTTGCACATCCTTGTCATCTAAACTGTGCTCATGGTTATAAAACTGAGCATGGAAACCAGTCTCAAATCTCAAGCATCTGATTGGCTGAAATGTCGCCCAATCACCATTTCAGCCAATCAGATGCTTGAGATTTGAGACTGGGTTCTAATCATCAGTTTTATAACCTTCAACTCAAGATCTAAACTGGTCACTTCCTGGTGAGAAATAACCTAACAATTTGAACAGTATAGTTCCTGACAAGAGGGCGCTGTTCACCTAGGAGATAACAGTCATATCCCATGAAGTAGAGGGTTAAGTGTTACCTGAATGTCTAGTGTCTAGATTCTAGTTCATTAACATCTATGTATTTGTTTTTAAACCATGAACAAGATAAAAGAAATAAAAATTGATCACAGCTGTGTGGTTAAGATTTCTTCATTTGATTTTTTAATGAGAATTATTTTCAATGAAATACAGCTTTTTTATGCCCCAGGATATTTCTCAATTTCTACAAAGAGCATTTGCATGAAAGTTTACACACTTACTTAAAGTTCACAGGTATGATCCTGTCAAGTTACATAACTCTGGCTAACTTATTTCTGGTATTATATACCCATTTCGTTCTTAGAGAAATGGTTAACCTGTTTTGGCAAGTTGAATATTTCTCAGTTTCTACAAGGAACAGTTCACAGATCATAACCCTGAAAAGTAACATTACTTTGGCTACCTTATTTCTCGGGTTATCCCCATTTTGTACATAAAGAAATGGTTAACCTGTTTCAGCAAGTTGGATAATTCTCATTTTCAATCATACATCAAATAATATAGCAAATGCTTGGAATTTACTCAAAACGTTTTAAGCATTGTTTTGAAGCCACTGTGCCACTCTTATTATAAGCGTAAGTGTTGCGTTCTATGTCCCCATTCCCGCGTAAAACAACATAGATCATCGTTAACAACAACAATAGCAGTGTATTGCTTATTGGGAGACGTGTCCGGGTCAGTGTGAACACTAACAGCTATAGGAAAAGACTATGGTAACAGTGATCTCGAAATTATAGCTTCAGAGTTTAAACTAGTAAATGTTATGATATCGAGCATGTCTGTCACAAGGTATATGGAAATACCTCCACATCAGATGATGTTATGGCAGGACACAAACAGTTAGTATTTCCAACCTCACGAGAAACTATACCTAACTACCAGAGTTTTGGTTGAAAGAAATATCGAACATCGCACAACCAGGTAGATACAACGTGATGGGCAAATTTTCCAATCTTTGTCAAACCGAAAAAAATACTTATTCAAGTACTAATTTATTACAAATGTAGTTTATTGTTTAGGAAGTGTAAACAATTTGTAGTGAAAACATAGGACTGAAAAGATCATCATACTAAAAATCAAAAGTCGTAACTCCGTATGAAAATAGTAGTTTTCATTAAAAAGAATTACAGGTCCTTTTAGTCTGAAATACCATTCGCAATCTAGAAAATATATAAGTTACAAATGTTCAAGTTTCATTTAATATAAAGTTAATTGGATGGTACAGTGTTATCATTGCAAAAGCTTTTAATCTCATGTTATCATATTCAGTAACTGTGCCTGTTGAAATCCACATTATTCATCATCAGCCAAGGTATAATTGTTTTAAATTTCAAAAATTGTATTATGTGTCATTATATTTCCGAAAGATGATATTGTTAGAAACAAAAACAAAAGAATAACTTTTTAGTAGAGAATATAATACAAAACAAGCGTAAGTTGCATAAGAAAAACCTTGACGACTTAATCTTTGAAACACATATTGGATTTAAAGTTATTTATCTTTAATTGCTCTCATCCTGGTAACGAGCCGCTCACTCCGAGGTCCAACCTGACCGTACCATTTACTGTTTACCATCTCGTCTGCTGCTTTTTTCCAATCTCTGTCTTCCAAAGCCTGTGCAAGCTTCTTGAATTCTCGCAGCTTACCCCCAAGATTAAATGCCATGTTGACCAACATATTCTTTAACTTCACTTGGCCATGTTGAACATTTGGGGAATATTTCCTTCGTCAGAGCAGCATGCTCGTTGAAGTCTTGTATAAAGACAGAATCGATTCTTTCTTTGCTGATTTCAGTGCCCTCTGTAAGTTTGCTTTCAGGGTCGGTCTCTTTGATGAGATGCCCAATGCCAAAGGTTAAGTAACCGCGACTGTCTTTGTAGATTTTCGTGACATAGCCTTCATCAACCTTCAGCTGGGCTTTAATTCTTTTAATTTCGTCGTCGGATAGCCAAGTAGTGCCTGTAATTAAAAGAACAACATGATAAGATATTTACATAACATCACGGAACGGAACGGTAACTGACCGGAACGGAACGAAACATAACAGAACCATGACATAACCGTAATATAACACAACCATAACATAACATGACATGGCATGGCGTAACATAACATTCTAGTTACATAACATTACATCACATAACATAACAAACATATTAAAACATAAATTATCTTTATTGGCATCCGAATCCGGCACATTGATCAATGTCGCCATCAACAGTCTGATCTAGAATGCGTTTTGTTAAACAATTTTCTTGTATTTTATGTTTGCACTTTAATATCATAAATGCATATTCTCCAGAACCTAGCCTTACACCAGTCAGTCGTAAAATCTGATTGCGTTGTATTTCAGTTACATGAAGAGCGAGAGTAATAAGTTTAAGTTTGAAATATCATATTTCTAATACTTGTGTCACAATCATATAAAATTTCCTACCCGACATGATGTGATCTGGTTCTTTAACGTAGAATACGTACTGTATTCCGGCCCTTCAATCTAAAGACCAGGAAGTGTTTAACTAATTATTTAATCGTACTTCCGTTTTCAAATAACTAAGAAGGCAATGTTTTTTTTGGTTTTGCAGCAATGTACACGCACTGAGTCGAGACCGCTCTATACAAACATCGAGGTAGATATTTTAGGGTAAACACTGAATAAATCGTTCGTTTTTTAGAGACCATTAGTAATAAAAAAAGCTCGTTTCAGGGTCGTTTCATCAAAATGACTAAAATCATCAAAATGACTTAAACCAACAGTAAGACGCAACTCCCTCCCATTCTAATCCCATTATCCACTAACAAAATGACCTAGGGAGTCCGTGGTAGAGCTCTCGGGCGACGTTACCCCACTTTAATTAAACATCTCTCGTTGTAAAGCCGTGTTATAGGACACCCTGGGGTACAGGTGCTTTTACCTCGGAGAACTTAGTGAACGTATTGGCTTCGTCGCATTGCGACATCTTCTTTTCATCTAATTGGACCATTATTCTATTGTCTCATCACTTTCGATAGTTGTGACCTTGGCCTTTTAAACATAAGCCTTAACGTTACTCGTCTTAGGTCCAAATGAAATATTTTGAAGCAACAAACTCTTCTTTGTGCCGTGTGACGTCTATAAAAACTCTCCCCGTACATTCAATCATTGCTGTTATCAGCTACAACATTTGAAAGTCGTTGAGCACGATACTTATGAATGTTTATAGTATGTCTAAAATTAAGTTTGGTTTTATATTTCGGCAAGTTTTAATATCTCAGCCAGTATAGATTTGGATACTGTTCAATCACCCCTAGGATATATTTACTTTTTGCCTTTGGCGTTCTCTGTGATATGCAGGATTTATTCTCATATCACCTGTAAAAATTCTGTTCTTTATATTTCCTCCTATTGTATTCTCTATTAGTGCAAATCCATTCTTGGGGACCATTCGCCGCTGATCATGGAATGGTGTTAATCTGAAAATACCGCAATGAGGCTCCATGTTCACCGTCATATGCATACCATCGTTTGGAAGGAATCAAAATTGTACTGTTTATTGGTTTAAATATTGAGTTGCGTTCAACCTGGGGCGAGGTGACGTAGGTAGTAATAAACATTTCCAACACTACCCATGAACAGGCTCAATCAAATTGAGTCTACAATATTTTCATGTTTGAACACGACGTACGGTGGCGTTTAAAGTTCCCTTTTCATCTATCTCTTTACCTCTCTATTTTGGCTGTGATGGAAAATGAGTCTTCCCGATGTGGCCATTCCTGAAAGGCATAACTCACATTTTTTTGCACCATTAAAATATCGTGTTTTTGCTCATGCGGTTTAGTGAAATGATTTGTAGATATAAATCATTTTCGTCATCATCAATAGTTGAAGAACCAATAGTATCCTTGACGATAAGGTTTTTACGGATTGTCCGTCTTCGTGATAAATCACCCCATTACTACCGGCTGGTGATGTTTGATTTGAATTCAGCAATTGCCTTCGCGGATATAACTTTGCTTGATACCATCAGTTTGGTAGAAGACGAACTGGATAATAAGGGATGTGGTTAAAGTGTTTACCATCGCCATAGGCAGGTGTTGTCGGTGATAAATAACCAGAAAGCTTTGTTAGTTATGATAAAGATTAGTACAGGAACAGTTAGAAATGAATCACATATAACATATTATAAACTGTAATATGTAAAGAAGCAGCAAACAAAAAAAACCTGGCGTATTATATCAGTTCGCCAGTGCCATAGATCATAAAACTAAATCTGGAGACCAGTCTCAAATTTCAAGCATCTAATTGGCAGAAATGGTGGCTGGTCCCTATTTTATCTATCGAACTATGTGATGAACAAAAAAGTTGCTTTTTCCAGTGTAGCATCTATATTTTTATTGTAATTGTACATTACCTGACAAATTTTTATCTTTACAGGAAAAATACACAAGACGTAACATTAAAGTATGAAATTTCCAAGTTTGTCACGTGCAAGACCTTATTCACGTTAGAAATACACAATTTTAGAAGCTTCACCTATAACCAAACATTAAATAACAATGTCTTTTATCCAAATGATATTGCCTCCGATGGAGAGAGAACCCGTACTGTACGGCGACAACGCCTGGCAATGCAACTTCGATCACGCTAACGACTGACCTAGCTGGGACAACCCCCAAAAAGTTGATTGGATAACGCTGATAAACGTTGTTATCACTACATGACACCGGGAACCGATTATTCACTGATACCAGTACTGACTGTATGTACTGGGAGACTTTTTAGTTTTTAGTTATCATTCGGTACATATCGTTTCTTTAACTAAGAGTAGAAGATAATCAAACTTAATAAGCATGTTTTTTGGCCAGATTATTATTGCAAAACATCAATAAGTGACAGCATAGTTTTTAGTCATATTCATAATTTCACTAAACATTCTAATTTGTATTATAGTCGAGGAAGAACGACGACCCTCCCCTTGAGATCCAAACATCTTCAATGATACCTTCAACTACGTTTTTCATTTTGGAGGATACAAACATGAAATAAAGTGAAACCCCAGCAAAGCTCACATATAGGATTACTTTTATGTTTATAGAAAGAATGAATATTTTGCAACATATCCTTATGTCTTACAAAAGTGTGCCCTGCATGTCATATGTCATGGCAGTACACATTTTAATCGCTTTAAGTGTCAGCCCACTTACATTTAATGTCCTGTTCTTAATTTAACAACGTCATTCAATTAATATTGATGATAAATAAAGAAATTTTCTAATTGGTGTAGATAAGTGGATGAAATCATTTTGTATTCATTTTGTGATATTGACGGAGAGCAGGATAGTTAACTTTTGTGTATTGCCTGTAAAACAATAAAGAGATTATAAAGATATATACAAACAAACATAGTCAAGCATGGAGCAGAACAACAAATCACTTGTTGAGCAATATAATGACGAACATAGGGATGTAGTTTTACCAGTTACAGTTTTTATCGGAATAGAGGCAGTGGTTGGAAGTTTTGGAAATCTTATCGTTATCTATGTGTTTTTATTCCGATATCATGTCTGCAATTTCAGATATTTCGTACTGTGCTTGGCTTTGGTGGATTTCATAAGTTCTTTCATAATGATGCCTGTCGAGATGTTGACCCTTCTGAGATGGTTTACATTTCCAGATAATTCACTGTGCAAATTTAAATCATATTTGAACATACAATCGTTTTCATGTGAAACGTTTTGCCTACTGATCATTGCAATAGATCGTTACAGAAAGTTGTGTGTACCAGTTGGATGGCAGATCAAGCCGCGTGTAGCGTTCTCCCTCTGTCTCCTTATCAATGTTCTTGCTGCAATTATCGCTATTCCAGTTGCGATCCTCTGGGGAGAGAGACATATTCAAAAGGTTTACAAGAGCACCAACATAACATTGACTCTTTGTGAAAAAGACGAAAAGTTTTCGGAGACCAATTATCCTTTGGGATATGTAATACCGCTGCTTTCCTTGTACGCTGTGTGTTTCGTTGCCATGATCGTTCTCTATATTTTCGTGGCAAGAAAACTAAGACATATAGGCATTTCTGGTGATAACGAAAACGATGTACAGCCTTCGTCTTCTGAATTCAACAACAAACTTGACAACATAAGTTGTTCTACAGACGGAGGCCTTCAGTCGGAAACAACGCCAGATATAACCGAAGCCTCCGAACGAGACAATGGACACAAAGATCAACCACCAAACAGCAAAGAATCAGAGCTGAGAAGAGAAATTCGTACTCGTAATTTCAAGAAAAAATATGAATATTTAGGAAACGTAGAAGGAAATAATAAAAAAGAGATAGGAAATAATGGAAAATCTGAGGAGGAGCTTACGACGAATAAGAATGAAGAACTTTCAGTGGCCACCACAAATACATTTCAGTGTAAAGTATCTTCAAACAGTCAAAATACGAAAGTAGGGTTAAAAACCCAATCACATTCAGAAAAGTTGGCTAGGAGTGCCAGATTGAGAAAAATAACACTTATAATGTTAATTTTAACATTATTGTTCATTATTTTAGGGGTATGCTACCGAACCATGATGCTGTATGTCGCGGAGGGGGAAGTTTTGCAGCATATCAGCGATCCGGAAAGAGCTGCGTACTTTTTCTTTATGAGACTGTATTTCATAAATCACGCGATCAATCCAATGGTATATTATGTGCTTGATTCAAAATTCAAGAAAGAGATTAAAAACTTTAAGAATGTATTATGCTGTGCTCCCTTGAAAGATGTCGAACATGCAAGTAATGTAACCTAAATTGTGTTGGTTTTTTTTCGCAAATGCTTTAAACTACTAGAGTCGCGTAGATAATTTGCATTTGTTCCATTTACTTTCTTAAAATTTCTGCATGTAGAATTGTTTAATTTCAGTCTGAGTTGCATAGCTCTTATTTGCATATTGTTCTGATAGCTTAAATGTAAGCAATCACGTTAAGAATAAACAGAAGCATTTCTCCTGATACATTTAATACAGTTGTAGTTATGATGAATCTTCATCGAGAAATTATTTTAAAAGCAAATAATCATAATAATCGGATAAATGATAACAGTTTTAATTAAAAAAAAACATGACCGACTACGATAAAAACAATCTCGAAACGTCATAATTACAGCTTATTCTCAAGGGTTCTCTTTAATTGTTTGTAGTGTCTTATTTGACAAACTGACAAAAACATGCTCTCTCCTCCTCTCCTCTTCTTCTCTGCGTGGGGAGGGTGCGTTTTATGAGTGTGGCGATTCCTGATATGCATATTTCACTTTTTATTGAAGCACCGAGAGTTACCGACAAAGAAAAAAAAAAACACTTGAATTCGGATAAAGGGGCTTCAATGAGCCTTCCAGGATCGGCCTTATACAAAGAAGATAAAATAAAATTAAACCTTAACAGATTTAATGATAGTAAATTCATATGTAGACATTTTAGTTCAATAAAAGTGTGTCATGCTTAATTCATTTAGAATTCAAGTTTTCTCAAATCATTTATTTATTACAGATATATATATGCATTAAATATAGCCAGTGATGCTGTCCACAACCACAATTTTGCTGCAATGCATTCAGCATAATAAAGTATTCTACTTACTTGTCTTGACTTACATTGGACCAACATTCTGAGGCTCCGACCTATTTGTTTGCGTACTATAAACTAAATCAACATGTAGATGGAAGTTCTGAAAGCATTGAAAGACAGCTAACGTTGAAAGGAAACTCGATCACAAATGGCTGCTGGGATCTCAACTTTGACTGCTAGAATCAAGTTTGACTGCTAGGAAGTCATTTTGGACTGCTTAGATCTCAATTTGGACTGCTGGACTGCGGTGGATAGAAAAAAAAGCAAAATTGTTCTTATTTTTGTGTTAACTGTGTATGGTCACCCGTATCGTGTAAAATACTCGTACATGTATATTTCTTTGTGATAAATAGTTAAAAATGGTAGTGTCTCTAGCTGGGAGCGAACCCGCACCGTCACGGCGACAGCGTCTAGCCCTGCACAAATAGCGCTACTGTGAATTGCAAATGATTGCGTCTCTATCTGGGAGCGAACCTGCTCCGTCACCGCGACAGCGCCTAGCCCTGCAATTCCTGGACAACCCCCAAAAAGGTTGATCGGATAGCCCTGATATACGTAACAATCACTGCATGACATCGGTAACGTGTTATTTTACTCAACACAGTATTGACTAAATGTACGGGGAGACTTCAAGTTTCAAGTTTTCGAAATACTCTGGGGTCATATTTGAAAGATTGTTTAAGTTATACTCTGACTTTCAACATTAACGATATCCGTCTGATCTGGTCCTCTTGTCTTTCAAGAACAGAGATAGCTTTACGACAAACAATCTGTCCAGTCGTGTATCGCACATTCATTGACCTTGCTGTTTTACGGCGTATCAACATTTGCAGCCTTCCAAGGGTTCCACAACTAAACCTCTAGAGGGTGTGACCATGCTATAAGTCACATTATTGTGTCTAATCTTTAAACATGGTGATTGGACCTAAAACAGGCTAAATGTTTGAAATTATTGGGTCTAATCTTTCAACATGGTGATTGGACCTAAAACAGGCTAAATGTTTGAAATTATTGGGCCTAATCTTTCAACATGGTGATTGGACCTAAAACAGGCTAAATGTAAGTGGAAATGCGAAAAAAATGTGAAATTTGATGTAAGGTTTCGGTTTTGAGTGTCGTATGGTAATAAACCAAGAAATGCCCATAGAAAATTGTTCAAAAAAATCTTCACGACATTCAACGAACAATTAACATAATTTGGCAGTGACGTGCAATTTGATTTTACAATGTTTATGCGGATACAACTTTGCTAGATACCATCAAGGATGAGTTCATTTTCGAAAAGTATTGGAAGACGCACGGAATGAGGTTAAAGTGTTTACAAACACCATAACGGATGTTTCCGGTGATAAATAATCATGCCGCATGAATTGTTACGTGAGCGGGAGGAAGAAGTATGTCACACACTACGTTGTACCATAGATGTTCAAAAGAACAACGAGTAAACTAGGCTTGCGTATTTATTATACAATTATTTACTTATTAGCTGGGAAATATGCTGTGATATTGACCTAAAAAATCGTTATTGACCGAGGCCTTAGCCGAGGTCAATAACGATTTTTGCGGTCAATATCAACAGCATATTTCCCAGCTAATAAGTAAATAACTGTTTTATTACATGAACTATAAATTGTTATATATATATATATATATATATATATATATATATTACATGAACTATAAATAATATTCAAGATGGAAACTTTCGGATTCTATTTATAGACAGGTCAATATCAGCGAAAGCGGGTCAATATCTAGATTTATTGACTCGGTTATTTTGGGGGTGTGACCAATCGCGTTTCGTCTATTTATAGTTCATGTAATAAAGTACATTATCAGCTTTGGAACTTCTCTAGTATTACTCCAATTATGTTTTAGATATAATATATTCACCAGTATAAGCCTCATTGAGCCGCACTGTTAACGTTCTGTATTCGTTATGCACGTGTGTAAATGCTTAATGCCATCGCCATTGCGTGAGTGTCGCAAAGATGCATATCAGGAATTACCACATTCAGAAAAAACAGCCTCTCCACACAGTCAAAAAAGAAAAGAGATGAAGAGAGCATGGTTAAAAAATGATTAGTTTAAAAAAAAGACACCACAAACAATTAACAAAAATGAGAACCCGAGGTCAGTGGCAAATCAAATTGCCACTGTGGGTTTAAACCAGGTTCTAGGGTGCACCAACCTCACACTTGTCCTAACAGGTTCTCATATCACACAACAAGTACAAGTTGTCATGGTAAAATAACTCCAACCCACCCATCGGCTCAACAATGTTGCATGCAAAAACACACAAACATATAAAACAGAAGAAGCTAATAGCATTGCAAAGCAAAAGGGCAGGTACTCAATGATCTTACCGAGACCTGAGCTCCTGGAGTAAAATAAGCAAGAACACGATGACTGAGATAAGAGAAACAAATCGAGCTTCTAGGTCCTTTGAAGAAAAGATTTCCCCAAAAACCTTCATAAACTCTTAAACCCCTGTCCCCGTCGTGCAACCAAAGAGGTAAGCATAATGATCAACTGTAAATGGGTTAATCTCCAGGCCGGCAGAGCGCTGTAAAATATCATGTTGGTAACCTTTCTTTTTAATTTTACAGATGGTTTTTACGAATAACCGGGAGAAATTAACATTGCCTTTTATCTTCTTCAGTTTATAAATTAAATCTCCATAAAAACTGGCTTTAAAATACCTTGTTGCAATAGTGATTTTAAACTGCACCTGTATTTATGAATTGGAGCTGGGTATCGGCGATAAAACTTGCACTTGCATAAAGGCACTGTACTTTATGAATATTTATTTAAGTGACAATATTTCATAATTAACCATTAAGGGTTACTATGGAGCGTCGGTATGCCCTTCAAGGTCAACCCCGCCTCCTTTACATGGATCCACACTGTCAGTGAAATCTCCTGATGCTGCATGATGGGCTAACACTTGAACTCTAGAATATACAAAATACCAGTTGAAACCATCAGAAACCTTGCTTCTTGTGTGTTAATTATTCATAATTGTTAAAATCCTCACATGTTCAAAATTGTTTAAGTATCAGAAAATACAAAACTTCTAATTGAGCATTAGTTTAATTTAGATTTCGTTTTGGGATATAATAATTTCTACATAAACCTCTGAAACGCGATAAAAAAGTTTTACACGGTGTCCAAGTTTTCTTTTTTGAAAACTTGTTATTGCACCCAAAACTTTTATTCTTGGACTAAGCATGATGAGATTAAAGAAAGAACAGAAACATTGCGCTCGGTTTTGTGGTCGCAAGAATGCAAAATGTATTGTCGATATAGTGTGCGTTTTTAGAAAAATGGAATTATAAAAAAATAATGCTAAGCGCAACCAAGTAAGGAAACTATACTGAACTAATGTCGTAGAATAAATGAATTTATTTTATTGTAAATATTAAACATAATAATTTATTATCTTTTCGTCGCCTTTTAGCCATATTTTCGATGATACAGTATTGAAGTACGGGTAAATTATTTGATAAAGACAAATATTTATCACAATTAGTTTCTTACATACATGTATATAAACTTGAATACACATGATTTTGTGTTAACCGCTTTTAAAAGACCTTCTAGTAATAAAACAACACTTACTCTTTACATACTGCTTCACAAACAGTGGATGTTATAATAAAGGTACTTAAGTCTAATTTATTAACGAGTGTGGGGCAGAGGTCTGATTCGCAATATTCTGCTGACGTATCACATCCATATTGATTCAAAATGGGTTTTGACAAGCTCATAGCTGCAAAACAAAAAAATTAAATCTACTGATTAAGGATAAGTAACGCTTTGAACAATCAAATGGCCTGTTAGAAGACTGTTCAGGTGTTTACTTACAGTGATTTATTTTGAAGGCGTTGCTCCTTCTAACTTACTGTTATGAAGAGAGAAATCAACATTTTTTTTATGTTTTCTTAATCCATTTTCACGACCAGGAAATTAAAGGTCAAACATAGTTTTTACAATTATCTCATATTGTTTACATTTGTAACACTACAGGAGCTAAGATTTTGTTGTCAGTAATTCATTACTCATGAAGGCATTGATACGAAAGACCGGTGGTGACATTTCAACTTCACGATTTCACGATTTCAAAACGAGGAAGAATCGTGAAATTGTGAAATCATGAAATCGTGAAATTCTGAAGAGAAATCGCGAAGTCACGAATTAATGAAATCGTGAAATCGAGGAATTACGAAATTTTGAAGTAGAATGGTGAAATCAAGAATCGTGAAGTTTTTAAGTTTTGGTGAAAAATCGTGAAATTATGAAATCGTGAAATTGTGAAATTTTCGAAAAAAAATCGTGAAATCATGAAATCGTGAAATCAGGAAATCGTGAAATTGTGAAGTTTTCGAAGGAATGGTGAAATCATGAAATCATGAAATCGTGAAATTGTGAAGTTTTCGAAAGGAATCGTGAAATCATGTACAGAGATATGTGATACGTTATGAAATACAAGGGCCTCGGTGCCTATTTATACTGCGGCGACACGAAACAATTGGATCTACCTGACTTCATTAGTTAACACCCAGGTCGCTCTGAGAACTACAATTTACAAAAGCGATAATTAATGTCGTCCCAAAATGTTTTGGATTTGATAAACATAGTGTGAGGTTTTTTAAAAGTAATAGTTTCGAAACTGAAGGTTCACGATTATAAATACATATGCAGGTAGGCGTGACATACAAATTCTGAGGCAAAGCAAGTTATTTAAATACTGATATTTTTAGCTGATGATAAACCCTTTACTAAATGTACGACCAATGTAGATCATCGTCAGCTGGAACATCCATGTCATTTGATCGGAATATACAATGGTCACTTTTTTCAGAAATATTCTAATAAATGTAATAGCAAACAGTGTACAGCAAAAACAACGTACTACATATACATCTACATCTACATTTGACGACCCAACAATCGATCACCGATTATGACTGGTCCCATGGAGTAAAGGGTCAAATGGAACTTAAGCAAAGGAATCAATGTCTTGTTTTCCGCCCAAGAATTTACTATCACTAAGGTCTTCCCTTGAGAGTCAGGTATGTTCCCATGCTGATTTCAGTTAAAGAAATTAACGAATTCGCTTTCTAACATATTCTCATAATACATTTATACTAGCCATTAAAACACTGTTTTGACAACTGATTTGTGTAAACTATGTGTATGCCAATTGATCAGTTACAAAACAGTTTATTGTTTATTTCGACGTTTGTATGAAAAATTAAACAGTCGCCTAGCTGCGTTGGGCCTGACAGTTTAATTTTTATACAAACCTCCAAACAAACAATAACCTAGTCACTATTGTGGTATCATTCTGTTTTATTATTTTAGAGTTCTTTTCTTCGTGTTTTTTTTTTGTACGCCATGATATATTATCAAAACTATACCTTAAGTATTTGTAGAATTAAGTTCCTTTGAAGGTTTTTTATGTACAGTGCTTATCTATAACATATATAAAATACTGATATAAGGAACTGATGACGTAAGAATAAAGGTAATTAACAATGAGAAAATGAGCACCGCACAAAGGTTATTACTATAACCATATTATTTGCAGAATAATTTCCGTTTTCTGTTTTATTTATATAAAAAGAGCTTGTCCATTAAATATCTCTAAAACTGCTGAAATGAACTAAATGGAATTTAAAATACTGATGATAGGCCCCGAGAAGATTTTGAGTGAACATACATTTTGGTTTTTACACAGTAGCGTTGTTTGTGCAGTAATATGTCACCACCTACATTCAATCAGTGCTGTTATCAATTATATAGCCGTTTGAAGGCCGTTATCAGGATACTTATATTTGTGTAAATATTGAATAAAAAATCCCTGTGCATTCAATCAGTGATTTTATCAATTACAAGGTCCTTTGAAAGCCGTTGTATAAATATTGAGTTGCGCTCGATCCGGGGCTAGGCGGCTTGAAAATTTATAGTCATGAACTGGCTCAATCGAATTGAGCCCGCAATATTTTGATATTTGTCATTTAATGTGGCTTTCAAAGTTCCTTTTCCATATATAAGAAGAGTGCTCAATAGATGATCTCTAAATCTAGATGAAGGACCTAAGTGTAACCTAAAACGTCGACAAAGTCACGAAAAGATAAGCAATTAACATATAACATATCTATATGTTATATAATTTGCAGAATTAGTTCTCTTTACGAGTTTTTATTTTATAAAGATTGTATATGGTTTGTATCTACAACTATTGAAAAAAATGAAATATGCATATCAGGAATTGCCACATTCAAAAGACACAGCCTCCCCACACAACCAAAAAGAATAGAGGAAGGGAGAGCATGGTTTATTAAATGACGAATTTCAAACCAGACACCACAAAACAATTAACAAATTAAAATGAGAACCCGAGGTGAAGTCATATGAAACTTGAAATAATAAAAGAAGACGGACAATGGGAAAATTTCAAGTGACCATTTCTTATCAACAAGGGAATGAAAAAAATATAAAATGAAGGCAATTAGGAAGGTGTAAGTGCCCAGAAATCATAAACTTTACTTTAGCGATATATATTTCCCATTCCTTATATCGACAATCTTGTAGTATTTGTAAACAACTGAAGCCAATGGGAATCAAAATGGTCTGATAGATGAGCAATTACCAAAACTTCATTTCTAAAAAAAACAGATTTATTATCTTCTTCTTTTTTTCCCTCCTAATAAAGTTACGTTTGTACTGCTTTTGGGGTCCATTAATCAGTTCTACAGATTCTCTTGTTTTATCAACTAGAGTAAAACCCCTTACAAAGACCCTTCCATACTGCTCGTTGGACCCATTGGTCAATTCTTCTGATTCCATTGTTTCACCTTGTAAAGGAAAGTCCTTGGTAAGAACCACTCCATACTGCTTTCTGGGACTACAGTGCTACTGTTTCTTTTGTTTTACCTACTACAAGAAAGTTCTGGAACTGGGACTATTATTTAATGCTACTGATTCTCTTGTTTTATCTACAACATGTGTAATGTGTATGCAAACTCCCCAGAATTAGGGAGCAAGATGGTCATACATTTTGTAAATATTTAGATTGTGCAATTATGTTAAAAGTGTGCGTGCTAGCATGCGTTTGTGAGTGTTCGTAAATGTTTAGGCATTCGAAATGTTACCTGCGAACATATATGGTAATTATGTCTTCCCTCTGACTTTTTTCCGATTGAATCCGTATAGAACGTGATCAAAACGTTTGCTTCATTTGTTCAACCTTATGATGGGGTATTAATTGGAAAAAAACAATTGAAATTTTAAAATATTAAATTAACTTAACTTATTAGAATTACAAAAAAGTAGATTGTTTATTTGCCTTTGAACCTCGTCAGGATTATAACATGCGTTTCTGTGCATTCAACAATACTAACGCATCAAATATCAATATAATAGGCTATTTTCTTCATTTCCTTACATGTTTGTTCAATCTTACATTTTTGTTTACCTTGGCAACTATTGATGAATAGCTGAGGTCTATGTCAACACATTGGACTTTCTGAATTTCGGACTTTTGGGTAATGTTTTTTTTAAATGTCACTAGTTGACGATAAATCTCACTCTTATACACTTGGATTTACTATTTTTGTGAAAAAAATATTTGTCCTGTTAGAATCAAAACTATAAAAATCAATATCAAGATCACCTAATCACACGGTCAAATTGACTTTAATTCTCAACACCTGGCCAGATCAGCTACATAAGTTATTTTTAAAACCGAATGTATTCCAATTAACATGACGACTCGCATCTTCATCTTTAAATCAAAACGCACTCCTTTAGTGGTCAAATCAAGTAAGGGGGGTAATATAAAAAGAATAATCAAGTTTATTTTTATGTCTGTAATAATGTATCGCACTATCCTTTATTCAACATTGAAAGTGGCAATTCTCTATTTTCCAGGAATAGGAAGACTAAACCCGCCTCCTGTACATGGATCCACACCGTCATGCTGTGGGTTTGTTAAATAGTGCTTGGCTAGGACTTCAGCTCTATAATATACAAAACTGTTGATTATAATCAACCTTGCTTCTTCTTGTGGTTTAAACATGCAATTCACAATTACCGAATAATATAACACCAAAATTGTCAGTGACTTGTAATTGTGCTTATTTATAAATAACATTGATTTCAAGAACAAGACAAAATAACAATTACAGTGTAGTACAGTCATCACTATAAAAAAATAATGGACGTTCCGTATGTTTTAATGCCTTGTTTTTCAAAACATCTTTTTGTCAATCTCAATGAAGTCAGAGGTAAAACAATGTTATATCTTAACACGGCCCAAAACACCGTATATAAGCTACATGTTAATCGGATTCCCATGATAACTATTATTAGAATCAGTTAATACAAGAAGCATGCTTTATAACACTAGTAAGCTATCTGAAGATGGCATTGCATCGGAAATCAATGCAAGTCCACATAAAACACATCTATCTTCATTAAAATATGCCTTATGTGGGGTGTTATCTCTTTCTGTGGTTTATAACCCTGTGTATACATGAATGCAATATACAAAGCAATGTTCAAAACACATTGATAATTACGGCGATCATCATGTACTTATGCTATTTTGCAGGTGATTTGTTCGGAAGCTTTTGGGTAAAATCATTTTAGTGACTCGTAGTCAGATCCTGACAATGTAGCTGTTTTCGGAAGATTAGATTATTTTAATCAGATTGTCTTTTAGTAGTTCTCATATTACAGTATTTATTATTCTTCCTAGCTGAAATGATTGTGGAACTCTATCGAAATTACTCACGCACATATTTTTTGTTTGTAACATTTTCGTGATAAAATACCATAAGCTCAGGTCACCGGAATACGAACGGTATTCTGGAAAAGTCATAGTCGCGATACCTCGAAGTTCGCGATAATTCGAAGTAAATCGTCGGTACCTTGGGACTTCGAAAAAAAGTAATATATGCATATCAGGAATCGCCACACTCAAAAAACACAGCCTCCCCACACAGCGAAAAAGAAGAGAGGAAGAGAGAGAGAGCATGTATTATGTATTATTTAGTATGTCAATTCAAATAGGACGCCACAAACAATTAACGAAGAAGAGAACCTTTGGGGATACCGCCTTGGAACGGTCAGTGGCAAAACAAATTGCCACTGGGGGTTTAAACCAGGTTCTAGGGTGCACCAACCTCACACTTGCCCCAACAGGTTCTCGTATCACAAAACAAGCACAAGTTGTCTTGGTGAAATAACTCCAACCCACCCATCGGCTCAACAATGTTGCATGCAAAAGCACACAAACATATAAAACATAAGAAGCTAATAGCATTGCAAAGCCAAAGGGTAGGTACTCAATGATCTTTCCGAGACCAGAGCTCCTGGGGTAAATTCAGCAAGAACACGATGACAGGGATAAAAGAAACTAATCGAGCTTCTAGGTTCTTTTAAGAAAAGATTGTAGATGGGTTAATCACAAGGCCTGCAGAGCACTGTAAGATATCATGTTGGTTACCTTTCTTTTTAAATTTACAGATGGTTTTTACAAATAACCGAGAGAAATTAACATTGCCTTTTATCTTCTTAAGTTTGTAAATTAAATCTCCATAAAACACCGGCTGTGAAATACCTTGTTGCAATAGTGATTTTAAACTGCATCTGTATTTGTGAATTAGATCGAGTTATCGCAATTTGACTGTAGTTCGATTAAAATTTTAAAAAAGAACGAAATTCTGTTTAAAATGTTCGAGGAGGCTGCATGTTGTTTAAACTGTACTTGTAAATGTGAACAGTATAGTATTATTGGGAATAGTTTACGAACATAAAATCTTTTTTTTCTTTTAGATGTAGCCTCTTTAAATAGGTGTTTCAAAGGTTTAAGTTTACATTCATATCGTTAAACCATGATACAGCTTCGGATTATATCGTGAAGGAGATGTAAAATAAATTTGCGCAGACAAACCTTTATACTTAAAATCGTAACAAAAATACTTACTCTTTACAGACTGCCTCGCATACAATTCCTATTAGTATTGGATTATTTATACCACGTTGACGAAGACTGTTGGGACACTGAGTATTTACACAATAGGAAAAGAAATCGAAGTCACAGCCGAATCCTCCCAGAAACTGTTTGGCCAAATCCAGAACTGTAACCAAGAACAAATTGCAATTACATTTGTACCTCACACATTAGGTTCGGTAATAGTTGCCTACAAGTTTTAGCTTTCCAAAAACCTAGTCGGTCATTAGCAGATAAATTAATAGAATAAATATGTATTCGTGCTTGCATTTATTTTTGGACCAATGGAAGTCAGGGATTTGTCCAGTTTTTAGTCGACCAATGCCACGTAGATTGTATCTGATAAGCCATTTGTGAATTTTGATGAAGTTTCAAGTTTTTTTTTCCATTTACATTTCTCTGTATGTACAATACATAAACAAGAGAACTGATAGTGCTTGTGTTGTCTACCTTACTGTACTTGTCAAAAAATGTTATTGTTTAGTATCGACAAAAGACCGAATCCAGATCCGTTATATTGCATGTGTATGGGGAAGCAGACATTGGAGTCAGACCGAGGGGTATCCCCGGAAAGCTTTTACACGTCATTTTTTTTACAAACTCAATTTGGATTGCAACTGCGACTAGTCCAGCCGTTCACTATAGATCCCAAGAAGAGAACGCATGGATAGATGCGGTTTTGAGAGGGAATAGGGGAATCAAAATAAATCAATTCGTAATTCTTTGAAAATGCATATATTCAAGGGCAAGTTTTGAATATTGGGGCGACGGGAAATTTGTAACATAAATTAAATAGTTAAAGTTTAAATGATAAAAATACAGATGCACGTACAGAATGGTTACCAAGTCTGAATTTTAAAACAATCGTTTAATTTTTTTTCTTAAAATAGATGAAAAGATCACTTTTAAGCATTTCAAAAACATAAAATACTTCAACGTAATTAGTGCTCTAACTTGGACATCAAAAGAACAGAGAAATAGATAGATCTCAAAAACAGGCAGTTTTTGCGCAACAAGCTCAAAACTAAACACTTTTATGCAAATCTTTGAGAAAGAGCATTGTATATAAATGTCCCTCTGAATGACTAATTGCGAATAAAAGGTCAAATGTAATGTTCATAACTAATAACCAATGAACAGATGGGTAGTCATTAAACCAACTAGGTTTAAACGCTCGCAGCTCGGGTTTTAACATTCCCAAAGTGCGATCGGGAAAAGCAAAGTTATGAGGTTGATGGATTGAAATGATTTTTCAACATACTTGACTAACGAAGTACTTGTCAATATTGGACACCAAAACTGAGGTAACATGTCACCATTTATCCTATAAAATGATATTAGACAAATACAATAAACAAAATCATTTTTGATGCTACCCTGGCACTCTGAAGGTGCAACCATAAAGTGCAGTTAACCTCCTGTGGCCATCCTAGTCGTTAATCTCTGTCGTTTGCTGCTAATTGAGCGTACTGAAGATTGGCTTTTAGCGTTCCGCCGCCCCATTGACTACGCTTATGATATAAGATATAAATATTGCCCATGCTGATCTCCTATGTTTACTTTATACAATGGTCATGCCACATTCGCTAAACACCCGGTAACCTTTGAGAACATTCACCAAAATTGCACTGGAAATCGCAAACAAATTGCAAAATCGCTAACCTCCTGTGTTTACTTTTAACAATTGTCATCTCACATTCGCTAAACTTCCGTTACATTCACAACATTTGCACAGGAAATCGCAAAGAAAAACTCTTTCTTTAAAAGACAGTATTTTGACAATTAAGCACAGTTCTGAGTGTTCGTTTCGTCCTAAATGCTTGTTTAAAACATCTTCTCTTATGTTATAAGCCTCCACTTTTTCACGACCGTATGTTTGGTGAGTTTTTTTTGAAACCCGCATTATTTCATCTAATATGGAATACACTGAAATTGACATCATTAAAACAAACAAATAACTAGAAATGTGTCCATAGGACACGGATACCCCCACTATGCATCGTTTTCAGACACTCAAGTGCAATGATGGGAATAATAGCATTTCAGAGATAGTGATGTGCGAGTAATTATAAGAATATGCATAAACTTGATGATCAAGTAAATAACTTGTATTTGTGGCACTGTTGTCTTCTCATTATGGAAATGTCTGTGAAGTTGGTGGTAATGAAATGAAATGTCATAGTGAACATTTGTGCTAAGTTATTTTGAAATCCCTTCATTCATAAAGAAGTTATAGCCCGAACAAGTAAATTCAATTTTTAGTAACTGTGACCTTGACCTTGGACTAACAGGCATGGGTAATGTACGCAACACACCGCCTTGTCATGGTGAACATGTGTGCCAAGTTATTATGAAAACCCTCCATTCATAACAAAGTAACAGCCCGGACAAGAGAATTCTACTTTAATTGACAGTGACCTTGACCTTTGACCTACAGGCGTGGGCATGGTACGCGACACACCGCCCTGTCGTGGTGAACATTTGTGTAAAGTTATTTTACAATAAACAATTATTATTTTAGTAACAGTGACCTTGACCTTGGTCCTTCAGGCATGGACATGGTACACGACACACCACCTTGTCATGGTGAACATTTCTGCCAAGTTATTTTGAAATTACTCTATTCCTAACGTAGTTACAACCCTGAAAAGAAAATTCTATTTTTAGTAACAGTGACCTTGACCTTGGCCTGCAGGCATGGGCATGGTACGTGACACACCCCCTTGCCACGATGAACATTTGTGTCAAGTTATTTTGAAATCAATCTATTCCTAACGAAGTTACAGCCCGGACAAGAGAATTCTATTTTTAGTAACAGTGACCTTGACCTACAGGCATGGGCATGGTACACGACACACCGCCATTTCATGGTGAACATTTGTGTCAAGTAATTTTGAAATCCCTCCATTCATAATGAAGTTACAGCCCGGACAAGAAAATTCTATTTTTAGTAACAGTGAATTTGACCTTGGACCTACAGGCTTGGGTATTGTACGCGACACACCGTCTTGATATGGTGAACAATTATATTTAGTTATTTATAATGTAGACCGAGAAATATTTTTGCAATCTGAATTAGATTTAAAACCTAAGACGATTTCACAAGCGACCTACAACCAGTGTCATTTGCACTTGAAAGCACGGTCTCCATAATCAAGATAACATGTACAATTTAGAATGTTTTTGTAGGTTTGGATTTGAATATGTAGTATCGAGACGAAACATTCTAGGATACAGAAAAGGGAGAAGAAACACGATTACATAATTTCGAAATGTTTTCAAGAACGGATCGTGATGCAAAGTGTCAAGAGAGTATTGCTCAAAATTTGTTTTATGTAGTAAAGGTAAAAGTTAAAATAGCGAATAATTTTTAAAATATTTTATTTGACTAAGCATTAAATTGTCATAAAAACCTTCATAAAAGTAATTTGATTCTTTTTTGCTTAGAAGTTAATTAATGATACATCTTGTAACGAATACTTGTGTGTATTAAGCTCTCCATGTACATTTTTAGTCAAAGATAAACGCAGTGATCAGAGTTTTTGATTTTGAAAACTGATAGGAAACATTAAAAGAATTTAAAATTTAAGTGTTTCTTGCTGACCTGAATACAGTTTCTGTTATATTGTCACGTCACTGATCACGTGACTGATTTGTTTATAATCAGACTTTTGATAGTTTTTCATTTTTGTTTGAACAACATTGAATTGTTTTCTTGTTTTCTTTGTCGCATTGTCTTACAAATGTTCGTCATCGTTCGTAATGAAATTTACTTTCTTAATATGCGCTACTTTCTGAAGCCGCACAACTATGGTACTTGTAAGGCGTAACTAAACTACTCATGCATTTTCAGTTGTTTGTTCACTGTCGTAGCTAGACGTGATTTCACTCTACATTTGTTCGTTGTAGTTTTTGGCATAGACGCTCAAATATTACATGGACACGCACTATATATCACTCAGCATTCGTGGAATATGTGCTTGAATGAGCTTGAAAAGTCTGCAAAACATTTCGGCCTGCTCTCACGCTGACCACAAAACCCCGCTTACGTGAATACGCTCGTGGTCGTAATGATACACCGAAAGTTAACAACCGCACGTCGCCGTGTTTTCGACTCGTTACGTAATCCTGGCGCATGCGCGCCAGTCTAAAAGTAAAAACTGTATGTTCATGTTACAAGTGTGTTAAGAAACATTCTCCCCTAACATGTAATTGACTGAGCCAAACAAACCTGTGTCAAGCACATTTTCACTTCATGTCAAATGGTTTTTAAAATTTGAAGTCAATATATTGAAAACTGTAACTATAACGTTTACAGTCAATGTTAAAATTCGAAGTAATTCACATCACAATGTTTTGAAGGACAATGTTCCACCAACAAATAATTGTTGATCTACACGGAAAATATGTCGCCTACATCTACACCTTATACCAAAGACATCTTAAAAGTTTTAAATCTATAGCATGGCGGGGGACATAAAAAGTATATAATTGTAACAACGTTTTTTAAGCCATAGCACCTTAAACAAAATATCGCGCGCTATTTAGTTTTAAACAACTTTGAATCAATGGTTGTAACTTACCACCAAGACCGCCTAATAATGACTCCACGAACCTTTTGTGCACGTCAGCACCGAAGGTGAAAGGCAAAAGGATGAGAATCACACAAGCCAACTTCATTGTGCCGGTCTGTAACTTTAAAATTTTTAATCAGCGTTTAAATAAACACTCAACAAAAGTTCAAATTGGTCACTTTTTCCGTTTTTTTTTATTAGAAAGACTTTGAATTCACTGTTTATTTATGATCATATGCCAATAACAGTCTTCAACTTAAGTTTTAATCTCAAATAAATTGACTTCGAAACAGTTTGGCGAGAGTTATCCGTAATTTTGCTAAAAATGCATTTTTTTGCATAAATATTTCAAGCAAACAGAAATTTGCTCTTATTTTCTTGTTTTGTTTTAATAGGACCGCTCATTAGTAGGAAAAACATTAAACCTTATAAATCAACAGCATATTTGTTTAAATAAATCCCTTTCAAAGTATCCAATTTTAAAATTACCTCCCTTTCAATTAAAGACTGTTTTAATTTTGACCATGCGGTGTAAGTAAATGGTATTGGATTCATTGAACAAAACAATCAATAAAGATTTAAAATACACTAGATAATTGATTTCAAGACAAAACATTTCTCTCTTGACGTAGGGAAGAAACGAAACTAGCATACAATGTAAACATGACCAATTAGAACTTTGGTTGAGTGTATAAACTAAAATTCTTCATAAAAGTTGACATTATTTACAACTCAACACAAAAGTAATCATACAATAAAAATTTTATCTCGACAATAATAGCTTATAATGCTTCTGCTCTTGTTTTTAATCTAGCATTTTACTAAAATGTTGTATTATAATTTGATTAACGATTCGTACTTTGAACATACAAATTTTATTTGTTTTGTTGAAACAAGAAAATTAATTTTATTATTAAATGTAAATAGCTTACACCGGACAAATCCTAGTAAAGAACACTCATACACAAATATTTGAAAACACATAAGCCTAAACATTGGAAACCAAAGTAAGAAATTCTATATTTAAATTGACAATCAACTGTAAATAAGAAAGCAGTCATTATGCAACAACCTTATCTTGTCATTGGCACTAAGTGATGGTTGTCAGGTGAACATAAAGCTGGTGAGATATTCCCAATGTCATTTAGTTTTATTCCATTTAGAGAAGGCTGAAATCGTCAAGGGTTAGGTTTATTTACAGATGAAAATGGAACTTTGATATCCACCTAACATCAAAAATATAGAAATATTGCAGGCTCGGAATGATTGAACCTGTTCATGGCAGTAATGGAAAATGACTATATTTCCAAGCCCCCTAGCCTTCGTTGGGGCGCAACTCAATATTTACACCTGTAAACAGTTGAACCAAAAAAAGTTGTTTTTGATTATTAGTCAGTGCATATTGTTCTATGTCTTTTTTATCTACTCATTTGATCATATCTCAAAAAATTTAGAGCTTCGTTCCAAGGCGGTATCCCCAAAGGTTCTCTTATTCGTTAATTGTTTGTGGCGTCCTATTTGAATTGACATTCTTATAACAAACATGGTCCTTCTCTTCATCTCTTCTTTTTCGCTGCGTGGAAGGCTGTTTGTTGTTTTGTGAGTGTGGTGATTCCTGATAATATTTTATGCATATTTCACTTTTTTTTCTTTAAAAGTGCAAGCGAATAAAACGGATACAGTCAACGATAATATTATTGGAACCCTTAAATATCAAACATAAATCATGAGTATAATATAGTTATTTGGTTTCTTTACAGGGTATGTTAGGAAACATTTTTCTGCATGACGCCACTACTTGATTTTAAATAGAATTTCGATCCGATATTAATTTTGAAAAAAAAGAAGAATCTTGTCTTTTTCATCTTAAAAAAGACACAATTATTTCTGTAACAATTTAAGTTATCCCTATGCATACCGCTTAATTATAGGTATGTGGTCTGCTTAACTAGATCTATATGCATTTTACCTAAAATCAAAACAAAATGACTGACAACAACAGAAGGTGGGTGGCCAGAGGGGGGAATAAATGCACGTGCATTTCATGTCTACGGCCGATCCGTAAATACAGTCATATATCAACGGCAAATTATCAAATCAAATTCAAGGATATTTCAAGGATATTTATTTGTTGTATAATAATACTTTTCATATTTGATGCGATATTCTGACATTTGAAACCAAATCAGCGAATACAACGAAAACAACGGAGACAATAGACACAAAAAATGCGAACAGGATGCTGTTGGACTACGTAATCATGTTGAAATATATATAAAAACTAAATTATTGAGAGAATGTAGTTATTTAAGCCTTCAGCTAAAACAAAAAAGGTAAAATAGCTAGACAGAATTACCAAACTGCTAGTCCTAAACAATCCTGCTCTTGTTGCTTCAGTTCTCTTATCACTAACCCAGTTTTCAGTTCGTGACAAAAAAAGTAGATGTTTGATAGTTTCGCAATTTACTTCAATAAATAGTTGTCGTGTTCAATAGGTGCTGTTATCAGTTACGTCCTTCAAAGGTCGTTGAGCAAGATACTTTTGTTCAATTTTAATAGTACTTTAAAAATTACTTACGTTTTAATATTTTGGCCAGTTTTAATGATGGTGGTTTAAATGTCCCAGCCTATAAAGATTTGGAAATTGTGCAATCAACCCAAGAAAAAACTTCCTGCTTTTTAAAATTTTGCCTTTGGTATTGTCTTAGATATGCAGAATTTCTTTTTCTTAGTACCCCTGTCAAAATTCTATTCTGTTTACTTGCGCCCATTGTTTTCTCGTTTAGGGAAAAACTATTCTTACATCTGGGGACCATACGCCACTGAACATTGAATGCTAACAATCTGAAAATACCGCATTGAAGGTTCTATGTTCACTGCCATGTTCACACTACGTTTGGGATGAATTGAAATAATACTGTTTATTTGTGCAAATATTTCGTTGCGCCCAACCCGGGGAAAGGCGGCGTGGGCATTTATATGCCTTACCATTAATGCCCATCAACAGGCCCAGTAAAAGCGAGCCTGCAATATTTATATAATTGTCGTGTTCGGTGGCTTTCGATATTCCATTCAATCTATAATGGTGTCCCTTTCTTGGACTATTGATAAACGCCGATTGCTAAGAACCATAATTGTGCCCATTTTAAGATATTTAATAGCCAAAGCTTTTCGTGTGCATATATCCAAAAGTATCAAAGGTAACTTCATTCAGGATATTTATCATTGGCTAGATGTAAAAAGAAATGAGAAGATCATGATTTTAGCACAGTGCAGACCAATATCTCTTTGAGGTTATGCAGATAAAAGGGAATTTCGAATGCCACCGAACACGACGAATATGTAAATATTTTAGGCTAGGTTTGATTTAGCCTGTTCATGGGCAGTTATGAAAATAAGTATTACATCCAACGCTGATAGGCATGCTCCGAAAATAGTTCTACAACTGAAAAAGTGAACTTAAAAATTTATTTTGGTCAATTAAAAATTCAAATGACGTTTTGAAAAAGCTTAAATCAAATAATTTTCAGGCGTTCTGTTTGTCTACTTATGATTTCTCAACTTTATACACTTCGCTCCCTCATAATTTAATAAGAGACAAGCTAACCAGTCTCATTGAAATAAAAACGTTTGCTAGAGAAAATAAAACCTTTAGCGCTTGTAATGAACATTTTTACAGATGGTTCTTATGATAATTATACTTTATGGACTTGTCAAGACCTAATAGAGTCGCTAACTTTCTTACTGGATAATATTTATGTTAGATTCGGTACCTCTTTATATAAACAAGTAATAGACATCCCAATGGGTATTAATTGTGCACCCCTTGTTGCTGATCTGTTTTTATACTGTTATGAAAAAGACTTTATGTTATCTCTTTCTACTGAACATCAAGATGTTACTTACTTACTAAGATGATATTATTACAGCTTTTAACAACACCTCGAGGTACCTTGATGATTTATTAAATATAGATGATAACCATTTTCCATTACTGATTAATAAGATTTACCCTAAAGAACTACAACTTAATAGAGCGAACACTTCAGAAAAGCAAGCACACTTTCTCGATCTAAATCTGTCAATTGAAAATGGTTACGTAACTACTCGTAAAAACCATCTGTAAATTTAAAAAGAAAGGTTACCAACATGATATTTTACAGCACTCTGAATGCATGGTGATTAACTCTTCTACAGTTGATCATTATGCTTACCTCTTTTGTTGCACGACGATGGCAGGGGTTTAAGAGTTTATGAAGGTTTATGGGGAAATCTTTTCTTAAAAGAACATAGAAGCTCGATTTGTTTCTTTTATCCCTGTCATCTTGTTCTTGGTGATTTTACTACAGGAGCTCTGGTCTCGGTAAGATCATTGAGTACCCGCCCTTTGGCTTTTTAATGCAAAGCACCATTTATTTGTATATATGCTTTATGCAGGTTGGTAACAAGCATAACAAAATTACTGTCAAAGTTCAGGTTTAGCCACATCATTTTTGAACCCAATGTTCCTATGATTAATTAAGACAATCCTGCTTGACAATATCAGAGTGATGTACAGAATCCACAGAGGATGACTGGAGCTTTATCTTCTATTCACTTCATCCTATAATAAAAATAATATTGACGATTGTTTTTACATAAATGAAAATTTAAAACAAAGCGACCATACATATTAAAATAAATAATTATCTGAATGATAAAAAAAACCTGAAAAAGATAATGGTCTAACCATTAATATATACTTTGTAATGGATTCCAGGAAAAGAAAACTAAAAACAAATCTGACTTCAATTCAGTACAATCTACCTGCACTTCAACCAATAGTCTTTCAGGATATTAACCCTTTACTCCATGGACATCCTTTTTGTTACATGGGTGACCAATGTGGACCTGGATCTACACTTTTCGCTTCTTAATCAGAAATAACCTAATGAATCTAAAAGAAAACAATGTATACTCTGATTATACAGCACAGATATGCTGCCTGATCTGGATATAAACTGTTTGCCTATGCAATAAAAGTTGTATAAGACTAAAGAGAGGGTAAAAGGAGTCAGTCATTCTATATCAAAGGCTATTTTTCCAATGCGATACTTGATGATATAAATAGTCTTTCTAATACCTTGCCTCCGTTATGTTCTTGAAAATCATTACTTGTCTTAAAGTGTTTGTTACTTACCTAAAGTGATATTTCTTTTCATCTTTCCTGCCACAACTTTTCCAACTCCCATCTCCAGTAATCATACATGTGTTCATAAACTGTTAGTGTAAGAGCACTGCAAAAAAAGTATATTTCACTTCAATCACAATTTATAATACAAATACAAATCATTTATATAGCGCAAAAATGTATACAATATTCGGTTGTGCTTTACAATATCAGAACAGAACATCACATACATACAAAATTAGCACTGACATATAAGAAATGATATATACAATCTGGTTTTAACTGCACTTTATATAGTCATTCTGGAATTTAGTATTATAGGTACAGTCATTGCCACAGCATTCTAAGTGATAAACTGCTTAAATAAGTATGTCTTAAGTTTTGACTTAAACTGCTTTTCATTAGTAATTTCCTTCAAAAAATTCCACCACTGAGGACCAACAACTGCTAGAGATCTACCAGCAAGTTTAGTGTTTGTAGTTGGAACTTCAAAAAGATGACTTGACGATGGCCTTAATCTTTGTCGGTATTGATATTTGGATGAATTGAACATGTCACAAAGGTATGAAGGTGCTGTGCCATTCACGACACGAAACACAGTCACAATTATTTTAAACATAATTCTGGCACGAATCGGGAGCCAGTGTAAACATCGAAGAATTTCGACACTAGATTGTTCATAGGTAGCCCCAGTAACAATCCATGCAGCATGATTCTGTACACGTAATTTGTCCATAATTTCTGCCATTATATTACAGCTGATTTTTGTTTGGCTGTTAACTTCATCCTACTCTACGTTTTTACTTTTTGTGTATTCTCAGTGTGCTATTCCTGATATGCACATTTCACAACTTCATTTATAGAGCATCAACTGTACTACCTAAAATGTAAGCTACAAATAAAAGTTTGAAATGACGTTATAGAATAATACAGTCAAACTTGTCTTTAGCAGCCACCCAAGGGAGTGACAAAAAGTGGCTGCTCTACACAGGTGGTTGTTAAAGACAGGTTAAAATAAGACCAAAATGTCAGTTTAACTTTAGGATATATTCAAACTGGCTCTTTAAGACAGGTGGTTGCTATTCGTGGGTGGCTGCTAAGGCAGGTTTAACTGTTCTGTATTTTAGTTGAAAGAAAAATGGAAACTAGTTTGCTAGTTTCAGATACATATCATTTTGTTTTGCTCTTTCTGGTATTGACCAGATTGTAAGTAATATCTCTAATATTGTTATACCTTTTCAATTAATATTAATCAATTACAAAACAGCAACATTATTTTTGATGTTAATTTGGACTATAATACTTTTATTTCTTTAGAAAAAAAAATAAATTGGATTTCAATATTCAAGAAATAATTTACCCCTAGAGTCGATAGCTCTAGATGCCTCAGTACCACCATTCATTTTGTTTTTACATTATTTTCAAACTGTTTTTAATCAATGTCCTAAATAGCAAGTTTTAATCTGAATAATAAGGAAACTCATTGGTTCTAGTGTTCCCAGTGTAAAATCAGTCTGGTATACATGGCAAGTTTTGAATCGCCAAAAAAACCCAAAAACAAACAAACAAACACAAACAAACAAACAAACAAACAAATCTTTATAATAGATACTCACTAGAAGTAAGGGAGGTCTCTCTAAATGTCTTCTGTTCTGCACATCTGACATTGTACACCTAAATGTAAATTATTAGCATAATTATTTTTTTAATTGTACAGACAATTAATCATTTTCGGCATTCAATCAGTATATGTTCCAGAACATATTCATAATCTTGATATCTTGATTTAAAAACCGAAAATTGATCAAGAAATCATTGTGTGTTCTAGCAACATCACTCCAAATAAGAGAAATGCTGCAAGAACACCATGATTTCTTAACACATTTTTGATTTATAAGGCCTTAAAAAAAATATGTCTGTTTCCTGTAACATCATTAAAAAAATGAGGGTCGGTAGGTAGGGTTTTTTTTTTTCTTTTTTTTTCATGCTTCAGGACTGTTAAGTAGGGGATGCAGTGACATCTCTACAGTCAGTTTTTGGGGAAGTAGAATAAAGGGTTTTTCATCGGAAAATTGGGAAGAGGCATAGAAATAAGAATTTTCAGAATTTGTGGTATTTGACAATCTTGCCGATTTTTTTATGATCGCGAAAATTATGGACTTACTGTGACACCGTTTCCGATTATGCCGTTCGTCCACAATTTCGGGGGTTTAACAGACGAATTTTACAATGGCGCTCTTAATAATTGTATTTCAAATGTTTATGTTTTATTCACCAACTGCAGTCACTTGTGTTTGACTGAATTAAAAGCCATAAATTTGAAATCGTCACTATTTACCACATATACTGCCGCCATTTGCAACAGATATCGACCCTCTGAATCTCACAGACACTTTCTCATATTTTCGGGACTTTCGATTGGATGTTAATTATAACCATGAGAAACCCACATGATTCGATTTTGTTCACTAGAAGAATCGAGAACAATTTGATCCTGACATAGTGTGTGAAAATGTCTAAAATTTTAACACGTTTTGTTTAGTTTTGGGACTGAAACAGGAAAGCAGTCAAACAGAGAAATTGTTTTTTACTTAATAAAATATTTTTGACTATTATAATTAAGCAAAGTTTTATGCCTTTTTAATGATACTGGAGTGCAACAGTCTATAAAAAGTTAGAAACTTAACTTGAGCTTGGAAGTTGGTCTCTAAAACTCTACCTATTGCCTGGTTACAATTGAATTGGTGCTATTTGACAACCCTTTTGCGTACACGAGACGTTCATAATTGATTTTCAATTGAATTGTGACCTTCGACCTGCTATGGTATTAATAGCATTGCATACACTTCAAGCTCTGAGACGACACAGATTTTTGCAAATTACGCAAGGGAAAAAACTCTCCTCCAACCATAAGGGGAGGGAAAACAATTCAAGTAAATATTTTTGGTTGTTTTTTTTATATATATAACTTGGATTTTAAGAAAAAAAAGATGTTTTGGAGTAAAGTAAGTATCTGTTCTTTATTTTAGCAAATATATTTCAAGACGTCTGATGAACACGAAGATGAAGTGATTATAAAATATTAAACAGTATTTCGGATGACTGGACAGATTGTGCGCGCGCGCATATGACATTTGTTGACGTCACGAAAATATGGGAAACCCCGAAAATATGAAAAATTGGCATATGTACTCGTCAAAACTTACCGAAAATGTGGCTGTATATGTTTGGCAGTATGGTTCACAATGAACCACTTTATCAATTTCATCAATTGTCAGGAGTTCTTTGCTGATACGACACATTTCTGTTTGTTTTTGTTCACAAACACCAGCTTCGTGGCGAGTAAAGATGCCGCCATCTTATGCAATACCGGATATGGTCGTATCTTAGCAACAAAGCGGTGCTCAATAAAAAATGCACACCGCGAAGGTCACGCACCACTATTTTTTTACGGGCGACATACAAAACGATTTTCAACAACCGGAGAATTTATAGTTGTAAAAAAAAATCAGTCGGGGGTAAAAAAAAAGGGTCGGTCGGGTAACAGGAAACAGACATATTTTTTTTTAGGCCTAACTCAAATGTGCCGGAACTGATTGAATGTCGGAACTGAATAATTGACTGTGCTTATATATCTTTTTAATATAAAATTTTGAATAAAGCCATTAATGTTGGACAAAATACGTTAAATTCAATTTTTTTCAATGTCTAATTCAAATTCAAGAAACTGGGTTGGATCCGGAAAAGACCGTGATCCGGAACCCTCGCGTTTATTCATATCACATATTAGATCTAAAAAGGCAGCTAAAGCAGCTTTTTCTTTCTCCGCTAGCTTTTTCCAACCTCCCCGATCTTTAAAATTCACGCAAAAGTTGAAAGTTGCTGATGAAACCATTGAGGACTTTGTTTACATCGCGAAAACTGAAAATTTGTGAAATATTTTTTATGCTCTAATCCCGTAAGCCCTGAGTTCAGGCTGTCTGGGTAAAATATTATTTATCTTAAAAGAAAACCATATATTCTTATACTAACCTTGTAAATTTAGCAGTAAACGACACATATTTTTGTTATGCCCGGTAGGCCTAGCGTTCTGGCTAATTACTTGTAAATAGTCCAGCAGATGTTCCTACTCGGGCTAGTCAGACAATGGCGGACACTAAATAGTCCCAATTTTTTTGCCTTTTGGGGGCATTAAATGGCTAGTATGGCCTGAAAGGTACATGTTAAGTAAATGAGATGCTTTTACTGACACACTGATAGCAAATTTATGTTAGGAAATGCAGTATATGAAAAAAGGCCCTGGTTTTAGGACGGCATATGAAAAACAGTTTTGAAGTTCACACAGAAGTGAAAAAAACAGACCACCGGTTTCAAGGTGTCAAATCTCTGTTAATTGATACATGACCCCTACTTTTCTTGCTGGAAATGGACAGTAGAAACAATTAGCTTTAAAAGCATGTAAGTTAGCCCTTATTAAAATGGTACCAGCTATGATTGCCAGCCTTTTGAAACATGTCATGTGTACTATAGTTTATATAGGGAAGTCTATTTACAGGTCTTACACCTAGAAGTACAAGTGGAGGGCAGAATTTGAATATTTATATTGTCTGCAATGTTATTTTCCACTAAAATTGTGTGCTGACCAATTCTAAGCAAATTTGAAAGTCAAAAATCAGTATAACTGTGTTGCAGGAGGCAAACTTAGGTTTTAATTAGGTTTGGGGTCATTTTTAACTGTTTTTGCCTTAAAAATGCCACAATTGATACCCTGTGTGGCCCATTTTGCATGTGTCAGCTCAAAAAGATGGTTGCTTTTATTAGTTGAGATGTTTTACCATTATTCATAACCATGTTTTTGAAAATTTTGATGTTTTTCAATTTTTATTAGCAAGAAATGAATTCTTAGGTTTAGCCGCTTGGCCGCAAACGCGTACCAGAATAGGTGGTGTTTGAAAATTCCTCAAATTGAGTTCATTTTTGCTAACTGAAAGCTCAAACTTGGTAGATATATTGCAAACATCATATTATTGAATAAAAACAGAAAATATAAGATATTGAAAAACACAAGTTTTCTTATAGGCTAATTACTTGTAAATAGACCAGCAGATGTTCCTACTCGGGCTAGTCAGACAATGGCGGACACTAAATAGTCCCAATGTTTTTGCCTTTTGGGGGCATTTAATGGCTAGTATGGCCTGAAAGGAACATGTTAAGTAAATGAGATGCTTTTACTGACACACTGATAGCAAATTTATGTTTGGAAATGCAGTATATGAAAAAAGGCCCTGGTTTTAGGACGGCATATGAAAAACAGTTTTGAAGTTCACACAGAAGTGAAAAAAACAGACCACCGGTTTCAAGGTGTCAAATTTCTGTTAATTGATACATGACCCCTACTTTTCTTGCTGGAAATGGACAGTAGAAACAATTAGCTTTAAAAGCATGTAAGTTAGCCCTTATTAAAATGGTACCAGCTATGATTGCCAGCCTTTTGAAACATGTCATGTTTACTATAGTTTATATAGGGAAGTCTATTTGTAAACAGGTCTTACACCTTCTGTTGACAGCTCTGACGTCATCATCGTCTAAAAATCGCGTGCAACCGTTCCAGGCGGATTAGCGTCACTTAAGCCCCGGTCACAACCCGCCGTACGTGCAAGTGCGTGCTGTCTACGTGCAAAAACGTGGGCCAAATTCGGTGAAACGTACGTGATAAGTACCGCCTCCGTACGGATTTGGGAGCACGCAGAGACGCCATAGCATTTTTGGTGCATGCAAATTCTCTGCGTTCGAGCTGCGTGCGGGCTACGGATTCACCACCAGTACGGATGAAGTGCGTCACGAGCGCATGACGCACTGCCTCTGCGAGTCTTTGCGTGGTCCGTGCGTGGTCCGTGCTTACTCAGTTTTACCGTCCAAAACGCGCAGAGAACTCAGGCGGACCTTACAGACCAAGTACGTGCTCCGCACTTACAACGCACGGTGTGCGCACGGACCTCTGCGGTATATAAAATATATATTGAGTATCGATAGGTCGTTCTTATATATATCACCAAACAGCGACCGAAATAAACTCACGTTCACCGCACTTGCACGCACTTAGGCTACAACGGGCGAGCGAGTAAGGCCGCTTTTCCATACCTCCGTATACGAGTCCGTTCCGCGTCCGTGTTCGTGTCCGCGACGTGGAATGGACACGGAGGTATGGAATATACCCAACATTATCTATGGTGAGTGAAAAATCGCGGACACGGACGTGGACGCGGACACGGATCACGCATCTCGGAACCATGGAATAGCGGCCTAAGGCCGGTATTCCATAGTTCCGTGATGCGTGATCCGTGTCCGCTTCCATGTTTTTTTTTCACTCACCAAAGATATCGTTGGGTATATTCCATACTTCCGTGTCCGTTCCACGTCGCGGACACGAAAACGGACACGGAGGTATGGAATATACCCAAAGATATCTCTGGTGAGTAAAAAATCACGGACGCGGAAGCGGACACGGATCACGCATTACGGAACTATGGAATACCGGCCTAAGAACACCGTAAGTGAGTGGTACTGCCTCCGTAAGTTGACATGGAAATCGCACGGCGATCTTGCGTTGTAAGCACGTACAACTCACTTACCACCTACGGAACGTACGATTTACGCAACCTTTTACCCCTATATAGACGTGGCGTGCGGGCCACGTACTCACAGGGTGTAGACCAATCCATATGTTAGTCGAAAATCGACGAGAAAACGGTAGGTGACTTTGTGTTTTTATCAAAGTTAATATTTTAATGCAGGATTTTGAAAAAATCTCAATGCTATTCGCCGTGGTATACATTTCGGAGTCTGAAGATGCAAAGTTTAGTTTTGTACCTGGAATATTCAATATCCATTTATTATTAAAGAAGAGACGACTTCGCGTCAACAATATCTCCATAAGATTTCATGAAAAAATACAACATATGGAATCCACGACAACATATGGAGCCCAATTTGAATTTGTTTATATCTGGTGATTTCTTGTCTTTGTGACCAAAACAAACTGTCCGTTAGGGTCCTCCTAATTGTAAATTTTCATTATATGACAAAATTGTACCATTATCTTATCGGTATAACCAAAATCTAGCGAAAACCGACAGATGGAGACAATGTTGACAGATTTAGGTCAGGACTAGAAAAACGATTTCTACAGGAATATTCCAGGTACAAAACTAAACCTTGCATCTTCAGACTCCGAAATGTATACCACGGCGAATAGCATTGAGATTTTTTCAAAATCCTGCATTGAAATATTAACTTTGATCGAAAAAAACTAAGTGACCTACCGTTTTCTCGTCGATTTTCGACTTACATATGGAATCCCGGAAGTACAACATATTATTTTAGGCGGAGCCCACTTTGAAATACATATGTTGGTCTACCCCCTGAGGTACTCACAGCTCGCGCAACCGTGAGTGTGACGTGCGTCTTCTGCTCTTGCCACGTCCGACCAAAAAACGCCGCGAACGTAACCTCCGCAGAACCCGTACTGTCAAAAAAAGACGCAAGGCGGGTTGTGATCGGTGCTTTAATTTACGTACTTATTAGAAAAAAAACGGAGCCGCTAATTGAAACTACTGTCTAAAAAGTCATTTGTATCAGGTCTTGACATTGTTAACGGATCAAACGGTATTTCGACGTTATTCTGTGTGTTGTTTGCTTTTTTTTTCATATTAAATACCTGTGGAGGGATCAAAGTAAAATTTTTATAGTCTAAATAACATTGCAAAATACTTGTAAATGTATGTACGAACCATGCATAATCAAGGTTATTTTTATTGATTATATACAAACATTAAATAGTCTTGGACGTGATGTTTTAATTGGAAGGATATGCTTATGATGTGACAGAGGGCTCTAAAATGCATTTGTATATGTGATGACTTTGAAAAAAAACAACAGTTTATAGGCCAATTCACCAGCATATTTACTTTTTTTCGTTTTTTTAAATATGTTTTGGTTTAGAAAGCTTTTTGTGGATTTTTAAACATGTTAGATTAAATATGAATGTGCTAAACAAACGTGAAACAGGTGTAATACACATGGACAATAAACATGTGTTAAACACATGTATGTTGTTAACCGTATTTTGAAAATATGTGTTTAACATGTGTGAAACATGTGTAAAACACAAGTACAATAAACATGGTTAAACACATGTATGTTGTAAACTATATGTTTCAAACTATGTGTTTAACTTGTGTTTATAAACACGTGTTTACAACACTATGTGTTAAACATATGTTAAACACGTGTTAAACACATGGGTATATAATGGAGGAAAGGGTTAACTTAGCAAATATTATACTAGCATGAAATGTATTATGGCCAAAGAGTTTTCTTAATAAAAAGAATATACATGTGAAGACATTCGCTAATCCTGATAAGCTGGATTAGTTGAATTTGAGACAAGTATTAAGAAATAAGTTACAATATACCAGCATTAATGTGATACAGGTCCCTAGGCACAGTTTGATGGTCATCAGAGAAACTATGCAGATCTAGGGCCTATTTTTTTTAGCTTTTTAATTTCAATTTTCAGAATTTGGAAATAAATCACAGTATTTATATAAACATGATAGGTTAGTGTTGATTTTTTTCTAATACAGCAACAAGGAAAATGTCAAAATATTTCCAAGCCATGTTTAAATATGGAATCTTTGATCTGATCTAAAGGCCATAAAACTGAGATTTGAGACTAATCACAGATCTAAGAACTCTGATTGGTTGAAAGTTAGCTCATCTTACAAATGATCAATGGAAATCATGAGATCTGAGTTTATAATCCTGGGCTGAAGGTTATAAAACTGAGTTTGGAAACCAGTCTCAAATCTCAAGCATCTGATTGGCTGAAATGGCGACCAGTCGCCATTTCAGCCAATCAGATGCTTGAGATTTGAGACTGGTTTCCATTCTCAGTTTTATAACCTTGCATACTGGAGTCTGGTTTGTTGTCATTCAGTATATGACTGATTATATCACAGAGTGTGAATGGCATTTGAGCCAATCAGATGCTTGAGAGTTGAGGCTGTTTTCCAAACTCAGTTTAATAACCTTCAGCCATGAACTAGATCAGAAGGAAGTAAAAAGCAAATGAAATTCAGATAAATGTATTTTTTATGAACACAAATCTCATGCTTGAATTTTATTATTTAATAATACATTTACTACAAGAGATTATTTAGTTGTATAGGAGAAAGTCAGTTTATATTTCCTGTTAGAAACATAAGCCAGTAAAGTACAGATTAGAGTATTTAAGGAAAACATAGGTTATTACATTTTGTAAATTCACACTTCTTATTCACTGTACATTCCATATTCTATCTATTTAAGAACAACTAATATTATTTTTATTTATTAAATGTGTTTCTGCCATACTGAACAACATGGACTCCATTGCCCAAGATCATCAAACTAAGATTAGAGACCAGTCTAAGACCTCAAGCATCTGATTGGATGAAATGGCGAATGTTTGATTGGCTGAAATGGCGAATGGTCACCATTTCAGCCAATCAGATGCTTGAGATTTGAGACTGGTCTCCAGTATAAGTTATATCATCTTGGGCCCTGGTTTATAATTAAGGCATTCTTGTGACCCTACTTAGCCCTTCACGTCATATATGCACAAATTATCCCAAGTGTGAGCTACATGAATCCAGATTAGCTGGCACCTCCTTGCCATCTGAACTGGATCTACAGATTAGTGTATTGTAAGGGAAACATAGGTTATTTCATTTTGTAAATTCATCCTTTGTCACTGTACATTCCATAAGTCAATCACTATTTAAGAACAACTATAATATTATTTGAAATGTGTTTCTGCCATACTGTAGAACGTGGACTCCATGTTTATAATTCAGACATTCCTGGGACTCAACTTAGATAAACCCTTTACTTCATATATGCACAGTTTATCCCAAGAGTAGTCAGTAATGCCTATCCAGTCAAATGCACCCGGTGACCCCTTATATATTCTATATAAATGATGCAATATGGTCTGAAGTCAATTTTTGAGTTCACTCGGGCGGAACGCTAACGGATAGCAGACGGTGATGTTAACTTAATGTTTAACAGGTTTAAAGTTCATTAAGATCATTGAGTAACTCTTGCTGCGAAATATTTCATTCCTTTGATTATACGTCTCTCTCTCTCTCTCTCTCTCTCTCTCTCTCTCTCTCTCTCTCTCTCTCTCTCTCTCTCTCTCTCTCTCTCTCTCTCTCTCTCTCTCCGATAAATTCAGGTTGGTATTCCAACGTAAACACCCATAAACTAAATAAAGCTGTAGGTATCCCACCGACGCTAACATGTTTTGACACGCTTACATAACAGACCAATCAAGTAATCTCTTTCTTTTTAAATGATAAACATTCTAACATTGACTACTAGACAGGGGGTCCAACGTATTTGGTTTTTTCGGAATTGTAAGTGAGCGACATGTTCTCTGCGGAACAAAATGGCGGAAAATTGTGTGATTTGGTGCATTTCAGGAGATATTTTGACCTGGTAAGTAGATTTATATCAATGTTATCGTAATATAAATACGCCTACCCGGAGGCCAGATGTGTAAGCTCCACTCGGTTTTTTAACTTATGTTTCTAGAGGCCTAAACAAAAAAGTTATTGAATGTATAAACTGAAAGATTGTTTGTTTACAAAGTGAAAATAGAAAATTTTGTGACTTAAAACTGTGTTTTTAGTCAAAATATAACGTTCTTGGACCTATTTTAGCGAAATTATTATCGAGTTTTTGAATATATTTCTTCACGGCGGCTTTTGCACTTTACATGGGTACTTTATGGCCAATCTTTTTATGTTCAAACACCTTAAATGTTTGGCGTGGAAGTGGTAAGCATGTTTTTGTTCGGTGCAGAATCTGAATAACACTCATACGCGTTTATATAAGTGAAAGTAAGACACTAGCTGACAAATGTTAAAAATCAAACCAAAAGCCTATATTTTACCCAAACACACGGATGTTCCTTTATATCTTTGCCCGAAAATGGCTTTACCAAAACAAGAACTTCATATGTATTTATAATATCAATTAGAATCTACCTACCCATTCTCGTGTTTGTTGTGTGTGTGTGTGTGTGTGTGTGTGTGTGTGTGTGTGTGCGTGTGTGCGCGTACATATAAATCTATACCCCGATATAAATTTCTTACCAGTCCAGTCTCTTTTCTTATTTTAGGTGGAATAATAAGTTATATCTAGGGTTGCACCTGTAGAAGTTGATGCGGGATGGGTAAACGTCATTTCACTATGCCCCGTATGACGCTCAAGTCTGATTCCCAGGGCTTTTAACTTATTAAGGGTAACACGCTTTTGTAGCCTCCTTCAGTAAGCAAAATTACTTCCATAATCGTTTTTATTTCAAAAAAAAAGATGCTTTCCTTTTTTACGTACAAAAATTTCTAAATATTGTAAATATGACACAGAATATACCCAAACAACAATACCGAGCATAGCATTTTGTTATAAGGGTATTCCGAGATATTTTGACAGGATTATAAGTATCTTGCATGAGTGTGAGGTGAAGATGGAAAAATCTGTCACCGAGGGGGGACTGTTTTGCGGGAACGAGGCTTTGTCGAGTTCCCGCCAAAACTGTTCACCCGAGGTGACAGATTTTTCTATCTTTACCGAATGTCCCATGCAAGATACTTTTTCTTGCATACCTTTTACTGTTCATTTGTGTATATGTATACAAAATAAATTTTGTTGCCTTACGCTTAAATATTGACGTAAACGTAAATCTTATTTTTTATTGACGTCACTAACTTGAATAAATTACGTCAGATACTTGAAGACTGTAAACTGTAAACTCGCTTCTCGCCAAAAGACAATGGCACTTGACTGTGTATTCGGCCAGCAAATGCCTTGTGGTCGTAATTAAGGTGTCAAAATAAGTGGCAACTGGGTATATAAGACTGTAGAAAGTGGTCGCATTATGGAATATGGAATAGAGGGGTGGTCGTATAATCGATGCGAGCGACCATTGAATTATATAGGAAAAATCTGTTCTTTCTAAAAGTGCCCGTAACAGTGGGATGGTCTTGAAATTGAGGTGGTCACAAGGCGAGAGTATACTTATCAAGAGGTAGAATAATATACAAGTATAATATGTAGTAGATAATTTTTGCATAACAAATACGCGATATGTTCATATTTGGGTAACAAATCGGCTTTTATTTTGATTATTAACATTTGTTATCAGCTCTTGTCTTACTTTAAATTATATTAACGCATACGAGTGTGTTATTTAGATTCTGCACCGAACAAAAACATGCTTACCACTTCCACGCCAAACATTAAAGGTGTTTGAACATAAAAAAATGGCCATAAAGTACCCATGTAAAGTGCAAAAGCCGCCGTGAAGAAATATATGCAAAAACTCGATAATAATTTCGCTAAAATAGGTCCTAGAACGTTATATTTTGACTAAAAACACAGTTTTAAGTCACAAAATTTTCTATTTTCACTTTGTAAACAAACAATCTTTCAGTTTATACATTCAATAACTTTTTTCTTTAGGCCTCTACAAACATAAGTTAAAAAACCGAGTGGAGCTTACACATCTGGCCTCCGGGTAGGCATATTTATATTACGAAAACATTGATATAAATCTACTTACCAGGTCAAAATATCTCCTGAAATGCACCAAATCACACAATTTTCCGCCATTTTGTTCCGCAGAGAACATGTCGCTCACTTACAATTCCGAAAATACCAAATACGTTGGACCCCCTGACTAGAGATCATTCAGCTGACGACAGCCTAGGTGTGACAGGTAGTTAAACTGTATTTAAACACCTTTAGAGATTAAATGGGAATAAGACGGTTATGTTTATTGCCCTTTATTGAATACTGTATAAAGAAATAAAAAGAAGATAAATATTGTTTTCACATATCTGATTACATATACGTTTCTTGTTATTTACTGGTACAAATAAAATCCCACGGTCTACTTCTATTGTAACTCGGTGTTAATCATATCTAAGGCCTTTGATGACCTGGCGTTGAGGAATGCATCCTTATACAGGTAGTTTAGTCATAACAACAGTTAAAAAAATCATGACGAGAGTTTAACGTTTTATATATACTTTATTTACATGTATGTATAGCAGTTCACATTAGTATATACACCATTAATTATCAAATATTTATATAGACCTTTATGAAGAAAAGAAAATAAATTCCATGAAAACTGGATAATAAACATGTTTAATCCGTATGTCCATGTTCATTGAAGGTTAAACACCTTTACGTTCACATCACTGAAAGTCACTAGCGTTAACCCAACTGTTAAACTTTTTAGGATAGTATTTCCACTGCACAAAGTGCTGTTTGTTTTCTCCTTTTCCTTTGGTCTTTAATATTTTGTCCACTTTCCAAGTCTGGTCAGGATCAATGTCTACTTTCTGAAGTTCGCTCTGATAAAATGTTCCTGTGATATCTTCGTCTTGTAAGTCCATGAGTTTGTAGATCGGTAGTACTCCTCTGTAATATCGTTTATGCACTTTAAACATCTCGCCTGAATACGTCTCGTCGTACTCATGAGTGAATGCGTTTCGCAGATGACTGATCCGTATATAATCGCCGATTTTGAATTTAAATGGCCTGAGTTTAATGTTCACTTTGTCTGCTTTCGGATTTTGCGCGAAGTACGTGGATAATCGCACTTCCTCTTGGTTGATGTCTTTTACATCCGAGGGTCTCATGCCTATGGTTCTGTGATTAGTATGGTTGTAACTGTAAGCTATGTCCTGTAGAATAGGAAGATAGGTATAATCTTCCTTGTGCGAAAAGTAACGGTATAGTTTCTGCTTGTCCGTTAAGATAGCCCTCTCTGATGTTGACGCCTTTGTTTCGTTCTGTGTCGGAAAGTATTTAACGTGGTTTTCCTGCATCAACGACTGTACCTTTTTTGCCCGAAATTCTTGACCTGAAAATATATTGAAAAGAAATATGACTAATAATATGATTTATAAAAATTACTAGTAAAGAGATCAAAGCATAAAATGAAAGAATTCATAGTAAAATATGTGATGTATTAATTTACATAATATAGGTGCAGTTAATTATGCCAATAGAAAATAATAACTACCTTTGTCGGTTACCAACTTTGCTGGCGATCTTTCCGATTTGATAAAGATGTCATGGAATGCTCTTGCTACCTCTTCTCCCGTCTTGTACTTTAAAGGACGCAGCCATACATATTTGGAGAAAGTGTCAATCACCAGTAAGATGTACTTGTTACCGTCATTCCAATCAGCAAATTTCACCATATTGATCAAGTCAGCCATCCAAAGATCGTCCTTTCCAGCGCTTATGACATGATTTCTTTTGAAACGTCTTCTGACTGGTTTATGAAGACTGTATGCTTCTTGATTATGCAAGAATTTCCTGATTCTATGCATACCGATGTCAAATTGACCTTCATCTTTTACCACTTTGTACAGTCTCTGCGGTCCCGCAAAACTTGCAGGGTGTGATGGATCAAAATATATTTTCTTTAAATAGTCCTCTCAAGGCGCCATGTCTTTACAGTTCGTTGTTCAAACATCAAATGATAGGCTCTTGCAACGTCCATCTCTTTTATTCAGAGTCCTCTTCATTCGCGTCTTCGTCGCTTTCAATGTCAGATTCTTCCGTCTCAAATAAGTCCTCAAAGGCACTTTTGTTTTTCTTCAAGACAGTTTTCACTGCCGATGTTAAACTTACTCCTTTTCTGCGCAAGTCTTTTATTTCCTCATCTATATCACGATGGGTAGTATTGGTCATCAGGGGAAACCAATAAATCTCCAGTAACGATTGGTATCTCTCAAAGAAATTTTTTTCTTTGTAGGGGTGTGAACGTTCCTCAGCCATTTCTGTTGCGTCATCTTCGTTTTGTCCATTGTCAATGTATTGATCGTATAACTTGTTGAACCTGTCTTTGCCACAGCATTGAGCAAGATGCCACAAATGCTGATAACCCTCATTCTCTTCCACCTCCTATTCTATGACATCGTTACTCTCTTCCTTTTTCGCCTTTTTAGCCGGAGGTTCGCCGTTTTCTGGACACCAACCGCGTTTTACGTGTCTCTGAACATCGTGTGTGGAATCAAATAATAGCCCACAGTCGTCACAAGCTTGCGCTTTTTCTGCCATCGTTATTTCCTGCTCTAAGTTTTCGTCGATGTTAACAGTTTGAACTCCGACTGATGAATGACTCGTACTTCCAGAGTTTTGGTCTTTTATAGAGTCTTCTGGGCGGTCAAGCACCTGATTGGTCAAAATCGCCGCGCCTTCATTCTTCTCTGGCCAATCTATGTCATACTTCAATCTGTCCTTTTCTGACGTAAAGGGTTTCAAGTCCACGAGCAAGTATCCATAAGGAATCTTTGTAGCTTTTGCGAATGCTTTCTGGAATGTTTCTGTATTGCCCGGGTACATCTGTCTTGCCAGCGTCATCATTGCTTGCCGGTCTACTGGGTTATTAAACAAAACTAAATAATGACAGTTCCTTCTTTGTGTAAGGTCTTTGTTTCCAAACAAATTCTGATTGATTGAAATCACGGATAATGATCGATGGTGGGAACCTTCTGTAAATAAGTCTGTAATGCGTTTATCTTTGCCAGCTTCAGTGTATAAATCGTCTAAAATCAGTAAATTGTTGATTATTGGATCAAAGAAATCATCGTCATCGAATGGCATCTCTGTTATTTTCCAGCCAATTTTTTTACAAATGTTGTCTTTCCACAAGCTGAAACATGAGTTTTTTTTAATAAAAAGATATGTATAAAAAAGGAATAAATAATTGTTTTTAGAGAAAAACGTGTTTAAAAATTCAATCACACATTGTAACAAAATTCTATTAAACCTGCTCCTTTTCATAAAGTTTAAAATGCATAAAATAAGAATATAATCCAATTTAGAATGCTAAAGTATAATTAAAAAAGGAAAATAATACCTGTAGGACCGGAAATCATCATGGTAAAAGGATGAAGATACACCATCTTTGTAATACTTTTTTCTTGTGGCGATTGCGGTTGTGGAAGATCTTCTGGCAGTTGTTGCTGCTGCGGCGGCTGCGGTGGTGGTGGTGGTGGCGGCGGTGGCGGCGGCGGCGGATACGCTTCACTGCTCAGCGGATACGCTTCAATGATTTCCTTATGTTTGATTCTTTTATGTCTTAACATGATATCTCTCCTCGAAAAATCCTGGTGGCACTCTGAACACTGTGCTAATACATGTTGTCTCTTCGGTGGCTGAACAGTCAATGATAACCTGTCAATTCTTACATTTATTTTATAAGGCTTATACTAAGGGACATTGGTACAATCAATGGGATCAGCCAATCAGAATCCTTTTCACAGTTTAATATATTGCTCTTTCTTGCCACGTAATTCATTTGGCTTTGAGTCATTGTGAAAAAAGGATCATAGAATTCATTAATCTGGAGTTTATTATTTTAAATCATGTAAGTTGTTTCCTAGTCTCGCCTGGCATTTTCTTAGTCTCGCCTGGCTGTTTAAGCCCTCTACTTATCCATCAATTAAACAACTAAATTCAAATGTCAGTCGTACGCATTTTATTTTAAAACCTGGCACATATTATTCAACTCGACGTGTTAATGTGTTGAACTCATTCATTGAGCTTCCTATATCGAACTTCTAAGAGGTTTAACTTTAATTTACTAATACACTTTCTCTTCGGCAATGCGACATTCGATTACTGATGAAAAGCGCGCCAACGTTTTTTCCTATACAAATTAATACGTTTATTCTATCTCAGGTACCAAACATGAGCAACTACCAACGAGGTTTAAAAATTAGCAGTCTTAATTCTACTCTGTAACGCGTTTATCTTAGCTACCACCTTAATCTTTAAAACGGGTGTTTTATCAATATTATTTCAGTATCACAGAGAAAACCGACAAGTAAACATCGCTTTGTAACCTTCTAGCTGACGAATTTATTTGCTTTAAAAGGGATACGATATAAAAGGTAAATAAATATTTAAACTTGCCACGCTTTTATATACTTCAGTAGTAAAATTTCATTTAATAGCTGACAGCTGTAGATACTGTCCAAGTTTCAGACACTAAGATATGTCGGGATATCGACAATACCACACTTGTCACAAGACAAGAGACTAAAGACTATAGAATAGTATTTGACAAAAGGGTAATAGATAAGGATTACATTACTTATCCTTATGGATACTAACTGTTTTGTAAAACAACTGTCTGTCATCATATTTTCAAAGAATGTGTATCTGTTTCATAAAACGGGGTATATTGTGTAAAATGTACATGTATTTAAATTTTTATCCTGAGAATAAACTGTAAAATAAAACTATGTCTTTCTTTTTGTGTGATGGGGCTTTTGGCACGGATATACTGCTATGCGAAATAAACTGAAGTCGGTCAATTCTTTGCGCTACTACATCTTCATTATTTATTGCAATATTACTGGCTATGTAAGTATAAAAGGTGAAACCGTATATAAGAGTGACAGATTTAAACCAATTACACACACAATGGCGACGATGCATTCAACGGTATATTTACACCAAAATGATTTTGAAACTGACTTTAGACCGAGGATTCCTCCTGTACTAATTATCAGTTAATATTTCACAACGATTTGACATTTATCTCTGGTATAAAATCTATATCGCCTAACCGATGTTACGGCTGACTAATTTTGAAAATTGACTTCAGAGCATATTGCATCATTTATATAGAATATATAAGGGGTCACTGGGTGCATTTTGACTGGATAGGCATTACTGACTACTCCCAAGTGTGAACAGCGTAAATACAGACCAGCTTGCACATCCTTGTCATCTAAACTGTGCTCATGGTTATAAAACTGAGCTTGGAAACCAGTCTCAAACCAGTCACCATTTCAGCCAATCAGATGCTTGAGATTTGAGACTTGTTTCTAATCATCAGTTTTATAACCTTCAACTCAGGATCTAAACTGGTCACTTCCTGTTGAGAAATAACCTAACAAATTGAACAGTATAGTTCCTGACAAAAGGGCACTGTTCACCTAGGAGATAACAGTCATATCCGATGAAGTAGAGGGTTAAGTGTTACCTGAATGTCTAGTGTCTAGATTCTAGTTCATTAACATCTATGTATTTGTTTTTAAACCATGAACAAGATAAAAGAAATAAAAATTGATCACAGCTGTGTGGTTAAGATTTCTTCATTTGATTTTTTAATGAGAATTATTTTCAATGAAATACAGCCTTTTTATGCCTTTTTATGCCCCAGGATATTTCTCAATTTCTACAAAGAGCATTTGCATGAAAGTTTACACACTAACTTAAAGTTCACAGGTATGATCCTGTCAAGTTACATAACTCTGGCTAACTTATTTCTGGTATTATATACCCATTTTGTTCTTAGAGAAATGGTTAACCTGTTTTGGCAAGTTTAATATTTCTCAGTTTCTACAAGGAACAGTTCACAGATCATAACCCTAAAAAAAGTAACATTACTTTGGCTACCTTATTTCTCGGGTTATCCCCATTTTGTACTTAAAGAAATGGTTAACCTGTTTCAGCAAGTTGGATAATTCTCATTTTCAACCATACATCAAATAATATAGCAATAGCAAATAAAACGTTTTAAGCATTGTTTTGAAGCCACCGTGCCACTCTTATTAAGCGTAAGTGTTGCGTTCTATGTCCCCATTCCCGCGTAAAACAACATAGATCATCGTCAACAACAACAATAGCAGTGTATTGCTTATTAGGAGAAGTGTTCGGGTCAGTCTGAACACTAACAGCTATAGGAAAAGACTATGGTAACAGTGATCTCGAAATTATAGCTTCAGAGTTTAAACGAGTAAATGTTATGATATCGAGCATGTCTGTCACAAGGTATATGGAAATACCTCCACATCAGATGAAGTAATGGCAGGACACAAACAGTTAGTATTTCCAACCTCACGAGAAACTATACCTAACTACCAGAGTTTTGGTTGAAGAAATATCGAACATCGCACAACGAGGTAGATACAACGTGATGGGCAAATTTTCTAATCTTTGTCAAACCGAAAAAAATACTTATTCAAGTACTAATTTATTACAAATGTAGTTTATTGTTTAGAAAGTGTAAACAATTTGTAGTGAAAACATAGGACTGAAAAGATCATCATACTAAAAATCAAAAGTCGTAACTCCGTATGAAAATAGTAGTTTTCATTAAAAAGAATTTCAGGTCCTTTTAGTCTGAAATACCATTTGCAATCTAGAAAATAAATATGTTACAAATTTCAAGTTTCATTTAATATAAAGTTAATCGGATGGTACAGTGTTATCATTGCAAAAGCTTTTAATCTCATGTTATCATATTCAGTAACTGTGCCTGTTGAAATCCACATTATTCATCATCAGCCAAGGTATAATTGTTTTAAATTTCAAAAATTTTATTATGAGTCATTATATTTCCGAAAGATGATATTGTTAGAAACAAAAACAAAAGAATAACTTTTAAGTAGAGAATATAATACAAAGCAAGCGTAAGTTGCATAAGAAAAACCTTGACGACTTAATCTTTGAAACACATATTGGATTTAAAGTTATTTATCTTTAATTGCTCTCATCCTGGTAACGAGCCGCTCACTCCGAGGTCCAACCTGACCGTACCATTTACTGTTTACCATCTCGTCTGCTGCTTTTTTCCAATCTCTGTCTTCCAAAGCCTGTGCAAGCTTCTTGAATTCTCGCAGCCTACCCCCAAGATTAAATGCCATGTTGACCATAACTTCTTTAACTTCACTTGGCCATGTTGAACATTTGGGGAATATTTCCTTCGTTAGAGCAGCATGCTCGTTGAAGTCATGTATAAAGACAGAATCGATTCTTTCTTTGCTGATTTCAGTGCCCTCTGTAGTTTGCTTTCAGGGTCGGTCTCTTTGATGAGATGCCCAATGCCAAAGGTTAAGTAACCGCGACTGTCTTTGTAGATTTTCGTGACATAGCCTTCATCAACCTTCAGCAGGGCTTTAATTCTTTTAAGTTCGTCGTCGGATAGCCAAGTAGTGCCTGTAATTAAAAGAACAACATGATAAGATATTAACATAACATCACGGAACGGAACGGAACTGACCGGAACGGAATGAAACATAACAGAACCATGACATAACCGTAATATAACACAACCATAACATAACATGACATGGCATGGCATAACATAGCATACTAGTTACATAACATTACATCACATAACATAACAAACATATTAAAACATAAATTATCTTTATTGGCATCCGAATCCGGCACATTGATCAATGTCGCCATCAACAGTCTGATCTAGAATCCGTTTTGTTAAACAATTTTCTTGTATTTTATGTTTGCACTTTAATATCATAAATGCATATTCTCCAGAACCTAGCCTTACACCACAGTCGTAAAATCTGATTGCGTTGTATTTCAGTTACATGAAGAGCGAGAGTAATAAGTTAAAGTTTGAAATATCATATTTCTAATACTTGTTTAACAATCATATAAAATTTCCTACCCGACATGATGTGATCTGGTCCTTTAACGCAGAATACGTACTGTATTCCGGCCCTTCAATCTAAAGACCAGGAAGTGTTTAACTAATTAATTAATCGTACTTCCGTTTTCAAATAACTAAGAGGGCGATGATTTTTTTTTTGGTTTTGCAGCAATGTACACGCACTGAGTCGAGACCGCTCTATACAAACATCGATGTAGATATTTTAGAGTAAACACTGAATAAATCGTTCGTTTTTTAGAGACCATTAGTAATAAAAAAAGCTCGTTTCAGGGTCGTTTCATCAAAATGACTAAAATCATCAAAATGACTTAAACCAACAGTAAGACGCAACTCCCTCCCATTCTAATCCCATTATCCACTAACGAAATGACCTAGGGAGTCCCAGGTAGAGCTCTCGGGCGACTTTACCCCACTTTAATTAAATCTCTCATTGTAAAGCCGTGTTATAGGACACCCTGGGGTACAGGTGCTTTTACCTCGGAGAACTTAGTGAACGTTTCCTAATTACAAACCAATATAATATATTGTAGCACTGAAGAATGAAACGTTTTTGGCCACCACTTGATACAGCTTTCAATACAAAGTAAATAGTTATTTGCACTGAACCTAAGGCTAAGCGACGTGCACTTCCATTACTTCCATTACTTCCATTACCGCTCACGAACAGGCTTAATCAAATAGTGGCTGCAACAATGACCGTGTTTGGTGGCACTCGAAATTCTTTTTAACCAGGATTTCTTTCAAAAACTGGTTATTAGATTGGAGTATGTTGTAAGACGGGCGGAGGTGAAAATTTGGTTTATTTTTTGTTAAACTCCACTTTTTCTCAGTAACCATTTAAGGTAGAACGTTGAAACTTTACATAGTTGTCTGACATCTCAACAGCAGTTATCTTGATATTTTTTTGTTAACTTTTGACTGTATGTTTTAACCACTTGGGACAACTCTGGTAAGTAGATTTGGGAATGTCGATGGGAGGGCGTGCGGGCGGGCGGGCTGGCTGACAGACGTCAACATTTCATTAAGATATTTGTTCAGTTTTCTCCGTAACCATTCAAGGTATAGCTCTGAAACTTAAATAGTTGTCTGACAATGCAATAGCAATTATCAGGACAATTTAAGAATCATCCTGTATTTTGTCATAGCTGTACCTATTTTTCACATAAAATTGGCTTCGTCGCATTGCGACATCTTCTTGTTCATCTAATTGGACCATAATTCTTTTGTCTCATCACTTTCGATAGTTGTGACCTTGGCCTTTTAAACATAAGCCTTAACGTTACTCGTTACTTTTCTCAGTAACCATTTAAGGTATAGCTTTGAAACTTAAAACAGTTGTTTGACAATGCAATAGCAATTATCAGGACAATTTTAGAATCATTCTGTATTTTGTCATAACTGTACCTATTTTTCACATAAAATTGGCTTCGTCGCATTGCGACATCTTCTTGTTCATCTAATTTGACCATAATTCTATTGTCTCGTCACTTCGATAGTTGTTACCTTGGCCTTTTAAACATAGGCCTTAACGTTACTCGTCTTAGGTCCCAATGAAATATTTTGAAGCAACAAACTCTTCTTTGTGCCGTGTGGCGTCTATAAAAACTCTCCCCGTACATTCAATCACTGCTGTTATCAGCTACAACATTTGAAAGTCGTTGAGCACGATACTTACGAATGTTTATGGTATGTCTAAAATTACGTTTGGTTTAATATATAGGCCAGGGTTGAAGGTTATAAAGCTGAGATGAGAAACCAGTCTCAAATCTCGAGCATCTGTTTGGCTGAAATGGCGACCAGTCGCCATTTCAGCCAATCAGATGCTTGAGATTTGAGACTGGCTTCTATGCTCGGTTTTATAACCTTATACACAGTTTTAATATCTCAGCCAGTACAGATTTGGATACTGTTCAATCACCCCTAGGATATATTTACTTTTGCCTTTGGCGTTCTCTGTGATATGCAGGATTTTTTCTCATATCACGTGTAAAAATTCTGTTCTTTATATTTCCTCCTATTGTATTCTCTATTAGAGCAATCCATTCTTGGGGACCATGGAATGGTGTTAATCTGAAAATACCGTCTTATGCATACCATCGTTTGGAAGGGATCAAAATTGTATTGTACTGTCTATTGGTGTAAATAATGAGTTGCGTTCAACCCGAGGCGATTTTTAGTGGGCAGTAATATGCATTTCCATTGCTACCCATGGACAGGCTCAATCAAACTGAGCCTGCAATATTGTCATATTTGGACACGACGTTCGGTGGCCTTCAAAGTTCCCTTTTCATATATCTCTTTACCTCTTTGTTTGTTTTGGCTGTGTGGGAATACTGAGTCTTCTCGTTGTGGCTATTCCTGATATGCATAACTCATATGTTTCACCATTACCATTTCGGGTTTTTACTCTTGCGGTTTGGTGAAATGATTTGTAGAATCTGATATAAATTATTTTCGTCATCATCTATGGTTGAAGAACCAATAGCATCCTTGACGATAACGTTATGACGGATCTCCGTATTCGTGATAAATCACCATATTACTACCGGCTGGTGATGTTTGATTTGAATTCAGCTATTGCCTTCGCGGATATAACTTTGCTTGATACCATCAGTTTGGGAAAAATGTAGAAGACGAACTGGATAATAAGAGAAGTAGTTAAAGTGTTTACCATCGCCACAGGCAGATGTTGTCGGTGATAAATAACCAGAAAGCTTTGTTAGTTATGATAAAGATGAGTGCAGGAACAGTTAGAAATGAATCACATATAACGTTTTATTAACTGTAATACAGTCGAGTCGCGATTTTACGAATCGCGATTTTACGAAATAACGGTATACTACGAATATGGCGGCCGGTCCCGTCCGTATTCCTTCTGCATTCAATATAAAAAAGATGCGATCGAACGAATCTCGATTTAACGAAAAATGCGATTTAGCGAATAATAATGACAGTCCCTTAAGCTTATTTACAATGTATTAAAGATGCAATTTTACGAATTTCGGTCAGGCAGGTGATTTTCACACCTTTTCGAGCGATATCCGTTTCTTTGTATTGTTGAGCAATTATCGACACCAGCAGTATTGACACGAAATGCTCTGTAAACAACCATCGGGCGTGTTTGGTTGTAACAAACAGTTTGAGTGATTAAATGTCAAATGTTAAAATTGTATAAAATCTGAAACACGTGAATTGCTTGTCATTCTACTTCTGACAATTCATTATGCAAAATCTTAATACCACGGCGAGTAATATTTCAGTAACTGATATCGGCACTCTGAGAAATTCAGTGAAGGGCCCGTATTTTCAGGGGAGGATAGCTGAATCTTAATTTTAATGATTAATGATAACATGTAAATTTACAATAAAAATAACTAATGCGAACATTTCTTTTCTTTGTATTTTTATTTATTGACATTGACATATCACATCAATAACACATTACGTCAAATAACGACGATTTGCGGCGGTAAACATACAAAACTATCAAAAATGCGATACTACAAAAAATGCGATTTTACGAATAATCGGCTTGGTCCAAAGCCTATTCGTAAAATCGCGACTGGACTGTATGTAATGAAGCAGCAAACAAACCAACCTGGCGTATTATATCAGTTCACCAGTGCCATATATCATAAAACTTAATCTGGAGACCAGGGTCAAATCTCAAGCATCTAATTGGCTGAAGTGGAGACTGGACCATCTTTTATCTATGTGATGAATAATAAGTTGCCTTTTCCAGTGTAGGATCTATATTTTTATTATAATTGTACATTACCAGACAAATTTTAATCATTAAAGGAAAAACACACAAGACGTAACATTAAAGTCACCCGTTACTTTGTACCTAAGCACCCCTAATTGATATGTGGATCCAAGTGAGCAACTGGAAGAAGAATATCAAATATACAAGTTTTTCTCGTACAAGACTTTATTCACGTTAGAAATACACAATGTTTGAAGCTTCGCTTATAATCAAACCTTAATGAACAATGTTTCTTTTATCCAAATGATATTGCCTTCACTTAGGTGCGAACCCGTACTGTACGGTGACTGCGTCTATCGATGCAACTTCAATCACGCTAACGACTGAGTTAGCCGGGACAACTCCCAAAAAGGTTGATTGGATAACGCTGATAAACCTTATCATCACTACATGACACCGGTAACCGATTATTCACTGATACCAGTACTGACTTAAAGTGTCAATCTAATTAAGGGCCCACTAGACTCCTCCCCTGCACATTCATCGATAAAAAAGTTATCAAAATCTCAATAACGACAAAGTGCGTAAACGAATAACAATCATTGATTTCTCTTTTAGAAGTTGAAAGTTCTTTACAAAGTGCACAACATTTTCTCGTCAGTATCATTAAACTCATGTGGTAATTTAAAATTATGGTTTGTATTTCTTGGCTTTTGTGAATTTATGTAAATAGAATTTTAAGGAATTTTTAGGTCTAGCTTTTTTTCTTTACTTTTCCAACGTGTCTTACTGTATGCAAAAAGAGAATTAGTAACATTCATGTGTGCAAAGTATCATTGAAAGACATTTTATCGTTATTGAGATTTTGATAATTTTCTCTTTATCGATGAACGTGCAGAGGAGGACAGTAGTGGGCCCTTAATCATCCTCTCCTTAATTTAACAACGTCATTCAATAAATATTGATGATAAAGAAATTTTCAAAGTGGTGTAGATAAGTAGATGTAACCATTTTGTATTCATTTTGTGATGTTGGCGAAAGTAGGATAGTTAACTTTGTGTATTGCTTGTAAAACCATAAAGAGATGATAAAGATATAGAAAAACAAATATATTTAAGCATGGAGCCGAACAACAAATCACTTGTTGAGCAATATAATGAAGAACATAGGGATGTAGTTTTACCAGTAACAGTTTTTATCGGAATAGAGGCAGTGGTTGGAAGTTTTGGAAATCTTATCGTTATCTATGTGTATTTATTCCGATATCATGTCTGCAATTTCAGATATTTCGTACTGTGCTTGGCTTTGGTGGATTTCATAAGTTCTTTCATAATGATGCCTGTCGAGATGTTGACCCTTCTGAGATGGTTTACATTTCCAGATAATGCACTGTACAAATTTAAATCATATTTGAACATACATACGTTTTCATGTGAAACGTTTTGCCTACTGATCATTGCAATAGATCGTTACAGGAAGTTGTGTGTACCAGTTGGATGGCAGATCAAGCCGCGTGTTGCATACTCACTCTGTTTCCTTATCCATGTTGTTGCAGCAATTATCTCTATTCCAGTTCTGATTCTCTGGGGAGAGAGGCATATTTAAACAGTTTACAAGAGTACAAACATCACATTGACTCTTTGTGGAAAAGACGAGGAGTTTTCGGAGACCAACTATCCTTTGGGATATGTAATACCGCTGCTTTCCTTGTACGCTGTGTGTTTCGTTTCCATGATCGTTCTCTATATTTTCGTGGCAAGACAACTAAGACATATAGGTATTTCTGTTGAAAAACGAAAACGATGTACCGCCTTTGTCTTCGGTATTCAACAACAAAGTTGACAACATAAGTTGTTCTACACACGGAGGCCTTCAGTCGGAAACAAAGCCAGATGTTACCAAAGCCAGCCTCTCCTTCGATAGAGACAATAGAAACAAAGATAACCTACCAAACAGCAAAGAATCAGAGCTGATAAGAGAAATTCGTACTCGTAATTTCAAGGAAAAATATGAATATTCAGGAAATGTATTACGTTTTGAAGGAAAATATTAAAAAGATATAGAAAATGACGGAAAATCTGAAGAGGAGCATAGGACGAATGTGAGTGACGAACTTTCGGCAGCCACCACAAATACTATTCAGGGTGAAGTAATTGCAAATGATCAAAATAAGAAAGTACAGCTGCAAACCGAATTACATTCAGAAAAGATGGCTAAGAGAACCAGATTGAGAAAAATAACACTTAAAATGTTAATTTTAACGATATTGTTCATTATTTTAGGGGTATGCTACCGAACAATGATGCTGTATGTCGCGGAGGGGGAAGTTTTGCAGCATATCAGCAATACGGAAAGAGTTGCTTATTTTTTCTTTATGAGACTGTATTTCATAAATCACGCGATCAATCCAATGGTATATTATGTGCTTGATTCAAAATTTAAGAAAGAGATTAAAAACTTTAAGAATGTATTATTCTGTGCTCCCTTGGTAGATGTCGAACATGCAAGTAATATAACCTAAATTGTGTTGTTTTTATTTTTCGAAAATGCTTTTAACTACTAGAGTCGCGTAGATAATTTGCATTTGTTCCATTTACTTTCTCAACATTTCTGCATTATAGTTGTTTTATTTCGGTCTGAGTTGCATAGATCATGTTTGCATATTGTTCTGTTTGCCTAAATGTAAACAATGAAGATAGAACAAACAGAAGCCTTTTTTTCCATATGCACATATTACAGTTGTAGTTATGACGAAGCTTCATCGTGAAATTATTTTAAGTAATAGATGAAAAGGGAACTTTGAAAGCCATCGAACACGACAAATATGAAAATACTGCAGGTTCGGTTTTATTGGGCCTGTTCATGGGCAGTAATGTGAATGCATATTACTGCCCACGCCGCCTAGCCCGGGGTTGAGGGCAACTCAGTATTACACCGATGAATAGTACAATTTCGATCCATCCCAAACGATGGTATGCATATGGCGGTGAACATGGAACCTTCAATGAGGTATTTTCAGATTAATACCATTCCATGTTCAGCGGCGTATGGTCCCCAGATAAAAGAATGGGTTTGCCCTAAACAAGAAAACAATGGGCGGAACTAAACCGAATAGAATTTTGACAGGGGATCTTAGAATATAAACTCTGCATATCACAGACGACGCCAAAGGCACCCCTTGGGGGTGATTGGACAATATCCGAATCTATATTGGCTGGGATATTGAAACCACCTATCTATAAACTGGCCGAAATATTAAAACAAAAGTAATTTTAGAAGTACTATAAAAATAGTACAATAGTACATAAGTATCGTGTTCAACGACCTTCAAAGGACGTAACTGATAACAGCACTGATTGAATGTACGGGGAGACTTTTTACAGTATTAAATTCATTATAACCTGATAAAAGTTAACATTCGAATAAACAAAAAAATGACAGCCTTCGATAAAAACGCTAAAGCTGTTCATAGGACAATTTCGAAACGTCTTAATTACAGCTTATTGAAGTACCGACTAAACACATGTACCCAAGATCATAGAAATATGATTGGAGACCAATCAAAACTCTCAAGTATCTGGTTGGCTGAAATGGAGACTGGTATTCAATTAAGCAAATCAGATGCTTGAAATTTGATACTGGGCCCAAGATCATTAAACTAAATCTGGAGATCAGCCTCAAATCTCAAGCATCTGATTGGCTGAAATGGCGTCGGTCGCCATTTCAGCTTATCAGACACTTGAGATTTGAGACTGATCTCAAAACTTAGTTTTATTATCTTGGGCCCTGGTCCCCCGTTTTAGTCTTATGATCTTGGGCATTGAATTTGAATCAGGGGGGGGGGGGGCTTTAATGAGCATACCTGGATCGGTCGTATACAAAGAAGCTAAAAATATAAACATAAACAGGGCCCTGGATCATAAAACTATGTTTTGAGATCAGTCTCAAATCACAAGGATCTGATTGGAACTGAAATGGCGACTGGTCGCCATTTCAGCCAATCAGATGCCTGAGATGTGAGACTGATCTCCAGATTTTGTTTTATGATCTTGGGGACAGATTTTAAAAACGCTTTAAATTTAAATTTAGAGTTTGGTGTTCAATATAAGTCGTCATTCTTAATTCATTAAGAATTCAAGTTTTCTCAAATTATTTATTTATTATATTTATTACATATATTATTATGCATTACATATCGCTAGTGATGCAGTCCACTACTATCTTTGTGCTCTAATGCATTCAACATAATAAATTATTCTACTTATTTGTCTTTATTTAAATTCGACCAACAATTTGAGGCTCCGATCCATCTGTTTGCATCTGTATTGTTATAAAATTTGTTCTAAAAGCGCTGAAAGCTTTGAAAGAAGTCGTTGTTGGAGCAAACTGGGATCGCAATTGGCTGCTTGGATCTCAACTTTGACTGCTAGAAAAGTAAGTTTGACTGCTAGGAAGTCATCTTGATCTCAATTTGTCTCAATTTGGCCTGCTGGGCTGCGATGGATAGAAAAAATTAAGACTGTTCTTATTCTTTTGTTATAACGTTAACTGAGTATGGTCACCCGTATCGTGTTTATTACTCGTACATTGTGGTTAATGATTATAGGCTCAAGTTTTCGAAATACTCTGGGGTCATATTTGAGATATTGTTTAAGCTATTCACTGCATTGTCGAAACACGCTGAGATTTTTGCTCCTCTTGCAACATTAGCGTTATACGTCTGGACAGGTCCTACTGTCATTCAAGAACAGAGATAGCTTCAAGTCAAAAATATGTCTAGTCGTGTATCGATCATTCATTGACTATCATGCTGTTTTATGGCGTAACAACACTTGCAGGCCTCCCCGGCGCTGGCAATTGTCAGTACTGCCCTTTTCAAAACTAAACCTCTAGATTAAGAGTGTGACCATGCTATACGTACATTATTGGGTCTAATCCTTAAACATGGGGATTGGACCTAAAACATGATAAATGTTATAGAAAATGTGAAAAAAATAAAGTTTATAAACACAGTCAATTTGAATTTAAGGTTTCAGTTTTGAGTATTTTACGGTCATAAACCAAGAACTGCTCAAGAAATTAGTTTAAGAAATATTTTCAAAGCATTGAACTAACATTTTCCTTATTCGGCGGTGAACTTAGGTTTGATTTTACAATGCTTTAAAATTTGCGAATACAACTTTGCTAGATACCATCAAGGATGAGTTTATTTTGGAAAAGTTTTGGAAGACGCACATGATGTTACGGAATTAGGTTTAAGAGTTTAAAAACATCATAATGGATGCTTTCGGTGATAAATAATCATGCAGCATCAATTGTTATGTGAAGAGGAGGAAGAAATATCACACATTACATTGTACCATAGACCTTTATGTTCATAGAAGCAACAAATACACTAGGCTTGCGTATTTATAAGAGATTATCTGCGTTGAATTTTTCTAGTAATATTCTAATTACATTTTAGATATTTGAAACTTCACTTATAAAAGCCCCGTTGAGCCGTACTGTTTACGTTCTGTATTCTTCATGCACGTGTGTAAATGCACAATGCCATTTCCATTAGTGTCGCTTCGGTTATATATTTCTTTATCTGGTTGCATTTGATGCAGTCAAATAAATAATCAATCTGATTAAAATCATCACCTGAAAACCGCTACTCTATCAGCAGGCCGGGGGAACTCTGATATGGAACTCGTCTTGCGCTCCCGATAAAATCATATCAGCCCCTTCCGGGGTTCCATATCAGACGAAAAATTGACACCGAAATAGGTAGGTGATTCTCAATTTTCATCGATCACATAAATTATGGACCATTTCCCGGAAAAACTCGAATGCTATTCGACCCTCCTTCGAATCACGAACAAAATGATATTTGTCTGTTTTGGATCAGTTCAAAATCGACTGTAAAAAAGATGTTGAATGTCGAGAATTGATCATAACTGTAGGCCGATCTTCGATCAATTTATGAAATAATACGTTGTTTACTCCTTTGTACGAAAGTAGTATCGTGTGTATGCGTACAATTAGATGATATCTCCCATCAGATGAAACTTCAGTGGCCAGAAATGTACAGCTACTGAATAAATTCGTTAAATATTTTTGAGTTGCTTATCAGGCTGCCGAGTTCCATATCAGACCATTCAGTTTCGCATCAAAATGCTTTAAAGCATGTATAATTATATATGAAAGAACGTTTTACATTTTATTATTTTAAAATTTTGCGGTAGAATGATTTTCAAAATTAAATTTTTCCTTGCTGATAGAGTTTCTTTTCCAATATTCAGGAGATGGATCTCTTGGGCCAGGGCAAACTAACGTCGGATGGAGTTGAGAAACCAAGGACCGTTTCTTCGACACGCCAGTCAGAAGAAAGCAAAAGAAGAAAATAAAGTTTCAAGTCTGGTATCACTGAACCACCGCGGGGTGAAATGCCCGTTCGAGTACATTATGCACAATCAAGGAAACACAGTTCCAATGGCGAAACAATGTGAACTTTACTTTTACAAATGATTTATGGTCTGCCTTATAATATACGACTTTCAAGTGAATGCATCAGGTGTATTACCAGTGACAGACGTATAAATACTTTCACATTCAAGAGAATCACTTTTTTTGTGAACAATGACTTTTAATGTTATCAAAAATATGCGATATTATTAGTTTGTATAAATACATCTTAACCTGGCTTATATGCTATTTGTTGAGATTCTTTTAGAAGTGTTAATTTTATAGTAATGCATCTCAGAAAGAAGACATCAATTTATAAAAGCAAAACTGATGTAGATTGTGATATTTCAAGCTTACAGTGCAGAAATAAATAGAAATGAAAGTCATGCATTTGTTACTTGTATGTGAATTTAAAAAACCACACATGTTATATTATTTTTCTGGACTAATTATGGGTCATAACTTGTAAGTACTATTTAACTATTACTTAATGACCTTTATAACGTACATCTATTCCGATCCAAAAGAATAATGGGCCCGGCTTCAAATAGAAATTTACAGCGAATGTGGAGTACCAAGTGGCCCGGCTTCATATATAGGTTACAAGCGAACGTTAATTTCCAGCTCAAGGTTATTTATAGATGAGATCGATGAGTTGGTGTTTTCTTTTAATCAAAATATATGCGAATTGAAAGCTTATTAATTTATAAATAATTTCCATCTTTATTATCGAATTTTCGAACCCGTGTTCTTTTTCAAGAAAAATACAGAAAATATTCTGTTTTAACTAACATCCATGTTGACGCTTCAAACATTCAATAATAAAGACATTCAACATGGATGTTACTTAAAACAGAATAATTTCTGTATTTTTCTTGAAAAATAACACGGGTTCGAAAATTCGATAATAAGACTGTAAATTATTAATTAAAGGATCCAACTTCCGACCGACGTGTGCCTATGAACTACCGTGGTGTGAGCTTGTTATCATGTGTTAGCAAGCTGTATACCGGGCTTATAAATTCCCGGCTTAACAAGTTCTTAGAACAAAATAACACAATAAAAGATGAACAAAATGGATTTAGACGCAATCGTTCGTGCGAGGACCACGTTTACACTTTTAATGGAATTATTAGGAACAACACTACAGTGTTTGCAGCATTTATTGATCTCCGGAAGTGCTTTGACTTCATTGGCATCGATATGATGCTCTACAAACTACTATTAACCGGAGTAGATGGGAAAATGTATACTTCTCTAAAAAACATTTATAATCAATCTAGTGCCTGTGTTCGAATCAACGAAAAATTAACAGACTGGTTCACGTGTACTACAGGGGTGAAACAAGGGGATTCGGCATCACCGACGCTGTTCGCCATATTTGCCAACGACCTCTTGCAAGAGGTCAACGACCTTGACCTTGGATTTGACCTCGGAGGGCGGAAGGTCTCCATGTTATTGTACGCCGACGACATCGTGTGTATTGCACAGACAGAAGAGGACCTGCAACGCATACTCGATACACTCCATGACTGGTGCCGTAAATGGCGCGTACTAATCAATACAGACAAGTCCAAGTGTATCCACTTCCGGCCCGGCCGCCGACAGCAAACCGCTTATGAGATCAGGATCGGTCAAAACATCATAGAATTAGTAGACAGCTATAAATACCTTGGTGTGACTTTTAGTTACAAGGGAGATTTCTCGCTTAATGCTGAAATATTGGCGAAAAGCGCTGGCAGAGCCTTAGGGAAAGTTATTTCTAAAATTCGATCAATTAAGGAATTTGGAAGCAGAACATTCGAGAAGCTGTACGAATCGTGTATCGTTCCAATCATGGACTATTGTTCAGAAGTTTGGGGATATAAAACATTTCAAAGTATTGTGAACATACAACATCGCGCCATTAGACATTACCTGGGTGTCCACCGTTTTACACCAATACTAGCGCTAAATGGAGACATGGGTTGGATTCCTACTCAATATCGACGATGGATTAGCATTGTGCGTCTATGGAATAGACTTATAGGACTAGACGACAATAGAATAACTAAAAGGGTATTCATAATGGATATTAGCACTTGTCACAATAATTGGTCAAGTGAGATTAAAGACGTATTTACAAAACTAAACCTCAGGGAACATTTCGATAACCGGGAACCAGTAGGTCTCGACATAGTGAAAACCCGCGTGAGAAATCTGTATAGCAACATGTGGTCAAATAACGTGGCTAATATTCCTAAGCTTAGAACATATAGACTATTTAAAACAGAATTTAGCCAGGAACTATACGTAAATCTTAACCTGAAACGACAAGAGAGATCACTCTTAGCGCAGCTTAGATGTGGCATCCTCCCCTTACGTGTGGAAACCGGACGCTACGTTGGTGAACCGCTAGAGCAAAGACTCTGCAGAATGTGTAATAGCGGATCAGTTGAGGACGAAGTATATTTTGTGTTAAACTGTGAGCTTGACAAAGACATTCGGGATCGTTCATTTAATGAATGTTTAAGGGATACACAATTTCTAAATAAGTCTGACGTTGACAAATTTGTGTACCTGGTGAAAATAATCCCCAGAAAACTTGCAAAATACACTACATTAGCTTATCTTAAACAAAGAAACACTTTGTACTCATAATACTTTTAAGGCTTACTGCTTTTGACAATCGAGAAGCTGAACGTAATCTGAGAGTGTGCATTATTGTATTGTAAATTTAGTCTAACTTGTTTTCCATTTCAGAATTCGACATAAACTTTCTACATTTGTGATATGTGGAGCTTAAACTTTGTGTAAAGCCAACTGTTAATTCACTGTGAATTTGTTTGCACAATAATGTTGATTTAGACCATTTAAACTTTCATAAACTTTAATATAACCTGTTCATACTATCATAATCAGTTGTCCAGTGATAGGTGACTTATAGGCCCATCGGGCCGGGTGCATGATATTATGACTATTTGATATTTGTATATAATTTGGTATATTGCACATGTCACTGAAGTAAATAAATAAATACTTACTTACTTACTTATTAATTTTATAACTGACTTCCCTTTTGGAAGATTTTACGTAATTGTGAAAGATTATTGTTGTATGCAGTTATGATCAATCGTCGATATTCAACATCTTTTTTACAGTCGATTTTGAACTGATCCAAAAGAGACAAATATCATTTTGTTCGTTATTAAAAGGAGGGTCGAATAGCATTCGACTTTTTCCGGAAAATGGGCCCTAATTTACATAACTGATAAAAATTCAGGATCACCTACCTTTTTCAGTGACAATATTCCGTCTGATATGGAACTTCGGAAGCGGCTGATATGATTTTGTCGGAAGCGCAAGACGAGTTCCATATCAGAGTTCCCCCGGCGTGTTCAATAACAGTTGCACATATAAGAAGTTTTTGTCGAATGTGTTAAAACACTCAAAACGCGAGGTAAATCTCTTTTAAGAGGACATAGAAACCACTATTTCTGAAAGGTGAAATATTCAGAGTTTACTAAATTTAAAGGTTATTATTGAAAATCATTATAGGCCTTTGCCTACACTTGAAATCGAACCCGTTAGGCGTCAGCGGCTAGTCACCCTAATGTCGAGCAATCTACCGTTTAAGCTAACCGAGACAACCAAAACGCGTAAATAACCCCGAAAAAGTGATCAATGACACCGGTAAACTTAAATTTAATGTTCACTTAACTGAAGTATACTCTTACTTTAATTTAAAACGCAAATATTTAAACTTTTATTAATAATACTGACGTCGAAAACCCTGCTTGTGTTGTTTGTAATTCAATGGATTTTATTGGCATATGTTTATCTTTTGTTGATGTTGTTTGTTTTTGTGTTGTTGTTTTATTTTTCAAAAAAGGTGTACTAATTCGGATGCCTATATTTGTACTTTGCTAAACGAAAGATGTACTTATTTGTTCTAATGAGAGTTGTACGGTCAAGTCCTCGCAAGCCCAACACATTCATTACAAGCTATAACTGTTGCATTTCTTCTGTAAACGTATTTGTTTTGTCAATAAACAAATCTATAATTTTTGAGAGCACGATAAATATTATCTACCAAAAGATGTATGTTGCAATTATTATGATTTGTGACGGTGCGGGTTCGCTCCCAGCTAGAGACACTATCATTTGAAATTCACAGTATCGCTATTTGTGCAGTGTGGCGGCCGTAAAAAGTCTCCCCGTACATTTAGTCAGTACTGTTATCAGTAAATTAACCCGTTACCGATGTCATGCAGTGATTGTTACGTATATCAGGGCTTTCCGATCAACGTTTTTTGGCGTTGTCCCGGTTAGCTCAGTTGGTTACGTCGCAGGAATTGCATGGCTAGGCGCTGTCGCCGTGACGGTGCGGGTTCGCTCCCAGCTAGAGACACTATCATTTGAAATTCACAGTATCGCTATTTGTGCAGTGTGGCGGCCGTAAAAAGTCTCCCCGTACATTTAGTCAGTACTGTTATCAGTAAATTAACCCGTTACCGATGTCATGCAGTGATTGTTACGTATATCAGGGCTTTCCGATCAACGTTTTTTGGCGTTGTCCCGGTTAGCTCAGTTGGTTACGTCGCAGGAATTGCATGGCTAGGCGCTGTCGCCGTGACGGTGCGGGTTCGCTCCCAGCTAGAGACACTATCATTTGTAATAAGAGGAAATACATATTTTTACTGTTCAAGACTGACATACTATTATTTTCTATTCTGATTTAAAAGTAAAACGACTAAACCAAAACTGAGACAAACATTTTATACCTCCATTGACAATGGGAAGAAATGAAACTAGCATACATTGTAAACATATACCATTGGTAAACAAAAAACTAACTTTGGGTGAGTGTATCTGTAAGCGTCTTTCGTTTCTCTGGGAATATCTATCTAAACCGATTTGCCGTTTAAATGAGCGCAACCATTATATAAAAAAGGGAAAACTATAAGAGGTATTTAATTTTATTGTTAACATTGTTATTGTTGATAACTGCCACACAACGCCTTTAGGACGGTCAAGCTTTATGTTTTAACAATATAGACAACGTACAAAAACAAAGTAATAATAAAATATAACTCTAAAACTACTAAAGATCGAAGCTACACAGCATTCCGAGCTCCAAATCATTTTGGTTGCTTTTAACATAAAATTATTAAACTAATTGCGTTTTTGTACAAAATTGTCCACAAACTTACCATCCAATACACCTAACGAGAAGTCTAGAAATCGTCTGCCAACATCAGCACCAAGAATGAACGGTACAAAGAGGGGAAAAACACAAATCAGCTTCATGATCGTTGCCTGTCCAATAAAGTAAAATACTCTTTGAAAAGCTTATCTGACTCGTTTATTCACACAAATGAATTCGATTTATCAAAATAACTAAACACATAGAACAGTAAGAATGAAATACACTCACCTAAAGTTCTAATTGGTCATTTTTTGTTCTTAATTTTTCATTAGAAAGACATTGACTTATCTCTATTTGTAATCAGTTGCTGTTTTATAGCGCAAACATATTGAGAAGTAACTGTACACTTCCCATGACATGATTCGCAGTATAACAAATAAACACTATCAAATAAAACTAAAAACAGATTTTAATTGTCTGAAGGCAAAAATACCTCGGATAGTTTAAAACAATGAATTTCAACGATACTATGGTGATACTTTTATTGAACTGGGGACGAACATTTCAAGAAAAGCATGAAAAATAAAAGGGAACCATAAATTTTAAGCAGCTGCAAGGAGATATTTTTATCTTTTTCTCCTTAAGTTATAAAGTTTCTACAAAGTATTCGTGTAGAAATATGTGTCGTATAAAACAAGTTAACATTTTGTGATATTAATCACAAACTGGACTATTAGTGGCCGATACAAAGCTAGAATAGTCACAAAGGTCCAACAGGAAACGCTGGTGTAATTATATTAAAATATTATCCAACATATTCTCCTTCGTTAAACGTATATATTCTATTTTTGTAACACAGGGCGTTTGCTTGTGCGCGTTTTAGTGCGGGTTAAACAATAAACCTACCAATGCTGATTTTGACTATTGTTAAGTGCATATTATATTTCTGCTCTTTGTCTTTCTTCATCATTGCAGAGAAACGTTTGCTCTATGATATTGTGACAGTTGAAACCGAATTTAACAAAACCAACGCAGAAAATTATGGAAAAAAAACAGGGTCAGTGGAATATTCTACTTGTATTGAGCTCAAATATAAAAAAAAACATTATTCTTGGGAATGATTATTAAAGACTTCATTAAAATTATTCTTGAAAAAATATAAATATAAATTGAAAGAATTACCTAGTTTTCCTGTAAATCCAGTCGTTATTGAGTCACTTCTCTTACCGCTAACCCTGTTTATCTCAAACGTAATCCATGTCGCAATAAAACTGGTAGATCCAGGAGCGGACGGCGAACCCGTGAGCTATTAATTTCTAACCCCAAGCTCTATTAAGGAAAGCCCTGGCGAATTTATTGACGGGTTGGAAAAGAATTAATTTTGCTTTTAAAGCCATGCGATATTTCTTTCCAAGAATTAATCAAAATAGCGAAAATGAAAATTAAACCAATATATAAACCAAATCAAGCTCGGCCTTTGGTTTGGCGTGACATTGTATAAGCGCGCAGCGCGAATATATGAACTTATTAACTGCATACTGTTGAAATATTCAATTTCTTTGGTTTCAATGAGAAATGGACGGAGTTGAACAGAACAGGATTTTGAAAAAGAATCTCCCTTGTAAGTATTTACAGTTCAAATTAACACTCTTTGTGGAGTGTGGGTGACGATTAGTCTTCTCGTACAAATAAGTCAGTAATGTTATTAGTAAATAATCGGTTACCGGTGTCACAAAATAAAAATCACTATATGAGGGTTATCCGCATATTTCCTTTTGGGGTTATCCCGGTTGCTCAAACGGAAGAGTGCTTGACTTTATATGGCTAGGCGCACTAGCCGTGCAGAATCGATTCCAAGTGAAGGCTTATAAGTATTTACAATTCGCAGTAGCACTGTTCGTGTCATTGTGGCGGCCGTTGAATGTCTCCCCGTACAAATAAGTCAGTACTGTTTTCAGTATGTAATCGGTTACCGGTGTCACATTAAGACAATCACTAGAATATCTTAACGCACTCATTTTGAAGGCGTTGCTCCTTCTAACTTTCTGTTATGAAGAGAGAAATCAACATTTTTTATGTTTTCGTAATCCATTTTCACGACCAGGAAATTAAAGGTCAAACATACTTTTACAAATATCTCATATTTTTTTACATTTGTTACACAACAGGAGCAAAGATTTTGTCGTCAGTAACTCAGTACTCATGAAGGCATTTAAATTGATGTTTACGGTTGCTTCGTTTTTTGTGTTGTTTTGTTGTGTTTTGCTGTGCAAATAGAAGTTTTGGGAGTTTTTAGGTCTACTATTGTTTACTGTTCTAACTTTCTTCGTGTATGTAAAAGTATTTAGATTAATTTCTGCATGGTTTTAATGAAATGCATTTAGCCGTAAGAGAGATTTTGATATAAAAACTTTCAATTACAGTGCAATGACAAATGCCGTAGCACCTAAAACAATGTAACGCGCTATTTAGTTTTAAATAACTGGGATTTAATTTATTACTTTCTGTGTGGTCAATTGCCGATCTATGAAACCAAAGAAAAACAACATCTAAAACAATATTTATATTGTGTACAAATCTCTGGATGCAAATCCATGTGCATTTTTTAAAATTAAAATGTTCTGTTATTAACCTTAAGTATTTTCAAGGATGACAATCATGGGTGTTACTTCCATCAAGACCGCCTAATAATGACTCCAGGAACTTACTTCCATGTCAGCACCAAATGCTTACGTTAAAAGAATGAGGATCACACAGACCAACTTCATTTTGCCTGTCTGCGACTTTGAAATTTATAATGAACGTTTAAATATGTAAACTAAAATTCTTTACACAAGTGGACATCGTTTTACAATCGAACACAAAAGTATTCAGACAATAAAAAAGTTCATAATTTTATTTTGACAATACTAGCTTTATAATGTTTTACTCTTGTTTTAGTGTAGCTTTTTTTTACTAAAATGTTGAATTACAATTTTATTATACGTTTTTTTTCATTCTATGAACATATGCATTTTATTTTGTTTTGTTGAAAAAGAAAATTAAATTTATTGATAAATGGAAATAGCTTACGCAATGAAATTTCTTTGCTGTATAATAATACTTTATATTTTTGCTCTGCGATATTCTGACAGTTGAAACTAAATCAGCGAAATAAATTGCAAATATTGCGTTGCGCTCAACCCTGGGCTAGGCGGCGTGGGCAGTTGCCTTTTCATAACTGTCCATGAACAGGCCCAGTTAAATTAAGCCTGCAATATTTTAATAATTGTCGTGTTCGGTGGCTTTCAAAGTTCCATTTTAATCTATTTTAGAATTTAAAAATTGTTAAATTGATAAACGCCGATTGCTAAAGAACCATTATTCCTTAATTGTGCCCATTTTAAGATTTTTATATGCACAAGCTTGGTCAGTGCATATCTCTATTTTTGTCAAAGGTAACTTCGTGATCGTTGGATATTAATAAATGGCTAGATGTAAAGGGCATGAAAGATAACGATTTTACAAAAGTACAGACAAATATCTCTTTACAGTTATTATTCTATAGATACACTTTAAAATGGTATTTTAATACCTCCAAAAACGACAAATATAAATATATTGTAGGCTCGGTTAGATTGAGCCTGTTCTTGGGCAGTTATGAAAATGAATTTATTGTATGAATTTCTTTTGTATTACCTCTACAAGGTTATATTGGAACTTTATGATTCTTAAAATACCAATAAAGGGCCATAAGAATATCTGCAATTCACAATAATCACAACTATAGTATTTGAAGAAATAAGTTCCTTTGAAGGGTTTTTTATGTACAATGCTTATCCATAACATATATAAAATACTGATAAAAGGAACTGATGACGTAAGAATCAAGTTAATTAACAATGAGAAAATGAGCACCGCACAAGGTTATTACTCTAACAATATTATTTGCAGAATAATTTCCGTTTTCAGCTTTATTTATATAAAAAGAGCTAGTCCATAAAATATCTTTAAAACTGCTGAAATGAACTAAATGGAACTTAGAATACTGATGATAGGCCCCGAGAAGATTTTGGGTGAACATACATTTTGGTTTTTACACAGTAGCGTTGTTTGTGCAATAATATGTCTCCACCTACATTCAATCAGTGCTGTAATCAATTATATAGCCGTTTGAAGGCCGTCAGCAGGATACTTATATTTGTGTAAATATTGAAAAAAAATAAAAATTATCCCTTTACATTCAATCAGTGCGTTTATCAATTATAGGGTCCTATGAAAGCCGTTGTGTAAATATTGAGTTGCGCTCGATCCGGTGCTGGGCGGCGTGAACATTTATAGTCATGAACGGGCTCAATCGAATTGAGCTTGCAATATTTTGATACTTGTCATGTTATGTGGCTTTCAAAGTTCCTTTTCCATAAGAAGAGTGCTCAACAGATGATCTCTAAATCTAGATGAGGGACCTAAGTGTAACTTAAAACGTTGGCAAAGTCACGAAAAGATGATCAATTAACACGAACCATATCTATATGTATATATAATTTGCAGAATTATTTCTCTTTACGAGTTTTTATTTTAAAAGATTGTATATGGTTTGCATCTACAACTATTGAAAAAGTGAAACATGCATATCAGGAATTACCACATTCAAAAGACACAGCCTCCCCACACAGCCAAAAAGAACAGATGTATGGAGAGCATGGTTTATAAAATGACGAATTTCAAAGCAGACACAAGTAAACAATTAAAAAATTAAAATGAGAACCCGAGGTGAAGTCATATGAAACTTGAAATAATAAAAGAGGACGGACAATGAGAAGACTTGAAGTGTTTATTTCTTATCAACAGAGGAATGGAAACAATTATAAAATGAAGGCAGTTGAGAAGGTGTAAGAGCCCAGAAATCATAAACTTTACATGAGTGATATATAGTTCCCATTTCTTATATCGACAATCTTGTAGTATTTGTAAACAACTGAAACCAAAGGGAATCAAAAAGGTCTGATAGATGAGCAATTAACAAAACTTCATTTCTAAACAACAGATTTATTCACTTCTTCTTTTTCCCCTCTTAATAAAGTTACTTTTGTACTGCTTTTTGGGGTCCATTAATCAGTTCTACAGATTCTCTAGTTTTATCTACTAGAATATATACCATAACTAAGACCATTCCATATTGCTCGTTGGGCCCATTGGTCAATTCTTCTGATTCTATTGTTTCACCTTGTAAAGGAAAGTCCTTGGTAAGGAACACTCCATACTGCTTTCTGGGACTATTATTCAGTGCTACTGTTTCTCGTGGTTTACCTGCGACAGGAAAGTTCTGGGACTCTGGGACTATTATTCTGTGCTACTGTTTCTCTTGTTTTACCTGCAACAGGAAAGTTATGGGACTCTGTGACTATTATTCAGAGCTACTGTTTCTCTTGTTTTACCTGCAACAGGAAAGTTCTGGGACTCTGGGACAATAATTCAGAGCAACTGTTTCTCTTGTTTTACCTGCAACAGGAAAGTTCTGGGACTCTGGGACTATTATTCTGTGCTACTGTTTCTCTTGTTTTACCTGCAACAGGAAAGTTCTGGGACTCTGTGACTATTATTCAGAGATACTGTTTCTCTTGTTTTACCTGCAACAGGAAAGTTCTGGGACTCTGGGACAATAATTCAGAGCAACTGTTTCTCTTGTTTTACCTGCAACAGGAAAGTTCTGGGACTATGGGACTATTATTCAGTGCTACTGTTTCACTTGTTTTACCTGCTACAGGAAAGTTATTGGACTCTGGGACTATTATTCAGTGCTACTGTTTCACTTGTTTTACCTGCAACAGGAAAGTTCTGGAACTCTGGGACTATTATTCAGTGCTACTGTTTCTCTTGTTTTTCCTGCAACAGGAAACTTCTGGGACTCCGGGATTATTATTCAGTGCTACTGTTTCTCTTGTTTTACCTTTAACAGGAAAGCTCTGGGACTCTGTGACTATTATTCAGTGCTACTGTTTCTCTTGTAATATCTACAACAGGAAAGTTCTGTGACTATTATTCAGTGCTACTGCTTCTCTTGTTTTACCTACAACAGGAAAGTTATGGGACTCTGAGACTATTATTCAGTGCTACTGTTTCCCTTGTTTTACCTGCAACAGGTACGTTCTGGGACTCGGGACTATTATTCAGTGCTACTGTTTCTCTTGTTTTACCTGCAACAGGAAAGTTCTGGGACTCTGAGACTATTATTCAGTGCTTCTGTTTCTTTTGTTTTACATACAACAGGAAAGTTCTGGGACTCTGGGACTTTTATTCAGTGCTACTATTTCTCTTGTTTTACCTGCAACAGGAAAGTTCTGGGACTCTGAGACTATTATTCAGTGCTACTGTTTCTCTTGTTATATCTACAACAGGAAAGTTCTGGGACTCTGGGACTATTATTCAGTGCTACTGTTTCTCTTGTTTTACCTGCAACAGGAAAGTTCTGGGACTCTGGGACTATTATTCAGTGCTACTGTTTCTCTTGTTTTACCTGCAACAGGAAAGTTCTGGGACTGTGGGACTATTATTCAGTGCTACTGTTTCTCTTGTTTTACATTCAACATGAAAGATCTGGGACTATTATTCAGTGCTGCTGTTTCTCTTTTTACCTGCAAAAGGAAAGTTCTTGGACTCCATGACTATTATTCAGTGCTACTGTTTCTCTTGTTTTACCTGCAACAGGAAAGCTCTGGGACTCTGGGGCTATTATTAGTGCGAATGTTTCACTTGTGTTACCTGCAACAGGAAAGTTCTGTGACTCTTTGACTATTATTCAGTGCTACTGTTTCTCTTGTTTTACTTACAACAGGAAAGTTCTGGGACTCTGGGGCTACTATTCAGTGCTACTGTTTCTATTGTTTTACCTGCAACAGGAAACTTCTGAGACTATTATTCAGTGCTGCTGCTTCTCTTGTTTTACCTACAACAGGAAAGTTATGGGATCCGTGACTATTTTTCAGTGCTAATGTTTCTCTTGTTTTACCTGCAACAGGTACGTTCTGGGACTCTGGGACTATTATTCAGTGCAACTGTTTCTCTTGTATTACCTGCAACAGGAAAGTTCTGGGACTCTGAGACTATTATTTAGTGCTACGTTTCTCTTGGTTTACAAACAACAGGAAAGTTCTGGGACTCTGGGACTATTATTCATTGCTACTGTTTCTCTTGTTAAACCTGCAACAGAAAAGTTCTGGGACTCTGGGACTATTATTCAGAGCTACTGTTTCTTTTGTTTTACCTGCGACAGGAAAGTTCTGGGACTCTCGGACAATAATTCAGAGCTACTGTTTCTCTTGTTTTACCTGCAACAGGAAAGTTCTGGGACGATGGAACTATTATTCTCCTGCAACAGGAAAGTTCTGGGAATCTGGGACTATTATTCAGTGCTACTGTTTCTCTTGTTTTTCCTGCAACAGGAAAGTTCTGGGACTCTGTGACTATTATTCAGTGCTACTGTTTCTCTTGTTTTACCTATAACAGGAAAGTTCTGGGACTCTGTGACTATTATTCAGTACTACTGTTTTTCTTGTCTTAACTATAACAGGAAAGTTCTGGGACTCTGTGACTATTATTCAGTGCTACTGTTTCTCTTCTTTTACCTACAACAGGAAAGTTCTCGGACTATGGGACTATTATTCAGTACTACTGTTTCTCTTGTTTTACCTGCAACAGGAAAGATCTGGGACTATTTTTCAGTGCTACTGCTTCTCTTGTTTTACCTACAACAGGAAAGTTATGGGACTCTGAGACTATTATTCAGTGCAACTGTTTCTCTTGTTTTACCTACAACAGGAAAGTTCTGGGACTCTGGGACTATTATTCAGAGCTACTGTTTCTCTTGTGTTACCTGCAACCGGAAAGTTCTGGGACTGTTATTCAGTGCTACTTCTTCTCTTGTTTTACCTACAACAGGAAAGTTATGGGACACTGAGACTTTTATTCAGTGCTACTGTTTCTCTTGTTTTACCTGCAACAGGTACGTTCTGGGACTCTGGGACTGTTATTAAGTGCAACTGTTTCTCTTGTTTTACTTGCAACAGGAAAGTTCAGGGACTCTGAGACTATTATTCAGTGCTACTGTTTCGTTTGGTTTACATACAACAGGAAAGTTCTGGGACTCTGGGTCTATTATTCAGTGCTACAATTTCTCTTGTTTTACCTGCAACGGGAAAGTTCTGGGACTCTGAAACTATTATTCAGTGCTACTGTTTCTCTTGTTATATCTACAACAGGAAAGTTCTGGGACTCTGGGACTATTATTCAGTGCTACTGATTCTCTAGTTTTACTTGCAACAGGAAAGTTCTGGGACTCTGAAACTATTATTCAGTGCTACTGTTTCTCTTGTTTTACCTGCAACAGGAAAGTTCTGGGACTCTGGGACTATTATTCAGTGCTACTGTTTCTCTTGTTTTACCTGCAACAGTAAAATTCTGCGACTGTGGGACTATTATTCAGTGCTAGTGTTTCTCTTGTTTTACATTCTACATGAAAGTTCTGGGACTCTGGGACTATAATTCAGTGCTACTGTTTCTCTTGTTTACCTACAACAGGAAAGTTCTGGGACTCTAAGACTATTATTCAGTGCTACTGTTTCTTTTGTTTTACCTGCAACAGGAAAGTTCTGGGACTCTGGGGCTATTATTAGTGCGACTGTCTCACTTGTTTTACCTGCAACAGGAAAGTTCAGGGACTATGAGACTATTATTCAGTGCTACTGTTTCTCTTGTTTTACCTACAACAGGAAAGTTCTGGGACTCTGGGACTACTATTCAGTGCTACTGTGTCTCTTGTTTTACCTGCAACAGGAAAGTTCTGGGACTATTATTCAGTACTACTGCTTCTCTTGTTTTACCTACAACAGGAAAGTTATGGGACTCCGTGACTATTTTTCAGTGCAACTAATTCTCTTGTTTTACCTGCAACAGGTACGTTCTGGGACTCTGGGACTATTATTCAGTGCAACTGTTTCTCTTGTTTTACCTGGAACAGAAAAGTTCTGGGACTCTGAGACTATTATTCAGTGCTACTGTTTCTCTTGGTTTACATACAATAGGAAAGTTCTGGGACTCTGGGACTATTATTCAGTGCTACTGTTTCTCTTGTTTTACCTGCAACAGGAAAGTTCTGGGACTCTGAGACTATTATTCAGTGCTACTGTTTCTCTTGTTATATCTACAACAGGAAAGTTCTGGGACTCTGGGACAATTATTCAGTGCTACTGTTTCTCTTCTTTTTCATACAACAGGAAAGTTCTGGGACTCTGGGACTATTATTCAGTGCTACTGTTTCTCTTCTTTTACATACAACATGAAAGTTCAGGGACTCTGGGACTATTATTCAGTGTTACTGTTTCTCTTTTTGTACCTGCAACAGGTAAGTTCTGGGACTCTGGGACTGTTATTCAGTGCAACTGTTTCTCTTGTTTTACCTGCAACAGGAAAGTTCTGGGACTCTGAGACTATAATGCAGTGCTACTATTTCTCTTGTTTTACCTGGAACAGGAAAGTTCTGGGACTCTGAGACTATTATTCAGTGCTAGTGTTCTCTTGTTTTACCTACAACAGGAAAGTTCTGGGCCTCTGGCACTTTTATTCAGAGCTACTGATTCTCTTGTTTTACCTGCAACAGGAAAGTTCAGGGACTCTGTGACTATTTTTCAGTGCTACTGTTTCTCTTGTTTTACCTGCAACAGGAATGTTCTGGGACTCTGGGACAATCATTCAGTGCTACTGTTTCTCTTGTTTTACATACAACTGGAAAGTTCTGGAACTCTGAGACTATTATTCAGTGCTACTGTTTCTCTTGTTTTACCTGCAACAGGAAAGTTCTGGGACTCTGAGACTATTATTCAGTGCTACTGTTTCTCTTGTTTTACATGCAACAGGTACGTTCTGGGACTCTGGGACTATTATTCAGTGCAACTGTTTCTCTTGTTTTACTTGCAACAGGAAAGTTCTGGGACTCTGAGATTATTATTCAGTGCTACTGTTTCTTTTGGTTTACATACAACAGGGAAGTTCTGGGACTCTGGGACTATTATTCAGTGCTACTATTTCTCTTGTTTTACCTGCAACGGGAAAGTTCTGGGACTCTGAGACTTTTGCTCAGTGCTACTGTTTCTCTTGTTATTTCTGCAACAGGAAAGTTCTGGGACTCTGGGACTATTATTCAGTGCTACTGATTCTCTTGTTTTACCTGCAACAGGAAAGTTCAGGGACTCTGTGACTATTTTTCAGTGCTACTGTTTCTCTTGTTTTACCTGCAACAGGAATGTTCTGGGACTCTGGGACAATCATTCAGTGCTACTGTTTCTCTTGTTTTACATACAACTGGAAAGTTCTGGAACTCTGAGACTATTATTCAGTGCTACTGTTTCTCTTGTTTTACCTGCAACAGGAAAGTTCTGGGGCTCTGGGACAATCATTCAGTGCTACTGTTTCAATTGTTTTACATACAACAGGAAAGGTCTGGGACTCTGGGACTATTATTCAGTGATACTGTTTCTCTTCTTTTTCATACAACAGGAAAGTTCTGGGACTCTGGGACTCTTGTTCTGTGCAACTGTTTCTCTTTTTTTATCGACAAAATGGAAAGTCTGGGACTCTGGGACTTTTATTCAGTGCTACTGTTTCTCTTGTTTCACCTACAACAGGAAAGTTCTGGATCTCTGGGACTATTATTCAGTGCTACTGTTTCTCTTGTTATACCTGCAACAAGAAAGTTCTGGGACTCTGTGGCTATTATTCAGTGCTACTGCTTCTCTTGTTTTACCTACAACAGGAAAGTTCTGGGACTCTGGGACTATTATTCAGTGCTACTGATTCTCTTGTTTGGCCTATTACATGTGTAATGTGTATGCAATCTCCCCAGAATTAGGGAATACGATGGTTATACATTTTGTAAATATTTAGCATGTGCAATTATGTTTAAAGTGTGCGTGGTAGCATGCGTGTGAGTGTGTGCGTAAATGTTTAGGCATTCGAAATGTTAGCTGCGAACATATCTGGTAACTATGCCTTCCCTTTGACGACTTTTTTTCCGTTTGAATCCGTAAAGAACGGGACCAAAACTTACATGAACAAAAACACTTGACTAGTACATGCCGCCATGTCTGGTGCTTAGTCTGTCCCTACAGGTTTGAAGGTTTATTCGTTTGTTTTATCTACCTCAGATAAATAGATGTTAAGCACGGTATATTGCGGGCACAGCGGGATTGGGCTTTCAAAAATCATTGATTTTATTAACATTTTTTCTACCAGATTGTTTTGTGAAGTATTAATTTTCCTGTATTATACTGATTGCCATGTTAAACAAGACATATTACGGTATGGGATAAACTTTAAATGTGTGAAGAACTTGTAGCCAAGACATTTTGCCAAAAAATATATTGATATGAAACATTTAGTTAAATTAAAAAAGAGAAATGATTAGGGAAGTTAAATTCTTAAACTTAAATCAACATTTATATATTTTTGAACAAAAATATTATGTGTTCTTTATTAAGGAATATTTAAAGAATAAAACATATAACAATTACAAACCTGTTGTGGAAAGTTCTAAATGGTCAAAACACAAATTATTCTTACATATTAAACTGAAATTATTTTTGAACTTTCGCTTCAGCAGGCTTAGCGCAACAAGCACTTGACACATACATACATTATTTTCCTTTCTACCTTGTTCGATCATTTCGAAGTTACCTTGAAGTTTCTTATAAAGCAGGAGCGTTACGTGTGCCACTTGGGTTCCAAGGGTTGTCATCGCCGGGGGTGGCAATGTTGGATAAGCTCCCATTGCTTTAAAAGTGTTCCCAATGGCTTGCGTAAAATATAGCCTCTGACTACCAAGTCCAGCTCCTGGCCTGCACGCGTGGCTTTTAACTAGCCCGGTGGACCTGCTACTACTAACAGGAGAAGGGGTGAAGGCGGACCTGTGGCGCCATAACCACTGCTTCGGGTAGATTGAGCTCGTTAGCCAGGGAAGGCAGTCTTTATAGGAGAAGGAAAACTCTTATTCCAAACCAAGGGAGACAACCCTTCCAAAAAACACCACTGCCTTGTGGTCAGTCGTTGGGTCGACAAAGGATTTGGGAGAGGTAACCCTAATCAACCTAGAGAGTTAAAATCGGAGATGCTGGGCCATTGGCACTCTCTAACAAACCATGGCATCACGTAACTACGCTATGACTACACGATCATATGGTATTCATCGATGTAGTGCTGGATCTTTGGAATCCCTCCAGGGTGATACAGTGCCGGGCTCTGAGTCTCGACAGAGTCCACCCAAAGCTACTGGGGGTCACTCCTTCTATCATACCAAGAGGAGAACAAAGGGCTACAACAAGCCAAGGAGGAGGAAAGTCCAACAGCAACACTTCAAAGTGATGCATTGGAACGCAGAAGGAGTCTTCAACAAAATGACTGAACTACAGCACTTCCTTCATGAGAATGACATTAATGTCTGTTGCATTCAGGAAACACACCTGCAACCAGCGAAATCCTTTAAGGTCAGAGGATACCAGTGCTTCCGAAGCGACAGGGCTGGTAGAAAGAAAGGAGGCATCATGACATTAGTCAGGAACAACATCAATGCTATCCAGACTAAAACGCATATGGATGACTCGGAATTCCAAGTACTGAGCCTCAGAAAGAATGACTTCGAACTGACTTTTGTGAACATGTACTCTCAAAACGACAAAGCTCTATCCCTAGACCATATTCCAACAAAGGCAACAAACTTCATGGTTGTTGGAGACTTCAATAGTCACTCACAAAGCTGGGGATATAACCACTTGGACAGCCGTGGAGAGGAAGTGGAAACCTGGCAGGATGACAACAGGCTGAACCTCATCAATCAGCCGGAGGATACCCCAACTTTTTACTCCAGAAGATGGCACAAAACATCAACGCCTGACCTTGCCTTCTGTACTGACGACATACATGGACATGTCAAGAGGGAAGTCTCTGAACAGCTCGGAGGCAGTGATCATCGCCCTGTCCACCTCATACTGGACCACACTGTCTCTTCATCATCTAGCCTACCCAGATGGAACTACAAGAAGACCGATGGGTCCCTTTTCCAGTCTGTGAGTGATGAACTCTGCAAAGACATCAGAGTTGAAGGCAGAGACATAAACAACATAGTCAGAGACTTCAATCAATGTATCCTCAAGTCAGCACAGCAGTCCATCCCTAGAGGTGCGAGGAAAGACTACAAGCCATACTGGAGTGAGCAGTTAGAGGAGCTGCAAACCAAGTTGTCCGAAGCCAGACTGGAAGCCGAAAACAATCCCTCACAGGAGGCAAACCTCAACCTGCAGCATGCCAAGGCCAAATTCCTCAGGCATAAGCTAGAGGCCCAAAGAAAGAGCTGGAGAAACAAGACAGCTTCACTTAACCTCGAGAGAGATGGCCGTAAGTTGTGGAGGTTAACGAAACAACTGAACGACGACCAAGACAAAGCGAGAGACCCAGTCAACCTGGAAGAGGAAGGAGAGCTGTTAATGGGCAAACAAGCGGCAAATGTCTTTGCAGAAAACTACAGAGATGTCAGTGACATCCCCATCAACAGGTAACGACAGAGAGAAGCCAGAAGAGAACAAAGGGACAGGAAAACAGCTAAGGGTACGTCAGAGTGTATGGACTCGCGCCTGACACTACACGAGCTACAGGCAGCTCTCAGACAGCTGAAGACCAAAAAATCTCCAGGTCCAGACGGTATCACCAACGAGATGCTGTCACACTTGGGCAATACAGCAATGTGCAAACTCCTGGACATCTACAACTACAGCTGGAAACAAGGGCAGCTACCTCAGATCTGGAGAGAGGCGACAATGATCCCTATACTCAAGAAAGGGAAGGACCCAAAGAAGGCAGCCAGCTACCGTCCGATCAGCCTCACCAGCTGTGTAGTAAAGACAATGGAGAGGATTGTAAATGCACGCCTGAAGTAGTACCTGGAGACCAACGACCTGCTGGCATCTGAACAGGCTGGTTTCCGGCAATTTCGTTCCACAGAAGACCAGACTACATATCTAGCACAGGAAGTCGAAGGTGCCTTTCAAGAAAACAAGGTGGTCCTTACAACATTGACCTACAGAGAGCATTCGACAAAGTCTGGACAGAAGGGCTACAAGTGAAGCCTATGAGGAATGGAGTTGGTGGGGCCATGCTGCAATGGATCAACTCGTATCTATTCAACAGAAGAGCCAGAGTCAGCCTGAGTCAAGCCAACAGTAGGAAGTTTCTGCTACGCCATGGTGTCCCACAAGGTGGAGTCCTGTCCCCGACACTCTTCCTGGTCTTCATCAATGACCTGGTGTCTGAACTGCCAAAGGGAGTTTATGCTGCTCTCTATGCTGATGACCTGGTGCTATGGTGCAAAGAAGAACACGCCTCTACAGCCACGTACAGAATGCAAGGAGCTATGGACACACTTGCAGCATGGGCCGAAGACTGGTGCGTTACGATTAACAAGGAGAAGTCGTCTACCACACTGTTCACCTTGTCAACAAAACAGAAAGCTGGGACGGTTATGCTGGCTGGAACACTGCTGAAGGAGGAAGACGAAGCCACATACCTTGGGGTCACGTTTGATAAGCGGCAGACTTGGAAACCACACATCATCCGTGTAGAAGGGACGGCACGAAGAAAACTAGCCATGATGCGCAAACTTGCTTGAACAACCTGGGGTGCGAATGAGCAAATATTGAAGACCATCTATCAGGGCACAGTACGACCCACAATGGAATATACGCCTTTCCAATAAACAGTTTCGCAGTCCTGTACGAGTTACTTCCCGCGACAGAAAATCAATCCAAAACGAGGCTCTGCAGGATAGCTGAACGATCAGGCTAATGGCTTAAGCACATAATAGCTAACCTTATCCGCTATTTTGCAGGTCTGCGTTCGTCGCCGGCGGTGAAAAAATAAGTTGCTGGTCTGTTATTCTAGCCAGACTTTTTTATGTTTACTATTTGTTAGATAATTAGATTTTTAATGATTTAAGAACATGTACCATTCTTGTTGATAGTAGGCAGTATGAAACGCAATTTGGACAAACATAAGCATTAATTTTACCAACTATGTACAACAATTTCTTCTTAATATCTTTTCTGCTGAAAATATATTTTACTGGTGTAAATGTTGCAAATTGCTAAGGCTAGTATTGCGCCATTATCCGGAAATCGTGATATGTCAACATCTGGTTACATGATCTGTAGACAAAAAATACAATCTGAATTTGTTCATACTTACACATTTGAACAATAGAATTGTCCTAAAAATTTAAGGCGTTTATGGTCAACGAATAAATAATTTGAATATTTAAAATGTTACGTATACTTCACAAGCAAATATGATTGATTCTGTCTTGAAATAAAACAGGATCGGTAATCTGATTGTTTGTTGTAGAAGTATCATTCGTAGAATAAAATCCAAGGATTTAGATGCCGGCTTCCAAAAAGATGGGAATATTTATATCACAATATGGTTGAATATCCAATTTAGATTTCTTAGGTTTGACAGATTGTAATTTTGGCATAAAAGCCCAAACTCTTAATTAAACATATATAAAATGTTTTGACAAGATTTGTTTCTTATTGACGGCTTTTGTTTCTATAACGTGTCGTAATGTTGATTAAGAATCCATTTAAGTGCTAAATCAAATACATTTGCTGGCACATCCAGTAGTTAAAGGACTCCGAAATACTTAAGAATTGGGAGGTGTAGATACCTTGCAAACAGAAATTACACGATCTCTATTGGTCAATGATATCTGCCCCTTTAAGTAATTGACAGATGACCCCGTGTGCGAGACAGTTTGACATTTTTATGGCATGCCGCCTTCAAAATCAATCGCCGCCGACATAATCACAACATGATGTCAGTAGTTGAATAGACACGCTAATCCGGAAACGAGACTCAATTAAGCCGTGAAGAGAACACTGCGACTGTTTGTTAGTTCAAGTCGTTTAGTGTTTAATGCGAGGAATAATGAATTGACACTTTTAGTCAGAAACCTGATTGTTTAATCAATTATTTTCAAAAATATCTTGACGCTGATGTATTATTACTAATTCAAAGAGAAAATACATTTTTCAAAAAATAATTTTATGATAAAAATGAAAGTTGTAGGAACATATTCCCTATTACGTTATTACAGCGCGCAATCATTTTTCCTGTAAAGCAGTCACGTGACTGGACAGGGGAGGTAACCAAATAAATTCATCGAATTATTGGAAAGGCGTATAGCTCAGCCATAAGGTCCACAACAGCCAAGACGAACCAGCAAGCCTTAGACAAAGTACAAAAACAGGCATTGCGCATTATCACAGGGGCCACCAAGTCTACACCGATTGCCTTCATGGAGAAACTGACTGGAATCCAACCACTTCATGAAAGAAGACAAACCAAAGTCCTTCTCCAGGCAAACAAGTACAAGTCGCTCCCAGATCACCCCATGAGGAACAGGCTTGAGGGATTCACCAAGAACCGCCTTAAGCGCTCCAGCTTTGTACATGAAGCAAAGAAGCTGAATAGAGAGTACGCCTCTGAACTAAACATACAGACAATTCCCTTGGGCCGAGCAGACATCACCATCCCTACAGCCAATGACCTGTCTGCAGTGAAAGTGGCACTTGCTATTCCTGGACTTGACATGGGCAAACAAGAAAATGAGACCATCCGTAGAAGTCTGACACTTGCGACTATCTACGCAGACTATCCGTTAGACAGATGGACCCATGTGTATACAGATGGGTCAGCCACTAGAGCTATTAAGGATGGAGGCGCTGGTATTCATATAACATTCCCGTCAGGCCAGAAATCGGCCCATTACATTGCCACTGGGAAGCACTGTAGCAACTACAGAGCAGAGACTGAAGCGCTCATGAAGGCAGTCTCTCTGATTGAGACTCAGCAGAAGAGGTAACCTCTGTAGTCTTCCTCACAGACGCAAGATCAGTTCTGGAGGCTCTGCAAAGCAACAATGTTCCTGAACTAGCACAAGCCGTGAACAAGCTTGGGTCTTCCCGCAATGTTGCCCTTCAGTGGATACCATCTCACTGTGGAGTGCCCGGAAATGAGGAGGCTGACAAGCTGGCTAGGTTAGGAGCCCAGTTAGAGCAACCAGATAAGCAGGTGACATACAAGGAGAAAGCCACCATCATTAAGGCTCTCACAAAGACCAGACAGGAAGCAGATGCCTACCACATGTTAAACAGACCAGAGCAGGTGATGATGGTGAGGTTACGCTCAGGGCATAACAGACTGAATGCACACATGTGTAGGAAGTATAAATTGGTGCCATCCCCAATATGTCCCTGCGGAGAAGAGGACCAGACTGCAGAGCACATCCTCCAACGATGTAAACGATATGACCAAGAGCGAGAAGCAACGTGGCCACAAGGTGCAACAATCCAGCAGAAACTGTATGGAGATGTTGACGACCTACGGAGGACCACAACTTTCATCGCGGATGCTGGAGTGGTGGTGTAGAGCGAACGCCAAGAAGAAGAAGAAGACGTGTGCCACTTGGCAGTTGTAAAAAATTTTCTCTTCGTACGTTAAATCAGTGCTGTTACCATTTCCTACATTGATGGTCGTTATGCACAATACCTCTATAGATAAAGTATCCGAAATGATGGTTTCCTTATTGCGGTAAACATGGAATCTTCATTGCGGTATTCCATTATTAATATCCGCTAATATGTCCCAAACTACAAAAATAAGTTTGCCCTTACTGAGAAAAACAACGATCAGAAATAATCAAGATAGAACTTTGGTACAGGATCTGTGAATATAAGTCTTCGTCATACAGCAGACGCCAAAAGCGAATAAAAAAGCTAGAGGTATCGTAAAAATAATCTAACATGCTTTAATTACTAGGATAAAACAAAATTAATTTAGGTATCTATTCGATATTGAAACTGTCCCTCACGGTCTTACGTCGCCGGACTAAGATTCGATTCGAATAATGACTGTAGAATGTCGATATGACGCTGCTGTTTTCGGAAATAAAAAACGCTAACATAAACTTTCAGGAATATCTATTGGTTTAAAGCATCTCATTATGCGTCAACCATACACGTGGCATTGTTCGTAATCAAAGTCAGGTGAGCGAATAAAACATTTACGTAAATACATTACAGCAAGGTTATAAAACAGGCTTTAATATGAAAAAGTGAAATGTGTATATTGAGAATCGCCACACTCACAAAACACAGCCTCTCATAGCAGCAAAAAAGAGAGGAAAATACAACATGTTGTTTTAAGTATGTCAATTCAAATAAGACGCCACAAACAATAAACGACATAGAGAACCCTTGGGGTTACCGCCTTGAACGGTCAGTAGCAAAAAATTGCCACTGGGGGTTTAAACCAGGTTCTAGGGTGCACCAACCTCACACTTGCCCAACAGGTTCTCATATCAACAAAGTGCAAGTTGTTGAAAGGAAAGAGAAGCTACTTGTCATCTGGATTAATCATGTTTAATTGAAAATATGCCGCAATCGATTTAATCGCAGGATGATGAACATACAATTCGACATTGTCTTCTTCTCTTTCGTTAAAAGACCATTGAGAACCAAGAAGCTAAGATGTGAACATTTTCCTTCGAAGCCGCAATCAGCCGCCCACATAAAATTATGACCAATTGCGCCAATACAAGATTCAAAGTCATTCATTAGAAACGCATTTCTGAGACTGAAACACATTTCACTTAATCGGCTCCTCTTTTCGGCCAGCTATCCTACCGAATAAGCCAATCTCAGCTGGATTCTGAGAAAGAATCGGAAATCTTTTTTGTCAGAATTCGAAACATCGTCGCTGATCTACCTCTCATGGTGTTGCTGATTTACCTTACCCTCGGTTTAAATTAGTACTCTGTAAGCTCGTAAATATTTGATGAAAGTCGGACCACTTCTTCGACAACAGCTGATCAGAGTGTGATAAGCAAACTAATGTGCCTTGTTGTTTTTAATTAAAGTGGCCCCGGTACCTGGAAACAACCATTGGCATTCCGTATGGCAACCTGTTGTGATTTCTGGTTGCATTACCGTTTGCGCAGTATTACTCCGTGGACTTTTCGATTGAAGTCCGTTTAAATATATGATTTTTTTTCTTTTCATCTGGGGACCTTTAACCCTTATAAATCGGCCTGTTTGTGGCTTGTTTTCAGGTATAATATTTCAGGAAAAGAAACGAAAGCAATTTTGTGCCAGTAACTCGTTTGATGGAGGCGGACTAGTTCCGGAACAGCGGATGTATACTTTTGGCACTGTATTTGCGCGTTATAAATAGGGTCTGTTTGGTTAGAACTCAGTAATTTTCTTACAAGTACGATAACCCCCATATTCCTATTTGTTTTTAAATGGATGAAATGTAGATCTTCACACCAGTGTAATTATGGTTATCTAGATATTTAGATGTAGAAATCATGTTTATTGTACATTGAATACTAGTATTTAACATTGAGGTCGATTAGAATAGGATTTACTTTGGTTCAACCTTATGAAGGTGTATAAATTGGAAAAACATTTTAAATTGAAAATATCAAATTTACTTTATTGAATAAAAAAATGTGATTATTTGCGATCGAACTCGTCAGGATTATAACAGGCGACACGATACATCTCACTCTTACCTATTTGAAGTTAAAATACTTCTAGTGAAAAGATTTCTCCTTTCAAACTTTACAAAAGCCCTATCTAGACCCAAACCACACGGAGAAATCACTTTAATTTCAACATCTGACCGATCAGCAAATAAGTTATCATCAAAAGCAAGCGTAATACAATAGATATTAGGAGTCGCATCGTACTCTTAAATTTAAAATGCACTACAGTTGGGGTCGAATCAAAAATGAGGAGACGGAAGGTAAAATAAAAAGAATTATCAAGTGAAATGTTAGTTTATGATAATAATTTATCGCTCTGTCCATTATTCAACAATGTAAGTGGAAATTCTTTATTTTCCAGGAAGTCCAAGCCCGCCTCCTGTACACGGATCAACACCGTCAGTCTGAGGGTTTGCTGTATAGTGCTTGGCTAACACTTGAGCTCTAAAATATACAAAAGAAACATTTATTTTTATCAGAAAACTTGCGTCTTGTAGTTAAAACATACATAGACATTTTATAAAATATTATAATAACGTTTGGAACGCCTTAACAATTACGGCGATCATAGTGTACTTTGGAACATTTCAAGATTAAAACGACATAAGCTCAGACCGGAATACGAACTTACACCACCAAGGCCACAGAGCCAAGTCACATTAAATGTACACTAACCGTCGGCACACTTACAGATTTTATCTTGATTATGTTATTAAATTGAATGATTTACAGTGATTACGATTCTGGCTTATTTGTTTTTACAGCATCTGTAAGGCATTAACTATAAACAGTAAATGTACTATGGTAGGTTTTAAATGGTACAAATTAAGTCCGGAATTCGAACCCGTGGATCCACTTTAACAGCACCTTACCTTGTAAGTCGGGACACGCTAACCAACCGTACTATCCCATGCAAGTACCACTGACAAGCGTTCAGTTATGTAACACTCCTTACTCTTGTGAAGTTATCGTGGTCAATTTCTTTTGGTTTCTGTTTACTTCACGACTCAGTTCCACCAAACTTCTCATATCAATCATCTTGAACATTTCTGTGTTCACCTCGATCAAAACACCAGTTTAGTACTTACTCTTTGCAAACTGCGGTACAGACAAGGGTTGTTACAAGGACGTTGTTATGGTCTAGTTTGTTAAGAAGTGGTGGGCAGAGCTGAGTTTCACATTGGTTTTCCGTCTCATCACATCCAAACTGTCCCAAAAGTTGTTTTGCCAGTTGTAAAACTGCAAACAGTCATAATGTCATGTTCTGAATTAACAAACAACCCGATGAACGATTGTTTTAGTGTTAACTCAACTCACATTCTTTTTAACAAATAACGTGTTGTTCTATTTTCTGGACGAATTATGGGTCATGTATTATATGTATTATTTAACTATTAATAGATGATGTTTAATACGTACATCTAGTTTGACCCAAGAGAGATAAGAGGGTTACTAAAAAAGTTCAGAAAAGATGTTGTTTTGGTAAATACGTGATTTGTGTTACTTATGCATTCAAAATTATTGTTTTAGAAATAAAATGTATTGCTATGAAAGTTTTTATGGGTAGAAACCTTAGTTTTTGAAGTGAAATTGTTAAGTGATTTTGACGGGGGTAGAAGAACTTTTTGAACATCCCTTTCAATAACGGAAGTTATGTTTGATTGCTCTCCCTTTCAGGTAGCCAATATGCTAAAAATAGATTCACTGAAAAGGATTGACCTTAGCAACCTTGCTAGCGGTACAAATTTTGTATGACTTGCATTCAGTTTACTATAAATTAGCTTGTGTTGAGGCATGGATCTGAAACCAAAATCTTTGAAAAAAAGTTTAGTAAGACACAACAATGTTGTTATGGTGTTTGTAAAGGTGACTCGAGGTATACAGACAAAGATGGCATGAAAGATGTATCTTTATACCCTTTCCAAAACCAAAAACAAATGAACATAAGTTCAAAAAGTGGATAAGTGCATGTGGTCGGCTGTATTTTATTATTGACAAAGCAAAAAAAATTTTAAAAAGTGGACATGCAAATTCAGTTGATATTTTGTGGGAGGAAAAGGACCTACAGAAGGAAATCCAGACCCTATTCGAGCCTCTTACATTCCGCTTTAGGTATAGAAAATTAAGTCAATCGTTTAGCTGTAGACATTTTATTTTGCATGGCAGAATAGTAATTTTGCTGCACCTATATAGATTTTCTCTTGTGAATTATGGTACTATAAATTTGGAACCATTTGCCATAATCAATTAATAATAATGTCCTTCTCGTCCCCAGCTTCAATACCTGCCTTGCATTGAAAAACAATTACAACAACAACAAAAACAATACATTTAATTTCTACATTTGATAAAATATACTTAATGACAATGAACAACAGGAAACAGATTGAACCAATTCATTGTCACATTTAGCAAAAAGTGTTTCTTTTATTTTCGGGGTACAGTTTTTATTACGCAATAACTTTTTTATTATAAATAAATTTTCATAATTTTGGTATCTAAATTACTGCAATGCATTCGGTATTATGAAACTGTGAAAAATGTTGATAATATGTATATTTTCCTTGTCAAAATGCAATTATCCCGACCGTCCGTTTTTATTGTCCTTAAGTATATTAACTTAATTACTAGTAAGAATACCTACATACATAATTAGCCATATTAATTTTACAATATTGTAAACATAAATATACAGACAAGATTAGTCATGATACATCATAAAGATACTGAAACTGCACCTGTTTCTGACCACCTCCAGCCCAAGATTATATAATGCATGCTTTAACTGCTTGATATGAAAATACTATGAGAATTTCTATGAATCTTTTCAATTAATGCTTGCCTTTTCCCTGACAAATTTAAACCTTGACACTGTAATCAAAGTTTTAGTTAAACATTTGAATGCTCAGGTTATGTCAGATGAGCGAAACTTAACTCAAGGTTCAGCATTTTCTGTTAAATTTATAGCAAATATCTTATCACAAGGAACCATTGTTTACACTGTATTGTACCACCTTCCTAGAAATGTGTATCATGTGGTACTGATAACACAAATTGATGACGTAGCTGTGAATCCTTCCTATTGAAATGTTCTTGTTAACCATTAACAATTTCATTGTGATCAAAGATTTCTTACCACTAATGTGGATTGCATAAAACACCTTTTTACTTTGTATCATTTAATTGCAACATCTATTTATGTCAGAAGTTCTCATGTCTATGTTTTGTGATATCTAGTCTAATTAAACGTTTTTACTACATTGCTTAACTTATGTGGACAATATCCACTTCCCTCTACCCAGGGATCTTTCATCCATGCTGATATTCTTCAAGATATCATAATCACATCATTGCCAGTCATATGTGATATTCAATAAAATTTACCACTTATATAACTACTTATACTTGATCTTGATCTCTATTTCATATCATAGGTCAAACAACTATTCACTTCATATCTACAATCAGATGGATCCAAACACAAATTGGCTCAGGGACATTAACCATTAGCATGAATGTCGTCCACATATAACACGTGTGTGTTATACTTTTCTTGTTAATGTATTCATTGTTTTCCCTTTACACTGTTTGCACCCCTTAACCATTGGAAGTTGGCTGAAAAGCTCCCTAAAATTGTGTACACTAATAAAGCTGACTTACCATCAACACCGCCTAATAAAGCTGACTTACCATCAACACCGCCTAATAAAGCTGACTTACCATCAACACCGCCTAATAAAGCTGACTTACCATCAACACCGCCTAATAATGCCTCCAGGAACCTTTTGTCCATGTCAGCACCGAATGCGAACGGTAAAAGAACGAGGATCACACAAGCCAACTTCATTGTGCCGGTCTAAAGTGGATAAAATCGTGTTTAAAATTTTCCTCCATTAGCATTTGAAAATTTAATGTATTGTTCTTTTACAAACATGGACATAGTTGTACACCGCAACACAAAAAACACATTGTCGAAAAAACGACATATTTTTATCTCGACAATAATTGCTTGTTATATTTATTTTCGGTGTTGTTGTTTTGTTCGAGCCTCTTTTCAGAAATGTTTAATTACATTTTTTTCTCAAAATGCAAATGATTTTACTGTGTTTGCAACAAGAAGATTTTATTATCAAATTTTATTGCCATAACAAGAAGTCAACTTACAAAGTTGTCTTTTCCCTTTCTATTTCGTAATAATAAAAGTAAATTACTCCAGTTTATAACGTCGTAACAAAAAACAACAACATATGAAGCATTATCAATATAATTCTGGATACAAGAACGAATTATTTGATAAAATTCGATCCCTTATTTTTTTACAATAAAGGCCAAACGATACAAAAATGACGTAATTTGATGTTTAACCGATGCTTAAGCACTATCAGTCATTTTCCTATTATTATCCTATTATATTGTATAATATTTTAAATTTAATGAGGCAATATTAGTTCCTTCTAAAATATCTACGTTGTAGTTTGTTTGCCACAAATATATATGATGTGTACTATTGCCTACAGTATAGACAGTGATTTGATGGTAGTGAGGTATAAAATTACATACATCCGTTTCAATAGATAGAAAGAGAAATGTGAAAGCCACCGAACACGAAAAGTATGAAAATATTGCAGACTCGGTTTGATTGAGCCTGTACATTGGCAATTATGGGGTATGCATATTACTTTCCATCCCGCCAATCCCCGGGTTGAGCGCATTTTAATGTTTACACCAGTAAATAGTACAATGTCGATCCATCTATTGTCACTTACACTTTAAAGGAGCCTAATAGAAACACTGATTTTCATTTTACCACACATGGCATAAATCGGTACATTCTATACAATTAAGCACACCTGCACAGTATCGCTTACATGTCGAATTCAAAATACGTCGTGCAACACATTAATTTTCATTATGAACACAAAGCAAAGTGTTGAACTTTAACGTAAAGTAAATCATTTAAATTGTATATGCAATACTTGTATGCAGTCATCATCAAGTGCTGAAATAAGTTTATTGAAAGCAACATTTCATAACTGAGCTGTCTTAATTATTAAGGGCTTACCACACTCCTCCCAATCCTGTTCATCGATAAAAAGAAAATTAGCAAAATGCCGTTAAATGAAACTTTGCACGAATGTATGTTATTAATGTATCTTTATTTTGTAGATGGTAAGACACGTTAGAACAGTAAAGAAAAATAGCGAGATCTAAAATTCCCGCAACTTCGATTAACATAAATTCACAAAAACTAAACAACACAAAACATCATATTAAATACCCAAATGAATAATATGATACTGGCAACATTTTATTGTGTCTTCGTGACTTACATATGTAAACTTTAAGAGATATTAGTAAAAATGTGTTTGACCTTCAATTTTCTGGTTGCTTTCTGGTCGCGTAAACGGATGACAATCACTGATTTCTCTTTTAGTAGTTGAAAGTTTTTTACAAAATACGCAACATTTTCTTGTCAGTAACATTGCACTTACGTGGGAATTTAAAATTCTGCTTTGTATCGCTTAGTTTTTGTGAATTTATGTAAATAGAATTTAAAGAATTTTAAGGTTCTTTTCATCGATGAACAGGATTGGGATGAGTGTGGTAAGCCCTTAACTAGTGTTAAAAGAATAACCCGGAAAAAAGTGTTAGTTAACGATCAAGGAACTAAGCATGACAAGTTGTTACAAGTTATTACACTAATATAATCGATAACTAACCTGAATCTGAAACAGTTAATATCAAGATTTTAGTTATAGATTTTTTGCCATTGTAGGTTTTTTTTCATATTCCAGTATTGTATTCTAAGATGATTGAATATTAGTCCAGTCGTTATATGCCTATATTAAGTTCCTTGAATAATAATAAATACTGTTAATGTTTTAATACTAGTTAACTTACTTTTAATTAAATATATCTAAGTTAAAATTATGTACCTGAATACTTGTAAATCCGTAATAAAGACGCTCTGTGTACTGTTGAAGATTTTAAGGCTTTTAAAGCAAAAGGTTATCGTGCATGACCCTAAAATCGTCCTTAATGGTAAATCATGATTTGTCAAAATTAGCATGCATGCTACTATTTCCCTGTTGTCTCTTACATGGAACAAATCTAGTCAGTATTGTCGTCAAGTGCAAAAAGTCGTGTCTTCCATTCGATATGCATGTGAAACTTTACAATTAAAACACAAAATTACTATAGTTTATTACATAAAGCTGGATTAAGATTTGTCCTAGATTTAAATAGATGAAAAATATAGACAGCCATAGAAGACGACAAAATTAAAATATTGCAGGCTAAGTTAGCTAGTGCCTGTTCAGCCTGGGCAGTGATGGAATTGCATATGACTGTCCACGCCGCCTAGCCCCTGGTAGGGCTCTACTCACCATTAACACAAATACCAGTATATATATCGTGCTCAACAGCATTCAAAGACGTAAATTGCTGCATGTAAACATTAATGTTTGTTTTTTAGAGAAAATTCGAATTTTGATTACAGCTTATGTTATATACTGTTGAATGTCGACAACAATTTTTGTTTATTGCCCGGAGTTCGCATTAAACATACATATAGACATATTCAATTAAAATTATCCAAATGTTAAACATAGTAAGATAATGGGTCGCGCTGATTTTTTTCAAGGTAAATATAACTGCATGTATTTACAATTATTTATTTTTTCTAATTTTGCCCTTCCAGACTATAACGTTTTCCTGCATTAATGGTAAATCAAGTTATGTCAATTAGCATGCATTTGATATGCATGTACAACTTTTCAATTAAAATAAAAATTATTACAGTTTATTCCATAAAGCTGGACTAAGATTTGTCCTAGATTTAAATACATGAAAACATATATAATTTTGAAAGCCGTAGAAAACGACAAAATTAGAATATTGTAGGCTTGGTTTGATTTTGCCCGTTTATAGGCAGTGGTGAAATTGCATATAACTATCCACGCCGACTAGCCCCGGGTTGAGCTCTACTCAATGACTGTACAAATATATGTTTCGTACTCAATAGCCCTTAAAGATTGTAATTGTTAACAGCACTGAATGCATGTACGGTGAGACATTTTAAAGCCACCACACAACACAAACAACGCTACTGTGATGCGACTTAAAAAGATGAATAGGAAAGTGGAAAGAAACCGGGTACGAAAAATTGCAGACTATTGCAGGATAGTTTTGATAGAGCTTGTTCATCGGCAGTAATGGAAATGCATACTACAGCTCCGGATAGAACTATAATTACTAGTATTGGATAAAATAAGTGAGGTGTGCTTAATCATTTTATGAAATAGATATAGGTAATAAATGAAAGTTATTATTCCCTTAGACTAAATTTAAAATGTCCATGGAAAAAACGATAATCGTAAAAAAATAACTGTATTCTGCCGAATTGGTGATCGAATCGCAGGCGAGCAAAAGAATAAACATAGATCATCTCTCAACTCCAACATACAGGTGCAAACTATAACAGAACCAAAAATGTTAAGTCCAATCTTTATAATCTAGCCAGGCCTAAACATTATACTGCGCCTTGTTGGAAACAAAGTTGGTCGTCATAGTCATGGCCTAACAATATTCAAACATTTTCCATATCAACAAGTCGTCCAAAAGTTTGTATGAATTAAAAAGATGCCCTTTCCGTTCATTCCCGACATTTTCTTTAAGCATACCATTTTTAACTTATGTTTCCACAATGTATACTTCACTTCCCATAAACTGAATAAAAGATGTCAAACTCATCAGTTTTATTTTTAAAAAAAAAGTTTAAAATGGAGAATATCCCTACAGTGAAATGAAAACGGAGGTTTTTCACCGAAGGTTTGTTAAATGCTGTAATAATGTTATCATTTTCTAAAAGAGCCTTCGTAGGATTGTAAATACAGATCAGCAATAAGAGGTGCACTGTTACTAGCCCTTAGAATGTAATGCATCCTTCTGAGGGTTATGCTCGCCTTCACAGACGCTAGTCACACTTTCGAACATTTAATTAAGTTTTTTTGTGGTATTAATGTTAATTATTAAAAATAAATATGTCTTCCGAAATATTCGAAAACTGTCATAAACATTTCATCATGTTTGGAGTTTCAGATGTAAGAGACGAATGACTGCACAATTTCAAGCAAATCAATGTTGGACGACAGCCTACCGCAAAAATAAGTTTTCAGTATTCGCTTTCCTCATACTTAAGTTAATCAGGGGCTTGTGCCAAAAGAGTACCACATATTTTGTAAGAGACCCACCATAGTACCGATAACTTTATTTTAGGATTAGCATCATATTGAGATGTAATTTATACGGTTAGGCTGAGAAATTATTCATTGGTATTTCAAGAAAATAAAATAGTCACTTATTGACGCTACTGTGAAGAAATCGCTAGCTATATAAGGTACTGGCGCTGTGTAAAGGTTTACGCCTGACTTTTTGACTCTTTATCAGGTCAAAAATAAGAAATAAATTCCTGTATAACTACCATGAATAAGTTTTACCTTTATGAATATAAGTTATTTTCAGTTTGCCAACATTTAGATTAGCCATCATATTTACTTTATATTTAATATAATTCTTGTTTCTGTATCTCGTTCATTATGTTTATCGCGTTTGTTCTTGTTCGAAAGATTGGAGAATAAATAACCCAGTTCCTAACTAAAGATAAGAACTTAACACCATTACAAATGCCAGATCAAAACAAATGTGGACATCCTATCATACGTTGTCTCGCGAGTATCTGCAAGTTCACAATAACATATTCTAAATCAAAATGCCTATTTGTTTCAAAACGAATATCATATTATATTTCTAGACCTCCTAGACCGGTTATATATTTTTCTAACTTCTTTGGTTCGTTTTGATAATATCGAAATAGACTAGTCATACTTATAGAGCTGCATTTCGATATTTTCTTTTTATAAATTTCTATAAACCTGAAACTAAAATCTCTTGTAGACCAAAGATAACAAACAGATACCGTAACTGGGACAAAATAATAATAGGATAAGTCTTATATATGATCAGTCTTATTATTATTGTAAATGTTTGGAAAAAAACGAGATCAAAATGTCGGTTTTGTTGTATTTTATTTATACATAATGACAAGTTAATAGGTTCATCCAGTCAGACCACCAAGACCAAGTTCACCTCCACATATTTTGTAAGAGACCCACCATAGTACCGATAACTTTATTTTAGGATTAGCATCATATTGAGATGCAATTTATACGGTTAGGCTGAGAAATTATTCATTGGTATTTCAAGAAAATAAAATAGTCACTTATTGACGCTACTGTGAAGAAATCGCTAGCTATATAAGGTACTGGCGCTGTGTAAAGGTTTACGCCTGACTTTTTGACTCTTTATCAGGTCAAAAATAAGAAATAAATTCCTGTATAACTACCATGAATAAGTTTTACCTTTATGAATACAAGTTATTTTCAGTTTGCCAACATTTAGATTAGCCATCATATTTACTTTATATTTAAGATAATTCTTGTTTCTGTATCTCATTCATTATGTTTATCGCGTTTGTTCTTGTTCGGAAGATTGGAGAATAAATAACCCAGTTCCTAACTAAAGATAAGAACTTAACACCATTACAAATGCCAGATCAAAACAAATGTGGACATCCTATCATACGTTGTCTCGCGAGTATCTGCAAGTTTACAATAACATATTCTAAATCAAAATGCCTATTTGTTTCAAAACGAATATCATATTATATTTCTAGACCTCCTAGACCGGTTATATATTTTTCTAACTTCTTTGGTTCGTTTTGATAATATCGAAATAGACTAGTCATACTTATAGAGCTGCATTTCGATATTTTCTTTTTATAAAGTTCTATAAACCTGAAACTAAAATCTCTTGTAGACCAAAGATAACAAACAGATACCGTAACTGGGACAAAATAATAATAGGATAAGTCTTATATATGATCAGTCTTATTATTATTGTAAATGTTTGGAAAAAAACGAGATCAAAATGTCGGTTTTGTTTTATTTTATTTATACATAATGACAAGTTAATAGGTTCATCCAGTCAGACCACCAAGACCAAGTCCACCTCCTGTGCATGGGTCAACACCACCAGTTGCTCCCTGTGTTGTATAATGCTTTGCTAACACTTGGGCTCTATGATATGAAAAAAGATGGGTTCAAATAAGTATTTCTACTCTTGTTAAGCCTTGAAAATGTGACGAGGAGATGATTACAATAGGGTGTCGTTTAAACTATAATCGTTGTTGAGATAGTAAAGGAATTATATTTATAAGAATCGTTTTAAAAATCAGAATATATTCCTTTCCAAAGTAATGTACTGGTAAGAGCGTTATAAAGAAACTAGTTATAAAAAAATTAAGATCATCATTTATCGTGAATGATACAGCTTTGACGATATTGTGCAAGAGATGGACGGATAATGTTCGAACATAACTAACCAATCATTATTGTGCAAACATCCATTGAAACTTAAAAAAACAATAACAATACTTACTCCTTACACACTGCAGAGCACAGAAGGTTTGTTATGAAAGTATTGTTGTGATCTATTTTATTCACGATCTGGGGACAGAGAGTATGTTCACATTGTGCCTCTGTTTCATCGCAGCCAAATTGTCCCAAAAGCTGATGAGCCAAATCCAGAACTGTAAACAACAATATTTTGCATTTACATCAAACATAAATACTCAAAACGTGTGTGCGGATGTTTGTGCGGATTTTCCCTTCAGAGGGCATAACAACCACTTTCAATGAAAAGTGAATTAGGGAAATCTGAAATTTGTTGAAGGTTATTATTGAACGTTTATTTAAATCAATGTAAATTCGCACTATGCTTAAAAGCATATACAATGTAGTTCATATATTTTTTAATAACTTATAGCATTCGTGTATGTTATTCTTTATCGATCTTTAAGGATAAATTCTGATCTACTGTTTCACAAAAGTTGTTCCAATAGGAATACATATAACTTGCTAATATATAGATGTACTCATTCCAATATCGAAACAACCACGTAATGTCGATACCGCAGTCTTCGCAAACATGAGAAAAGTTAGAAGACAAGGTGTATATAAAAGTTTTTAAAGTTTCATTTTCTCTTGTATTTTTTTCTCTTTTTTTTCTCAATTAGAATGGTAAAGTTATTTATAACTTACGATAGCAAGATTAATTTTATCAACCAAAAGTTGTGATTTTAAATGCAATGAGTTAAGATAATTATACACTCGCCCAAAGTTCATTGGTCATCAGTTCTATATGTTTAGAATGTAGGCTAGTTTCTTTCCGATGTAAAGAGAGGTTGTGAAATGTTCTGTTTTGCCTTGGTATCAATTATTTAATGTCTTTTAAATTTTTTATTGATTGGTTTTGTATATGAATCCAATACCATTTACTCACACCAAAGGGTCAAAATTAGAACAGCCTTTAATTGAATGGGAGGTAATTATAAAATTGGGTTTTCTAAACGGGATTTATTAAAACAAAAATGCAGCTGATTAATAAGGGTTTATGTCTTTCCTATTAACGAGGGGTTCTATCAAAATCAGAACAAGCAATTTGAGCAATTTAAGGTTGCTTGACCTTGATTGCATGAAATGCATTGAAGCAAAAATAGGATTTCTGGCCAAATTGTTTCAAAGTCAATTATAACACGATTATAGCTTAAATTGAAGGCTGCTGTTGTCAACAGATAAAGAGTTAAGTCAATGTCTTTCTAATGATAAATTAGTGACAAACCGTGACCAACTAAAAATTTGGATGCGTGTATATTTCACTAATTCCAGCAGTGAATCATATTTTATAATTACATGCGACAATTATTCATTTTTTTTCAAAGTCTAGCCGAAATAAAATCAGTTATAAAATCACTTATACAGGCTTATACGAATGCTATTTCTTAAAATAATACAAAAGAAATGAAAGTTCCAAAGAAAACAAATAAATCTTTAAAAAATATTCAGAACATACAAAAACAAGCATTTATCAATAAAAACTATTCTAAATATATTGAAGACGAAGAACTGCAAAGTCTTTCGCACAGTGAATCATTGTGGCTGCTTTTAACAGATAAAAAGTGAAATTTGCATACCAGTAATAGCCACACCCAAAACACACTTGAAACAAATTGCTCTTTTATACAGAATTGTCCATGTACTTACCGTTCACTCCACCTAATAACGATTCCAGAAATCGTCTGTCAACATCAGCACCGAGAACGAACGGTACAAAGACGAGAAAAACGCAGGTCAGCTTCATGGTGTTGGTCTGTCAACAAATTGTGAAAATACTATTTAAAGAGCTTATCTGTCTAGTTTATTCACATTTTTCCAGATATCAAATGATAAATGACAATGAAAAGTTAGAAATTATATATCTGTAAGCGTGCTTTAGTACTGTGGAATTTAATTGCCTCTCCAAAATCAAGTTTATAGAAAGAGAGAGTATTTTACATGAGAAAGAAAATCTTGTATCTGTCTATGAAATGTTTTGTTAATGTACGATAATAAGTGGAATAACTTTTTAAAAAATAATTAAGTTAGATTTTTTATTTCTTCAGTTGTTCATCGAGAGCGCTTATGAACTTTTCCGGAAACATCGACGATACTTAGTTTCAAGCTGTCATCACATGACGCTAAAAACCCATTATTTGCAATCGCGTGTTCTTTTTTTTATTTTAGTGTATGAAATATACAAAAAAGCTATTTCCTTGCTTCTTGGTTCTGTTGAACAAATTTTTAGACACACGGTCTATGCTGATGCTTGTTTAACTTTATAGCACATCCATCAATTTAAATATTCAAAATAGCCAAGGTTGTTCTATACATATATTTCTGCTCTTGAAAGCTGAGATTGGAAACCTTGGGCAAAAATCAGTAAATTCACGTAATCAACGCAGACAATAATAAAAAACATATAAAACCAGAGTGCTGAAGCAATATTTTATCCTGCTCGACTATCAAAATAAAAATTTAAGTTCGTATTATAATTTCAATAAGGATACGCATACAAACTTGAAATAATTACCTTACTGGTAGTCTTGTAATTCCAGTCGTTGTGAAACTTCTTTTAAAGCAGAGGTTTATAAGGACAGTCCTTATCACTTACAAAGTTCATCCAAAAAGTAATTCAGGTCATGACAAAAATAATATAGTGTTTGATATTAACACCATATTCTGTCATAAACATCAACGTCCACCGTAAAAATGTATGCGATGTCTGTGATAAGCATTTGTTTTTGTTGCCATAGTAAAGAATACCTTCTTTTGATTGATAACCCTAAGGGTTCCAGGGCATGCATTCAGCACTGTTATTTAAAATTTACAGATGTTGGAAAAAGTGAAATATGCATACCAGAAAACACATCCTCCCCACGCAGCCAAAGAAGAGAGGAATGGAAAACATGGGTTTATAAGAATATCGATTTAAACAAGACACCACAAACAATAGACGAAATAGAGAACATTTTGGGTTACCGCCTTGGAACTGTCTGTGGCAATTGCCGCCGGGGTGAAACCCAGGTTCTAGGGTAAGCCAACCCAACATTTGCCTCAAAAGGTTCTCATATAAACAATAAGTGAATCTGTTATCAAATGTTGTATTGTTAAACTTTGCACATAAGTTCAAGATGCCAAGCATGTTACGCTTTTGTTTTCATAATTCTTGCATATCAGAAAGTACGCTTCGGTTAGCTCTCCAACAACCAAAGAGATAGAGGAAGCATGACTGTAAGCTGTCCGTATCCGGCGTTTTTTTTTTGTATATTGCGTGCTATGAGTTAAAGTTATTCTTCATTTTCATGATGTAAATCTCACAATCTCATCTTAAAGTTCAGTTGCTAACTTATTTTATAGTGAAACATAGTTCACAATGAAGAAGCTCTATGATAGTAGTATGCACATTTTTTCTAAGTAATGAGGGTAAGTATGTGACTTATGGCGAACAAATTGAAATATGCGTAACAACAAAAACACAAAAAGGAACAGCCTACAGCCTAAATATAACGCAAAATATTAGAGAGAAAGAGAATTCATACATAAGTTTGGCCGCGGAGACCTTGTACATTTATCAAAATTTTAAATCAGTGCTAGGTTTACAAGGCTAGTATTAATTTAGAAATGAACACGTTCCGAAATCATTATGATCGTAAAGCTCAAGAATAAGGTACGAAACATTTCGGAAGTCGAGAAAATTACGTGGCATTAAGTCTACTTCCATATATGAGTCCATTTTTGCAAGAACGTAAGCAGTGATAATCACTATTCAATGTATGATATTGTGCCTGATTGGTAACAAGGATTGTTGTGGTTTTATAAATTTTAAACATTTTCCCTATCAGCTAGTCTTTCGGAAGTTCATGTGGTTTTATTGAATATGACTGCCTTTTAAAGCCAGCCGTTTTGCAAGCACGTGGCGGTGCGGGTTCGCTCCCATCTAGAGGCAATATAATTGGAAATTCACAGTAGCGCTATTTGTGCAGTGTGGCGGCCGCAAAACGTCGATGACATACACACTCAACAAAAGTTCTAATTGGTCACTTTTTGTCCGTCATTTTCTATCAGAAAGACATTGAATTCACTCTTAATTTATGATCATATGCCAACAACAGTCTTCAAATTAAGCTTTAATCTTATAATTATTGACTTTGGAACAGTTTGGTTAGAGTTATCCTTAATTGTGCTAAAAATGCGTTTCTTGCATAAAAGGTCAAGCAAACAAAATTGTGCTCTTAATTCCTTATTTTATTTTAATAGGACCCCACATTAGCAGGAAAAACATAAAACCTGATTAATCAACAGCACATTTGTTTAAATAAAAGCCTTTCAAAGTATCCATTTTTTAAATTACCACCCTTTTAATTAAAGACTGCTCTCATTTTGACCCTGCGGTGTAAGTAAATGGTATTGGATTCATTTAAGAAAACAATCAATAAAAATTAAAAAGACATTGGATAATTGATTTCAGGACAAAACAGTTCTTTCCACAACCTCTCTTGACGTAGGGAAGAAACGAAACTAGCATACATTGTAAACATATACAATTAATGACCAATTAGAACTTTGGCTGAGTGTAGTCAGTACTGTTATCAGTTCAATATTTCGTTACCGATGCTACGCAGTAATGGTAACGTATACCAGGGTTAGCTCAACTGGTTGGGTTATCGGAATTGCCGCCGTGGCGGTGTGCGTTCGCTCCCAGGTAGAGGCAATATCATTTTTATTACAACTCTCGAATTTTCCACATTGTTTACTTCACTCCCACATAATGTGGATAGAAACAAACTCATCTGTTAAATTTTAAACAAGCGATTGAGATTAAAATATAACTTTATAAAATAATATTTATTTATTGTTCGAGCCTGTAACAATGTTACCTTGATGATCTCAATAAATTATGATTTTTGCTGCCCACCTGCTGAGTTAATCATGCAGTTCGCATCGGAAGTGTACCTATTATTTTAAGACAACCATCAAAGAAATCATAATTTTAAGGTTCTTGATAAGTCTTAAATCAGTTGTAGCTGGTTGAAAAAACTACACGAGATCGTTTCGTCGGTTTTAGTGTATTTTATTCATACATAATGACAAGTCATTGCGTTTATCCAGTCAGGCCACCAAGACCAAGTCCACCTCCGGTGCATGGATCCACACCACCATCGGTTGCTCCATGTGTTGTAAAATGCTTGGCTAACACTTGAGCTCTATAAAATTTAAATAAAATTTTATTTCAAGCATGTTAAGACTTGTGCCCAAGATCATAAAACAAAATCTGGAGATCAGTCTCAAATCTCAAGCATCTGATTGGGTGAAATGGCGGCTGGTCGCCATTTCTGCCAATCAGATGCTTGAGATTTGAGACTGATCTCCAAACTTAGTTTAATGAGCTTGGGCTTTGATATGATTATTTCACTTTAAAAATGCAATAATGGGATAGATCCATATTTGCATTTTGTAGTTTACGAATTAATGTGATTAGATCAATATCGTATTTATTCCTATCAGGTGTAATGTATTAGCGTAACCGTTATAAAAGTTTAAGTGCAAACAATAATTCTCAAATAATGACATAGCGGCTTCGGATAATGCTGTGCTTGATATGTACGAATAAACAGAGATTTTTAATAATCACTTTAGATTTAATTTCCTTTGAAACTAAAAAAAAAAATAAAAATACTTACTCCTTACACACTGCAGAGCACAGAAGGTTTGTTATGAAAGCATTGTTATGATCTATTTTATTCACGATCTGAGGACAGAGAGCGTGTTCACATTGCGCCTCGGTTTCATCGCAGCCGAATTGGCTCAAAAGCTGGTTAGCCAAACTCAGAACTGTAAACAACAATATTGTGCATTTACGTCACAAATTAGGTCTAATTATTTCATTTACAACATATTGATGCGTAAAAACTTAATACTTTAAAATAACCTCAATAAAAATTCTTGACATAAATGCAATATAAGAAAAGATCAGAATATAGTTACTATGACGCTAAATAAACCGAACTCGTTAGAGCCTTTAGCGATTTGATTGTTTTTACCAGATATAGAAGCACATGAAACTAATTGATTAAAGTACGGCATTATCCAAAAAACATACCGTCCACTCCACCTAATAACGATTCTATAAATCGTCTGTCAACATCTGCACCAAGAACGAACGGTATAAAGACGAGAAAAACGCAAGTCAACTTCATGGTATTGGTCTGTGAAATAGTAAACTTCTGTTTAAATAGCTTTACTCTCTGTTTTTGACACCTTAAACTGTCATAAATCTACTCAAATATGCATTTGAGTGAAAAAAATAACATATTCTTCTCTGTAAATAAACCATGACATTTCATCGACGTGTCGGTAAAACCAGGTAACAAAATCGACCGTAGCGTTTGTAATGAAGGTACACCGAAACCCTGACTCATCTTCTGACTAATAGCTAAGCAATCGCATAATTGCAGAATTACATAGAACTGTTAAAATAACTTTAGAATCCACAATTAAATAAGGAAACACGAATCTTTGTTAACGGAGAATATACCCGCTACTGACGATTTTGTAACTTTTGTTTTGCCCCTACCTTGATTTAATGTCAGTGGTTTTCAACCATATGTAAAAAAGTAATATATGCATATCAGGAATCGCAACACTCTCAAAACACAGCCTAGGAATATTTATTTCATAAAAAGAATTAAATATGGTGCGTCAGTTTTATCATGTTTCAAGTTTAAAGATTTTACTCCGAATCCACGCTTAGGAATTAAAATAATATGATCGGAGAAGTAGAACTTTGGTCAAGAATTGTTCATGCCGCCAATAAAGATTTTTAAAGAATAATTACCTAACTGGTAGTCCTGTAAACCCAGACGTTACAAAATCGCTTCTTTTAAAGCAGAGGGTTATAAGGGCTAACCTTATCACTAAACCTGTTCATCCAAAACGTAAATTAGGTCATGACAAAATTAGCAGATTGTGTGGTAGTCGTCGAAAAACAATTATTTCATAATAATCAACTCGAGTGAACCCCTTTCCTATGTTAAATTTAAGGGCTTACCAAACTCCTCCCCAGCACGTTCATCGATAAAAAGAAAAAATTCAAAATCTCAATAACGACAAAAGGCCGTTCAAGGAAATTTTGCAGAGATCTCGCTACTTTTCTTTACTGTTCTAAAGTGTCTTGACATATGCAAATAAAGATACATTAGCAACACTCATTTGTGCAAAGTATCATTGAACGAAATTTAACCGTTATTGAGATTTCGATATTTTTTTCTTTTTATCGATGAAAGTGTTTGGGAGGAGTGTGGTAAGCCCTTAAACGTCTGCAATAAATAAGTATTACACGTACACGCAATTTCCTTGAAAAAAAAAACACAACAACACTTGATTCTTGTAAAATATAAAAAAAGCATGTGCAATGCTATAATAATATTTAAATAATTGATAATTATGTAAAAATGAACATGTCTGAATCTTATATAAAATTACTGTTAGTATTTCATATAAATTATATTATTTTATTTTATATACTTTTATTAAAATGTTAGTGTTTCGGTTACAGTGGTAAGTGAAAACTTCTTTTTGATAAAGTCATGTGGGTGCCTGCATGTATGCATTTAAATATTACAGTTGCGTAGTTTGTGTCGTGTGGGGGCTGTAAAAGTCTCCCCGTACATTCAATCAGTACTGTAATCATGTAACAACGTTGAAGACCGTTGAAGACGATACATAATTATGTTTGTGAAAATATTGAGTAGCGCTTAACCTGGGGCTAGGCGACGTGGACAGGAATATACACTACCATTTCTGCCCATGAACGGGCTCAATCAAACCGAGTCTGCAATAGTTTGATATTGGTATGTGTTTGGTGGTTGTCTTGTTTCATTGTGTGCATGAGACCAATGTACAATGTCAGTCCGTGGTGCGTTTACCTATTCAGTTATATATTCTGGCCAATAGGAAGTTGAATAACAGCAGGGAATGCTGAGCCTCACTGGCAGGTGAATATGAAATTATTGCAGGCTATGTTAAATTGAGTCTGTTCGTGGAAAGTAACGAAAATGCTTATGACTGCCTACGTCGCCTATCTCCGATCTAACAATGTAAACAATAGTCTAGCGATTCTGTATCCACAGTTTCGTCTAATCGATTAAACAGTTTAGAATGTCATTTAGCTGGAAACGATAAACCATTGGATTTAAGTAATAACCAATCATTGTTGTCTTACACGATTACAGAAGTTCCCCTCTAGCCCAAAGGGGAAACGAAAAGAAGTTTAAAAACCACTAGCAAGAGCACCGAATTATGCCCTTACCAATTCTACAAGGACAAAAATACATTAAAAAAAATACCGCTAACGACTGACTAGTGATAATTGAAAGAATGATTATGTGTAACTAAGCACAACCTCTCGTTTGTCCTACCCCGAGCCACTCAAGTAAATATGACTCGAATCTAGTTGAGGATTTCTTATAGCATTATTGGGTAACATTTTAACACTTAATATTTTATTGAATGACAGAGGCAATAATCAGAAACATAGAGGTAGGAGGTATTGCTTTTAGTTTTAAGGATTTGTGAGCAGAAAACATTGACGAAGGACACTACTGGTTTAAAAGAAAATATATAAGTGAATGTAAGAGCAAATAGAAGACAGTTTGCAAAGAAATTCAAACAATTAGCAGATGGACAAGCTGTCAGTTTCAAACCTAACAACTATTTGAGTTCACACACGAAATTCGAATTTGAAAGGTTTACTAACTAAACGTTCGCATATTTGCTCGACCTTACAAATCTCATTGTGTCAGCCATGTTTCAGACCTGAACAGGTGCTATCTGGTCTTCATTTTCAAGCCTTTTTGGTGCCCGATAATATCGTGAAAAGAGTACATGTCCATATAATTTCGTATAAGCTAACATTACACATCGTTCCGTGTAAAAGAGGCGTGATTTAAAAACAAGGAACAATAATTTAAATATAAACGAAAAAAAAACAACAGACGAAATGGTGGTGTCCATGAAGTATGATATGTTGATTAAAACTGGTCTTGTGGTCACGTACAGTTCCAACACTCGATGAACATTGAAAGAAAGGTCAGCACGATTGTCTTTTGTTTAATGTTCCATTTGATAACCTGAACACAAATCTTTAAATTTTCAACTGATTATTTTAGAATGTCTCTAATATTTGAACAATCTAATACAAAATTGTTATTGGTTAAAACATCATCGTTTCAACCCTAGAAAATCATGAAATGTGCTCTTTCTGAATCTTTCTGAATTGGTTAGAAGTTATCACTCTCTAACACTATCGGCTCATTACATTCACATCTGTTATAGGCTGGGACTAGTTTCGACTACTTTTACTTTAACTCAAAAAAATAGTTCACCAATTACATTTAAAATTGCTTGGATTTCTTCGGTTTGAATGAAAGATAGTGAAGATTTCTGTAACTTGTTTAACCACAAGCTTTCAAATTCATTATTATGACTGTATAAAATAAGGTTGTCAAGTTTTGTCAAAAATCTTGACATTGAGCCTTTCGCAGAGATGTGAAGTGAGTGTAAGGAACGACAACTCTGCGAAGGAGATTGAGAAGTTATCTGACTGCAACCTAGTATCTTTGTTTTAGTTGTTACAAAAATAAATTTAGAATAAATGAGTGCGAAGTTATTACCAACAATGGCATTTTATTGCAAAGCGAGACAATTAAATAAAGATGTATATTTGAAAGATAATAGAATTAAAATGTGAAAAAATGCATGTCAGGAACAACGAGGGACAGACTATTTCACAAATTACAAATGATTCTACAGTTTCTAAAATTTAATTATTAATGTAAAAATGTGTATCATCCTGATTTCTTTCATTTTCTGTTGAATAACTATATAAATTAATGTTGATTTTAAACCCCAGTTCAATAAATATATATACAGATTATCTATTATTCATAAGCAAATAAACCTATTACAAAATATCTTAAAGTTTCAAGGGAAATCTTGTAAAAGAACATATGTCTTTTATCAATGTCATCCTGTTCTTGCCGATTTGACTCCAGAAGCTATCAGTAAAGTAATTAAGTACCTGCACTTTTGCTTATGCTAGCGTTACAATTGCTAAAATTCCGCCGGCCGATTTTAGACATCGGCAGAGTCGTGAAGTTGGCTGCCGCCGGTCGTTTTTTTTACACATCGCTGAGAGCGGTCACATATAACTGCCAACAAAATGCCGCCTGTCGGCGGCAGTTGGTTTCAAAGGCTCGCGGGAAACGTGACACCCCAAAATATCCGGCAAGTGGCAGTTAGGTGGCAGGGCGGCGACAGCTTGAATTAAACTGCCACCGCCCTGCGACCTGGCAGGGACAGCCCATTTACAACTGCCGCCGGCCGGCGATTGAGCGACTAGCTGCCACCGCTCTGCGCCCGCCCGAAAATCTGACGGTGGCAGGCCGATGATATATAAATCATACCTTGTGGTCTTGATTTCTCATAGTTGTAAAAGTTGTAACATCACAATATGCGGTCGAAGGTCAGTGTTAATAAGGGAAAGGGCAATGTAGTTATATTGCATTTTCTTAACATGCAAAAATGACCCACATTCAGAATCTCATTAAAACTGTCGTCACAAATCACTAAATGCCACTTTCCTGCCACCGCGCGAACAAAAAATGCGCCCGCCCTGCCACCTGCCAATTTGCAAAAATAGAAAAAATCGCCACGACGACGCCAGAAATTTAACTTTTCTTAAAATCTCAACTGCTTGCTGGCAACGTCTAAAATGCCGCCTGCCGCCGGCCGATCGTAACTGCCGCAGTCCTGCCACCGGCCGATATTTAGCGAAAACTGACATTTAAAACGTCGGCCGGCGGCATTTAGTGATTTGTGACGACAGTTTTAACAATGCTATTAGCGTCTTATGATTACATGCTTGTGTGCTATTCAATACAACATTGTCGAGTAGATTGTTGTGTCGGAGTTATTTCACCAAGAGAACTTGTACTTGCTTGTTCATATGAGAACCTGTTGTGGCAAGAGTAATGGTTTTTGCACCAAAGAATCTTGTTTAAACCCCCAATATATTTGCCGCTGAACGCTCGAAGGCGGTAACAAAGGTTCTCTTTTTAGTTAAATGTTTGTGGTGTAATTTATTTGTAATTGATTTTCTTATAAACCCATCCTCTCTGCATTTTGGCTGCGTTTCTGTGTGTGGCGGTCCCTGATATGCATATTTCACTTTTTATGTATGTTACCCAAGTTCAAGTAATTTTTTTAAAGTCTGGTTTTGACATTAATACCGCAATCTGTTTAAGCAATTAAAGACTACTAGCTGAAAAATGTCAAACAAGGAAACAGATAACATGTGTGAACATAGTCCAACACCCTTCGCATAACTGTAAGAACAACTACATAAAGATTATTGCAGCAAGGGATAATGCTGTTATTGCTTGATCATGCTAACCATCCTGTTCAAAGTGACAAAAATTCTACTTGTAATAACCAAAGTCTTGATGATACTCTGCAAATTTTGGTGTAATTTTATTAAGACCAACAATTTAAATAGAACCTCGTGCAGATTACAATTGGAAACGAAAGAAGATATTTTGGGTTTACAGGCTTAGGACCGCGTTGAATCAAGTGTACTCCAAGATGTCTTTGCCAGTTGTACGTAAGTGTGAACAGAAATTAATAATGGGAGTAGAAAAGACACTTGTAAAAAAAACTGTGAAAACACTAAATCGTGGGAAATACGAAAATACTAAAATCGTAATTAAATTTGGTCAATTGATAATTTAGAAAATTATTGAAATGGAGATAATGATTGTGACTTAAGAAAAACATTTATACTAGCTCAGTAATATATTTTATTCATAAAAAAATGACACATAATATGAAAGTTATCCTGTCAAGCCACCGAGCCCTGCGCCGCTGCATGGATCCACTCCACCAGTAGATCCTGAGGTGCCATATTGCTTAGCCAGAACCTGGGCTCTGTAAACATGAAAATACATGCGTGGCGATTGAATTACTTTATCCAACTGGAGATAATTGAAATATACAGTAATTCTCTACAGAACTCGGTATCTAAGCTCCCATGAAAACTCTACCCAAACTGACAGTTTCTTGGTTGTAAATCATGTGCTGTTTTTGAACTTTAATTGATAGATATTATGAATCAGATGCAGGACACACCTTTAGTTTTATGTGCAGTATAGGAGCTGGTACATCTAAATGTTTTCGTAAATGTGTTTAAAATCAGTGCAAACAGCATCACGTGTTCGTTTCATATCTCAGTTCCCTATGCATATTTCCCATCAGTATATTCAAGTTCGAATCTAATATATAAAATATTATGAGATGGTATATGTTCCATGGATAAAATAGTGAAAACTTACTCTTTGCAAACTGCGGCGCATACCAGACCGGTTATCAAAGGGTTGTTGTGGTCAATTGGGTTGATGACCTTGGGACAGAGCTGAGTTTCACACTGTGCCTCTGTTTCATCACATCCGAACTGGCTCAACAGTTGCTTAGCCAGATCCAAAACTGAAATTTAATACTTGATTATAAAATACGTCAGTAAATACAGCTTTAGAGCGTAAGGCACAATCTATGGTCTCAGTAATATATCCTTAATAACCTATCTATCTATCTATTAATACTGCCGAACTCGCAAATGAATGGTATTATTGGCAGGTGCGCGTCTGTGCAAGTGTTAAAAAAAAGAGTGCAAAAGATAAAATGCTGATTAAGAGACAGCACTGACAGATAAAAAGATAAAAACACCGCCAGTCATTTAGGGTCTGTTTGTTGCATGCAAAGCCTTCTTGAAGTTTGCAAGATTAGGCTGCATGACTACAATAGTGGGCAGGGAGTTCCACAGTATTATTGTATTTGGAAAGAATAAAAATTTGTAGTGATCAGCAGAGGTATGGATTTGTCTATAACAAAGGGGATGCATGTGTCTAGTCATTCTGGTGGGTCTCTCTAGGTACGGTGGTAAAGGAACTGCTACTAAATTGTGGATTATTTTATAAAACATTATCAGTCTGTTGTCCGTACGTCGTTGTTCTAATGTCTTCCATCCCAGTTCCTGCTGCATGCGGGTGACACTGCTGAAACCAGAGTAATCACCCTTGACCCACCTAGTCGCCCTTCTTTGGACCTGTTCTAATTTTTGAATATTTTTGGTAGTATGGGGACTCCAAACTGAAGATGCATATTCTAATTGTGGTCTTACTAAAGTTTTGAAAGCTGTTTCACGAATTTTAACATTTTAGTTTTGATGTTTCTTCCAATAAATCCTTAAGTTTTGTTTGCAGAAGAAGAGATGTTGTCAATATGTTTGTTCCATGAAAGGTCTTTGGATAATGTTACCCCTAGATATTTTGCTGAGTCAACATGCTCTAGTATATGTCCATGAAGGGAATAGTTAAAAAGTTTGGTGCGCTTGTTCCTACTTATATTGATCACTTGACATTTACTTATATTGAATTCCATATCCCATTTCTTTTCCCAAAGTTCTAAATTATTTAAATCGTTCTGAAGAGTGGTACAGTCTTGCTGCTTTACAATTGCCAAGTATACAGCAGTGTCATCCGCAAACAGCCTGACCTGGGATTGGATTGAATCAGGCAAATCATTTATGTATAATAAAAATAGCAATGGGCCGAGGACCGAGCATTGAGGTACGCCGGATGTGACCGGTACTTCAGATGAAAATTCTCCATCAAGGACTACACGCTGAGAACGACCAATTAGAAAAGATTTTATCCAAGAGAGAGAGTACAGTCTGTGACACCATGTTCATGTAATTTATACAATAATTTGAGATGGTTAACTTTATCAAAAGCCTTGCTAAAGTCTAAGAGTATGAGGTCTGTCTGTAGTCCATTGTTCATATTTCTGGCTAAGTCATCCACTATTTGAATAAGTTGAGTTTCACAGGATCTTTTCTCTCTAAAGCCGTGTTGAAGTTCATAAATGATGTTATATTTATTAAAATGGTTTGTGATGTTAGATGCTCCTATATGCTCTAGGATTTTGCAGAGTATACAAGTGAGTGAAATAGGCCTGTAGTTAACGGCATCTTCCTTGTTTCCTTTTTTTTAAATAGAGGTGTTACATTAGCTGAAGTCCAGATTTTTGGAAGTATGCCTTGGTTAAGAGATTTTTGAAAAAGAATGCTAAGAACAGGTGCAATTTGGAATCTAAGTTCCTTAGAACTAGTGGTTATATATTGTCTGGCCCTGCTGCTTTATGTGGATTCAGTTTTTCAAGTAGTTTTAGGATACCATCTGTAGAGATATTTATAGTTGGCATGCTCGGATACTTTTGTCTAAACTAAACTGGTATATCTTTTTCATTGAAATTATTCCAGACTATAGTAATGCATGTTTGAGAAAGTTTTATGGGGGAAGCTGGGGTGAAGACAGACTGAAACTGGTTATTCAAAATATTGGCAATATCACATTTATTTGATTTAGATGTCTTTGTAATAGGATCAAAAAGGGTTGAAATGCCCTGAGAGTCTTGTCTAGCAGATTTTAATAGACTGTATAATTTTTTACTATCAAATTTCTTCTGTTCTCCATCTGAGTTTTCTGAGTTAATACCCAAGATATATTCAATGTAATTATTATAAGCTGAACTGATTTTAGTTTTTATCTTTTGTTTCAAGTTTTTAAAAAAATTTCCGTTTGCTGGGTTTCTGTCTCTTTTTTGTTTTTTTTTATAAAGTTTGTCTCTTATTCTTATCAAGCGTTTTATTTCTTGTGTTATCCAAGGGAGAGATGTTTTCATACCTATGCGTTTGATAGGAACAAAAGAACCAATACCATCAGAGATTTTTTCTGAAAATTAAAACCAAATTTCTTCTACCGACATGTTTTCATGGGTTTTTAAGATGTCATTTTTGAATGATTCCATAAGAGCTTTAAAATCCTGCCAGTTTGCTTTTCTGTAGAGTGGTACATTTCTTGGTTTTTGTTTGATTATGTTTGGATTCAAAACGGCAGTCACTGATATGATGTCGTGGTCAGAAATACCTGGAATTATGCTATTTTTCCTAATAAGAGTATGATTTGATGTAAGAAATAAGTCTAAGACATTTTTTCCTCGTGTTTTACCAGTAATTATTTGAGTTAAATTGTAATCATTTAGTGTTTCAAGGAAATCTTCATATAATGCAATGTGTTTGCAGCTGCTTTTAATGGTTCCCTTAAAATCAAAGTCCCAAGAAAAATGAGGGTAGTTAAAGTCACCTAGGATCCAAAACATACCTTTATGCATTTTGAAGCCAACACTAGAGTCTTGGGTCATAAGCAATTTGATAAAACATAATCTTTATGAATGCATTCAGCCTTCATTCTCTCCTCACTAGTACAAGGAGACAATAATATGATTGGTTGAAACTAAAAGCAATAATTTCACAGCTACCACATTAAAAGCTAAAAGTTGTATTATGTATCAAGTCATAGATATTACTGCCCATAAACATGCTCATTCAGAGCCGAACATAACAATATTTTAACTTTTTTCGTATTCAGGTTTTTCATCCTTTGTTAATTGATGCTGTTTACTATTGAATTAAAGAAGGTTAACTCCAAGCTATAGCATTGGGCCCTCATTTTAATTCCAAATAATGATAAAAAGCATCTGAAATACTGACGGTGATGTTGAATATGAGCAAGACGCTGACCGCGAAGTTAACATCATTAAGTGACCTGCTGCTTTAAGACTGATGTAACAGTGAGTGGACGACACATGAAATCACATTAAAATTCTAAGAATGTGATTTCTGCACATTACAGTTAAGAGAGGAATGCAAGATATGTTCCCTTAAAAACTTTCAGAGCTGCTACTAGTACATCTAATATTTAAAGAAAACCAACAAAGATTTTGAACACACTGAAACATCCTTGGTCGCTCAGTTACGACTAAGCTTTCATACAGGGTAGGCACGAACAAACATGCTTACTGTCATATCCTCCAAGCTCAATGACGACTACGCTTTCATACAGGGTAGGCACGAACAAACATGCTTACTGTCATATCCTCCAAGCTCAATGACGACTACGCTTTAATACAGGATAGGCACGAACAAACACACTTACTGTCATATCCTCCAAGAATGCTTTCAATGAATCTTTCCTGAATCTCGGCGTTTTGAACCAATGGTAGGAGGGCGAGCAATAAAATGACAACCTTCATCTTCAATGTTTATTTTGTTCCCTGGTCGCTGAAAAATAGTCTTATGTCTGAGACACATTTTCATGAATCAAACACTGTGTTAACGGTACAAAATTAAAGATGATTAAAATATAAAAGTCATTTCAGTCAATTCTCACAAACATTTACACATGATTTAATATTCTATCAATTTCAAGAGAAAAGTCTCACCTATATTCAAGAACTGAACTGACTCGGACTTGCTAAATGACCTTTATATATTGTCGTTGACCAGAAGTTACATAATTCTTAGGACATAACGGACGTTATCAAGCGTTTCAGTTGCATATATTTAGATTTCGTTAACAAATGGCACCGGATAATTGTACATGTATGCACATATTCAAGGGTCTACTCCACTCCTCCTTGCACGTTCATCGATAAAAGGAAAATTTTCAAAATCTCAATAACGGCAAAATCGCATTCAATGAAACTTTGCACAAATGAATGTAACTAATGTTTCTTTATTTTGCATATGGTAAATCACGTTAGAACAGTAAAGAAAAAAAGCTAGAAGCTAAAAGCTATACATTCACAAAACTAAACAACACAAAACATCATTTTAAATGCCCACATGAGAAATATACCGTATAAGAACTTATTTATTGTCGGTATTTACAACACTTTTTGGTTCTTCCATCTTCTCTCAGCGACTGTTGGAAGTGCGAAAAACTGACAACCTGAAAAACACGAAAAACGAAAAACAATCTTCTTGCCGTCAAGTTGGCGGGTTAAAAATTTTCAGGGCGAAAAGACAACACAGAAACTTAAAAGGCGCCAAAAATGCATTCCTTTTGTTGTTTTTTCTACGAGCGTATATTAAAATTTTGTGTCAACGCTCTTTTTATCTCAGTTTCCGTTGCACAACAAAAGGAATCACGAATTTATGAAACTGTTTTGACTGCCAAATGTAAACATACGTATAACATAAAAATAGAGATGTATTTTCTTAACATTTTCATTTTGGATCCTTTAAGCCATTTGTGTTGGAATGAGTATGTAATTAGCACAATGCTATCCTTCCTTGCCATATGTAGTTCCTACATGCAGGTAGCAATAGCATTGTTGGGTGAAATACAGGACTGCTGATCAGTATTCGCTGACCATGATATCATTTATTTATATGTTTTGAAAGCAGATAATTGATTAACAGTCGTTATTTAAAGAGCTTTGCTGGAGGTTTTAGGCCCGAATCTCACTAAGAATCACAGTCCTCTAGGAATGAGATCAATGTGTAGTTTTGACAATCTGAAAAAGTACTGCTTTCATTTTGTTAGTGCAAGGGATTAACGTGTGCAGGTTTCGGCTATATAACATCCAACGCAAACTGTGCCCTCGATGCATGAAGACAAGTCCTGTGTCCTGAATGGCCATCTGTGTAGACGGATGCGCAAGCTGATCTAGGTCTACACCGGTTGACTAGGCCATACGCCACATTTTGTCATGACGTTGACATTTTACAATGTTGATAATTTGTGTGTTGTTGTTTGTTTGTTTGTTTTTCAAATAGTTTTGATAAAAATCACGATTTTTCTCCTGTACTATTATAACAGACTTGATTTGACGGAATATACACAAGCAACATAACAATGAGTTTTAATCTATACTTTCGCTCAGCTTGCCTTTTTTACAGGTCTTTACAGGTTTCTGACCAGTCTCAGAGCGCAAGCTTGCTAATAGCCAGTTGACAGACTGAACTCTTTTATCCAAACAGAAATCTGGTCATCACGACTGAAGATTATATAAAACTGAGATTTGAAACCTGTCTCAAATATCCTCAATAATCGTGTCCTTGAGATTTGAGACTGGTTTCCATTCTAAGTTTGATAATCTTGGGGCCAGTATCATAAAGCTTAATACTTGAGGCTAGTCACCACTTATTTCTTATAACAAACAGAAGATTTTGAATTTAAGTTAAAAGACAGACTAAAAATAGGACAGTCGGCAGATTTTAATCACCTGATTTTAAATATGACAAGTCACCGAACGTTATCTATAAGTGAGGAATTTCTCACGAATGTCACCAACGAGGGTCTATTATTGTGACTGGTCCTTATCTATTGCCTCGGCTTCGTGACTATTCTCAAGTAAACACAACTAAATAAGTAACGTTCTCTTTACGAATTAACGTGAAGTCAGTGCACTCAGTTTAGTTCTATACTGAGTAATACGCAAATAAAATGAATAATAACGAAGGTTAATAAAAAGGGTTTTATTTCTTGTATAAAACTAATTACTTGAGACCGGTCTCGAAAAGTGAGAAGTCGTGTGTTCTTTGTTCTGCATCAATTCTCCTTTATGATCAGGTCTATAGTGAAAAATATCTACGTCCGGTTCCAGTCTCTGTGCACCATTCCTCTTAACAAGAAATATACTGAATAGTCCTGAAGACTTTCATGCTACATTAGTGATAAAGACGTATCTAATCCATGGGATTTACCTAAATTCATGTTAAACTGTTTTGCAGTAGAGGGACGTGTTTCTTTTCTAAAAAGGCGATTGGGGTTTCGATTTACCCGTCGTCTACAGTGATAATTAGGGTTTCAATTTGCCCTTATTTTAATATTTTTAATATCTGTCTGTCTGTCTGTCTGTCTGTCTGTCTGTCTGCCTATCTATCTATCTATCTTTTAATACTGACGCACTCCTCTAATTAAGTATTATGGACAGGGTGTACGCCGGTAATAGATACTAGAAAGGATCATGTCCCAATAGATATTTATTCTCGTGAAATGTTAAAGTAAAGCTATTTCTGCTAAATCAATACAGCAAATTATTTCAACAACCGTAAGACGCTGTTTTGCATTGCACAGCTTAAATACACAATTACATAGTTGAAAGGATTAAATAAAACAACACAAACAATTCATAGCTTCAATGCTTATTTTATTTTTCAAAATTGTTAACCTCTAATGCTACTGTTCATTACTGTACAGTGTTTTTTTTTGTGCACACTGCCTAATGCAAAATATGCGAACATTATACCAGCGGAAAATATAATGATACAACCGTTACTGTATTGTATCACTGACTGGCATAAACAACTAACCTTCAAGTAGAAGGGTAAAGATGTAAGAATGTAACTACGAATAATAACAATTAATTTACTAACAAATTAACTTAACAATCTCCAAATATTGGAACTGGCCACATTTATGAACAAGAGGCCATGATGGCCCTTTATCGCTCACCTGAGTACAACAAAGTTATTTTTAGTAACAGTGACCTAGACCCAGATGACCCATATTCTAACTTGTCCGAGAAATCATTGGGACAAACATCCTGACCAAGTTTCATGACAATCGGAGCAAAATTTGACCGCTAGAGTGTTAAAAAAAAAATTCTTTTTTTAGTATCAGTGACCCAGTTTTTGGACCCAGATGACCCATATTCGAACTCGTCCAAGAAATCATTGGGACAAACATCCTGACCATGTTTCATGACAATAGAGGCAAAAATATTACCAAGAAAATTCTATTTTTAGTAACAGTGACCTAGTTTTTGGACTCAGATGACCCATATTCGAACTCGTCCAAGACATCATTGGGACAAACATCCTGACCAAGTTTCATGACAATCTGAGTAAAAATGTGACCGCTAGAGTGTTAACAAGAAAATTCTATTTTTAGTGGGAGCAAAAATGTGACTGCTAGAGTGTTAACAAGAAAATTCTATTTTTAGTAACAGTGACCTAGTTTTTGGACCCAGATGACCCATATTCGAACTCGTCCGAGAAATCATTGGGACAAACATCCTGACCAAGTTTCATGACAATCGGAGCAAAAACGTGACTGCTAGTGTTAACAAGAAAATTCTATTATTAGTAACAGTGACCTAGTTTTTGGACTCAGATGACCCATATTCGAACACGTCCGAGAAATCATTGGGACAAACATCCTGACCAAGTTTCATGGCAATCAGGGCAAAAATGTGACCGCTAGAGTGTTAACAAGAAAATTCTATTTTTAGTATCAGTGACCTAGTTTTTGACCCAGATGACCCATATTCGAACTTGTATGAGAAATCATTGGGACAAACATCCTGACTAAGTTTCATGACAATCAGAGCAAAAATGTGACTGCTAGAGTGTTAACAAGAAAATTCTATTTTTAGTAACAGTGACCTAGTTTTTGGACCCAGATGACCCATATTCGAACTCGTCCGAGAAATCATTGGGACAAACATCCTGACCAAGTTTCATGACAATCGGAGCAAAAACGTGACTGCTAAAGTGTTAACAAGAAAATTCTATTTTTAGTCACAGTGACCTAGTTTTTGGACCCAGATGACCCATATTCGAACTTGTCTGAGTAATCATTGGGACAAACATCCTAACCAAGTTTCATGACAATTGTGGCAAAAATGTGACTGCTAGAGTGTTAACAAGAAAATTCTATTTTTAGTAACAGTGACCTAGTTTTTGGACCCAGATGACCCATATTCGAACTCGTCCGAGAAATCATTGTGACAAACATCCTGACCAAGTTTCATAACAATCTGAGCAAAAAAGTGACTGCTAGAGTGTTAACAAGAAAATTCTATTTTTAGTAACAGTGACCTAGTTTTTAGACCCAGATGACCCATATTCGCACTCGTCTGAGAAATCATTGGGACAAATATCCTGACCATGTTTCATGACAATCAGAGCAAAAATTTGACCGCTAGAGTGTTAACAAGAAAATTCTATTTTTAGTCACAGTGACCTAGTTTTTGGACCCAGTTGACCCATATTCGAATACGTCCGAGAAATCATTGGGACAAACATCCTGACCAAGTTTCATGACAATCAGAGCAAAAATGTGACCGCTAGAGTGTTAACGAACTAAGTGTGGACTGATGACAGACGACTGACAAAGGACATTCATCGATCCTAATAGCTCACCCTGAGTCAGCTCAGGTGAGCTAAAAATCTTTTAGAACGCGACATGTAATCTACCAGTAAAGAAGTTTTGAAATCTCAGATTACTGCTTAGATGTCATTGAAAGACTTGATCCAAACAAGATTCAAATATAACAAATCAAACTTCGTGTTTTTTTTTCTGTTATTAAAGGTTGTATTGCACATATCAAATGTTTCTGTACTCACAAAAAATTAATGAAGATCGACAGGACTTTCTAGAAAAATAAGAATTTTTGGTTTTGTGTTTTTTTTTAACTAAGAACTGTTCTTAAGAGACAAAAACAATTATTTTTATAAAAAATTTACATAAAACAATATTTTTAATGGAATGTCATTTTAGACTACAAACTAAACATATTTTTATTATGTAGTCTCTATCCCTTTGCTCGATAGATGCAACTTTCATTGCACGGCCAAACAATCGAGATTCAGATCAGCCAGCACATCCCTGTTATCTTATCAGGATCTACACTGTTGTCTTTTGGATTCAATAATTAATTTCTGACCAGGAAGGGAATAGTTTAGATCCAGATCAGATTGCATGGATGGGCTCAAAACCTGGATAGTTCTCTTGCAGTAACTTTCTATCTTGAACAGGGAGTTACCTAGGTGGAAACAAAAGATTACATCTTTGTTATAATATGTTCGTTAAAATTGCCAAAACCTGGCTCCAAGATAAATAAAATGAATGAAGACTACATGCTTCAACTGACTGCTGAGATCTGAAACTGACCTGGAAGCCAACCCAACACTCTACCAATCAGAGTAACTGTACACAAACAAGGATTGTCTAGTGAGGAATGAACCTATTAACAAAATATGAAACAACTAACTACAATCAACAAATGTCTTAACTTAATAAAGTTTCTATTTACATTTACAGATTTCTTATGGCATAGCAGAAAACGGTGTTAATATAAAACATTTGGGAAAAGCTAGAATTATCCGAGAACAGTGGGAAATGTTCATTTCAGTTTTTGGTGACTAATGCAAAACACTGTCATCTTTGACAACTATGGGCCAAAGCTCATAAAACTAAGTTTGTTGACCAGTCTCAAATCTCAAGCTTCTGACTGGCTGAAATGAGTGTAGTCTCCATTTCAGCCAATCAGATCTTTAGTTTTGAGACTGGTCTACAGTTTAAGTTGTATGATCTTGGGCAACATTTTAAACAAAAATACCTGAAGGATGGTATCATAAAGTTTCTTCCTGTGTTTAAAATTCTGGTATATCAGGTAAGAATTCTTTTCTGGGCCTGTTTAAGGGTTTGAAATCTTAATGGCAGGATTGTAAACACTAGGCCATAAACGCGTCACCACTAAATGGCAAAAACATTATGTCATTTCTATACCTAATCATTTACCCTATAAAAATACATTTTAACACGTGTACAACCAGTGTAGATCCAGATTAGCTGGCACGACTATTCTGTCTGATCAGGATCTACACTATTCACCATCTGGTCATAAATAAGCTTATGGATCAAAAAGCAAACAGTGGTGATCCTCATCAGATGGCACGGATGCGCCAGGGCACATATGTGCCAGCTGATATGGGTCTACACTGTACCCCCACACCATAAAAGCATAAACATGTATATGGAGGAAAGGATAAACATAAACTTCCATATTTGTATATAGATCATTGTTTGATTTGTAAACAGTTAAACATTTTTACTATGGAATACAGTGAAACCACATAGAACAGAAATAATAGTTAAAGGCAACAACAACAACATTGACTTAAGAAACAACAAAGTCATAACATCTTGTTTCAAGATAAAACTAATGCATACTGTTTAACCCTTTCCTCCATAAACATGCCTTTTAATGCATGTGCGACCAGTGTAGATCCTGATCCGTGCCGTCTGATCAGGATCTGCACTGATCGCATTTTGGTCATAATTATTCAAACAAATCAAAAAGCAAACAGTGCAGATCCTGATCAGATGGCACGGATGTGCCGGCTGATCTGGATCTAAACTGTTCGCCCATGCAATAAAGATATATCTATGGAGGAAAGGGTTAATACAGACACATTTCACAATGACATAGACTACATTTATAGCACTAACAATACATGGAATATTCATAGCACACCCTTAAGTTTCTTGATATGTTTTCTCAGAACCCAATGAATCAAGTATATTGATCTGTGTAGATCTACAACTCTATGCCCAAGATCATAAAACTAAATCTAAAGACAGTCTCCCTTATGAATCTAAAGCAAACAATTTAGCTTATGATCAGATGACAAATCTGGATCTACATTGGTCACACAAGGAACAAAAGGCATATACAAGCAGTAAATTACACACAGTTTGATGGAATTAAAAAAATAAATTCCAAAAGAAAATAATTTCTGGGTAAAATAATTCCTACAGAACTTATTTCACTGTAACAAAAGAAGAAAACAAATAAAAAAATTAAACATTTATCACATTTATTTATATTTGCTAAAGTTTTTAGTTTTAAACTCTAGCTTGAAGGCATGCAATGGCATCTGAATTTGATTTCCTAGCTGTTTTGATTAATGTGAGTATACAGTAATTAATAACGTTTCCAATGTTATAATCTCAAATTTCATGGCAGCACTTCATTCTTACAGCTGAGAATGTTAAAATGGCCAACATTCACTGCTGCTCTAGTAATTCTTTAAGTCAGACCTTTGTTAATAACATTGGCAGCATTTTTTTAAGTTTTTAACATATTCAAGGGCAATAACTCTAAAAGTACTAAACTGATCTGAATGAAACTTGCATAGTAATAATGCAATGCATGCAGTTTTATTTATGGCATGTTAAAAAACAATGAACTATGATCACAACCAAACTCAAGATGGACAAAAAGACATTTTTACAAATAAATGAATGTTAACTCTAAATCCACTTTTCTTGTTGAAAATTACTCTGGAAAATAATGTTCGGGTGATATACAAATAGTTTAGGTTTCGCCATAACCTATACAGTCCTTATTGGGTTTGATTTGTTTTCAACCAGGGCCCAAGATCACAAAACCAGTGATAGAAGCATCTGATTATCTTAAATGGCGACCAGACCACATTTCAACCAATCAGACGCTTAAGATTTTAGACTTGTCTCCTTATTTAGTTTTATGATTTTGGGACCAGGTATGACTGTGAGCCTGACTAACATGACTTGAAGCTTACTTTAGCATGTTCTCTTATTATTGTTAAATCTCTTCAAAGACTTCACTCTTTATTTCATATATACCACTTTTATTGCATGGGTGAACAGTGCCCTCTAATCGGGATTTACACTCATCAGTTTTCAATTCATCAGTTTATTTCTGACCAATAAGCAAACAGTGTAGACCCTGATCTTACAACATGGCTGTGCTGACTTATCTGGATCTTCACTGTTAGCATGTGTTAAACCCATAAAGGATTGAAAAAAAAAACAACAAAGCAAACAAGTCATGTACATGTAATGGACAGAAAAATGAACATAATGACAGAAAATGATCCTAAAATCCCTACCAAACTTTGGCAAACAATATACTTATTCTTGTGTGGTAAGATAGTACGCATTACAATTCAATGGGGTTTGATTTTTAAGGTCTAATCCTAGCGGCAATACAAAATATTAAACCCATGTAAAATATGAGGACACCTCATTTGCTTGCTTTCTTCCATACATATGTCTTAATACTTTCAAAGTCTTGGCAATTCCACAAACAACTTTTTTTCATCCATGAAATATCAAGCCACAGTTAACTAACTAATGATTCATTTGAAAACATGTCTACATGCCTGATTACAACTCTATTTCACTGTAATAATCTTCACAAAAGTTTGTTAACAAAACCATTGATCCTTTACTCCATGGATGGAATATGGTTGTAATCCCATGCCAGACAGAGTACATCCAGATCAGACAGCACATTTGTAAGGTCAAGATCTACACTGTCCACTTTAATATTCATTTGGTTATTTCTGATTAAGCAGTGAACAGTTTAGATCCACATCCGTGCCGTCTGATCAGGATCTAAACTGTTCGCTTTTTGATTCAATAGGTTATTTCTTACCAAAATGCGACCAGTGCAGATCCTGATCAGATGTCACAGATGTGCCAGCTGATCTGGATCTACACTGGTCGCACATGCGTAAAAATGCATATATATCAAGGAAAGGGTTAAGAGAAGACAATGAAAGGCATGCAGATCGGAATAATTTTATACATTTATTTATACTAGTACTACCTGTACCGTTGGATCACAGGCAACGTAAGATAAACCATGGTACAAACTGTTTTCTCATACAAGTGACATCAGGATCCAAGATTATAAAACCAAAACTGGAGACCAGTCTCAAATTTCAAGCATATTATGTCATGAAATGGAGATTAGTCTCCATTTCAGCCAATCAGATGCTTGAAATTTGAAACTGGTCTACAATTACAGTTTTATGATCTTGGAAACATGAATCTCATGTTGATGTCCAAAATAGCTATCTTATAAAAATTCAAACAATAGGGATGCAAATGGTAAACGTAACATTCATATATTCAGCTTTTCTTCAATTGAATATTTGAACACAGTAATCAACAAATGTGTCTTGTCTACTCTTACAGACACTTTGACTATTTTTCTGTTAACTTGTTTTGCTGGTCTTTTTCGGCCATTTTTGTGATCTTCTCATTACATGTATTCCATACTCACTATTTTCATCATTTTCAGCATTGCCGAAATCATGAAATACATATTGCACGACGCCAAATGTTTTCCTCATTCTTGGAATTCAACAGCTACTTTGATATCAATTTCAATATTTTTGTGCCACTGATGAACATGGTGAACTTTCAATATGCCAATATTTAAATATTCTTTTGCATCCCTGCTTTTAATGATAAAGAGATTCTAATTATAGCACTTATCAACATGTTTACAATTTGCACTGATGATGAATAACAGTCAAACAAAATGTATCAGCAAAGCCCTAATCTCTATCGCTGTCTATCACTAAGTTCTCATGGCCACAAATCCTGACACGGACTGTACTCGTACAAGTTAATGGTTTTGCCTCGTCCAGCAACAATCAAATTCCCTTTCCCATTTGAAGCAACACAAGAGGGTCCATCAACCATCATGCTCCAGTCTTGGAGAAACTCGCCTCTGGAACTAAGATGGATCAGCTTGTTTCTTCTCTTGTCTGTCACGAAGATTGTATTATGTTCTGTGATACACACAGCTCCTGGCTCAAAACCTACATCAAAGTACTCGCCTGTCGAAAAATATTATATTAATCTTTTTATAGACTGCTCAATTTTATTATTATTTTCCACAAATAACACTTTTTTTTTGGTAGGGGGGTGGGGCCCTTCACGGATAACCCCAATTATTCATTTAACGTTACACTGTTAATGATTAACACTTTTTAAGAAAGAATAAACTTTAGTTTTTATAATCTCATATTTTTTTCACTAACTGTATAAGATGAAATTGGTAAACAGCAGGAACTGACTGATTTTCAAATTTCAAGCTGTAATAAACAACAATGCAGTTCCAGCCAAAGCCATATTTCTCTGCTGCATCTATTGAGGAAACTGACAGTGCAAGATAGTGGAATTTAAAATATTAAGGATATGACTCTAAACAGTAACCTTGACTTTCATGACCAGGTGCTGGCTACTGCACAAGGTGAACATTTGTGTCAGATTATGAAAAAATGTAGCAGAGATAATAGCAATCAAAACATAAAATAAAAGTTTGGTGCTCTTAAGAGTAGTTACATGATAGTGTCCAACTTTCTGGTTATAATCTCCATAATAATCAAAATTCATATTGCTGCTCAAAAAAATAGATCTCACGAATCTCACATCAGGATCAGGGACATAAAAAGAATTAACTTAACCATTTCCTCCATAATATATGCATGTATACGCACGTGTGACCAGTGTAAATCTAGATCAGCCAGAACATCCGTGCCGTCTGATCAGGATCTGCACTGGTCACATTTTGGTCAGAAATAACCTAAAGAATAAAAAAGCAAACAGTTTAGATCCTGATCTGACAGCACAGATGTGCCGGCTGATCTGGATCTAAACTGTTAGTCCATGCAATATAGGTGTATCTATGGAGGAAAGGGTTAATAAAAAGTGGAATCACTTCTGGCAGGGTTCATTTCAGAGACAGTTGTGGACCTACCAATATAATGTCCATCAAAGTTGTTGACAATGACCCTCTGATTGACACTGTCCACACACACTAGTTGATCCAGGCAGCGTGCTGCAATACTTGAAACCTGGTTCAGTTCATACCCGTTCTTGTCTGTTGGTTTTATTGTGTGCACTGTACTTCCTTTGTATAAAAAGATGAAAAGAACAAAAGTTTTTAAATGTGTCTAAAAGTCTTCACATGTCTCTCTTAAGATTCTAAGTCTGGGAAAGGGGCCAGTGCCCTTGAAACTGGAAAAAATCTAAGGTCATGCAGTCTGCTTTGAAAAAATGAATAAACAAGAAGCTGTGTTCGGAAAACACATATGACCCCGATAGTGAAGTTTGTCATGATACAAATTTAGAATGACAGCACAGTGTTAAAACAGCAACTAAAATCACAAGTTAGTTCTAAATAAATTAATAATGGAAACAACTTTCTGGTGCAAGAACCTGTGCATGAAAAGAATTTAACATAGTATTGGTACAAAATGGGGAGATAACCCCAGAAATAAGGTACATGTAGCCAGAGTTATGTAACTTGTCTGGGTCTTGACCTGTGCACTATTAAGTAAGTAAGCAAACTTTCATGCTACTGTTATTTGCAGAAATATCCAACTTGCAGAAACATGCTTACCATTTTTCTAAAAAGGGGAGATAACCCTAAAAATAAGGTAGCATTAATTATATAGCTTGTCCAGTCATGACCTGTGCACTATAAAGAAAGTGCCAATTCTCTTTGTGGAAATTGAGAAATATCCAACTTGAAAAAAAAAGGTAAACTAGTTCTCTAAGTACAAAATGGGGAAATAATCCCAGAAAAAAGGTACCTAGAGTTATGTTTCTTTTAAGGGTCATGACCTGTGCACGGTTAAGTAAGTGTGTAAACTTTCATAGCAATGCTCTTTGTAAAAATACAGAAATATCCAACTTGCCAAAACAGGTAAACCACTTATCTCTAAGCACAAAATGGGGAGATAACCCCAGAAATAAGATAGCCAGAGTTATGTAACTTGTCTAGGTCATGACCTGTGCACTGTTAGAGGTAGCCGGAGTTAAGTTTCTTGTAAGGGTAATGATCTGTGCACTGTTAAGTAAGTGTGTAAACTTTTATGCCAATTATCTTTGTGGATATTGAGAAATGTCCAACTTGCTGAAACACTTTAACCATTTTTTCTAAGTACAAAAAGGGGAGATAACCCCAGAAATAAGGTACCCAGAGTTATGTAACTTGTAAGTGTCATGACCTGTGAACTGTTAAGTAAGTGTGTAAACTTTCATGCAAATGCTCTTTGTTGAAATTGAGAAATATCCAACATGCCGAAACAGGTTAACCATTTTTCTAAGTACAAAAATGGGAGATAACCCCACAAAAAAGGTACCCAGAGTTATGTAACTTGTCTGGGTCATGACCTGTGAACTGTTACGTAAGTGTGTAAACTTTCATGCCAATGCTCTTTGTAGAAATTGAGAAATAACAAACTTGCGAAAAAAAAAACAGGACGGTCGTACGGAAGGACGGACGGACAGACAGTTCAATCACTAGATGCCGGGGGCATAAAAAAAACTAGAATGTGTCCTTGGACACTGATACCCCCACTGCTTCAACAACATTTGTAATAACAAAGGGCCATCACTTTCAAATTGGTAAAAATGGCTGCAGGAAAAAGTCCTTTCTTTATGATCATCTACACATCCTGCTTGATCATCCGTGCAAGTTTGAAAGAAATCCACCAGATAGTTTAGGAGGAGTTGATGAAACAAGATTTGGAGGATGTACGTATGTACGGATTGACACATGCAACTTTTATTCCTCCTACTTCATGGGGGCATAACAATGTATACTATGTACAAATAACAACATCAACATTAAAGCAAATTTTGCAACTTCTAGACAGGTCAAACTTATTCAACTATATCTAATTAGTAATTACAGTCTAAAAAGCATAAAGCTGCTCTCTTATATTAAAGATTTATTGCTCTGACTGTCTGATATTGAAATCAATGTCTTTAAACAGGGCTTTTTTCACTGCCAGGGTAAGGGGCCCTTGTCCTGTAATTTGGCGGAAATAGCACAATATTTCATTCAAAGGGGGGAATGAAAAACTTTATGCAAAGTATTTTTTTTTGGATGAAAACTGCATCATTTTAAAGAAATTTTGAGTGGAGAAGACACCTACCAAAGAAGTAAAAAAGCCCGGTTTATTCCCCTTTTTATATAACACATTCCACTTCCCTTTCATTCTTGACACAGCATCATACATGCAAGTGTCAATATTACTGTCTCTCCAAGACTCAATGCCTGGCAGGATACATGATAAATATATACAAACTCACCAGTTATTGTACATGCTTCTACAGTATAGTTGGGCATATTGCCGACTAGATACTTGATGTTGTTGAAAGAAGTGAGAGGGTGCCGAGCCGTTGTATGAACATGCTGAAATTTAACTATCTTCCGCTGCTGCAAGTCATACAACTGGAAAGACACAATTAATGACCATCAATGATCAAAAGATATCACCATTTAACTCTTTATTTCATATATCCAGGTTTCATTACAGGTGCAAACAGTGTCAATCAAGATAAGCCTGAACATCTGTGCTGATCAAAATCTACACTGTTCCATTTTTGATTCATTTGGTTATTTCTGAACAAAAATGAGCAATGTAGATCACGGACATGCTGGATTATCTGGATCTACACTATTCACACATGAAACACCAGGCTTCATTATAAAACTGAGAATTGAAACCAGTCTCAAATCTCAAGGATCTGACTGGCTGAAATGGCAACTGTTTCTTAATCATGAAGGCTGTTAATGTTCTAGACATTTCAAGATTGTTAAATAAGAATCTCTGTTTATCAGCTACTAAAAGGTTCTTCATAGAAAGGAGTTCAGAAATAAGAACTAGACTGTGTCCACTGGACACTGATGAACCCACTGCTACAACAACATTTCTTGTGCTTAGCGCAAAAACTCAATAACTACAATACATTTCTATAGCACTTAATGACTATTTGCACTAAGTTGACGATATGTAACAAGGGCCATAACTCGGGTAACAAGAGCTGTCAGAGGAGACAGCATGCTCGACTATTCAAATCATTTGAAACAAATGCAATTTGAAGATTAAAACAATAACAACTATGGCCATATATTGGTGTGAAATCAGGAAAAATATTAACAAGTGAATGGTAAGGGAGAAATTCATTTCAAATAACAGAAATAATTCCTTAATGTACCATAAATATTAAACTGAATAGGGGAATAACTATGAAATATTTCTGAATTTGTTAGAAAACATGTTAGTAATTTTTTTTTATGAGAGACATTTACTTTTAGTCAAATATCAATCACTTCAGTAATGTTAAAGAAAAGAACTGAAATGAAAATATAATGGAAGTTTGAAGTTGATACCTTAAGTATTTTGTGCAAAGTTATCGATGAGGTGCACTTAAGTGAAAATATAAGTGAAACTAGAAATGTGTCCATAGGACACAGATGCCCCTGCTATGCATCATTTTCAGACACTCAAGTGAAATGATGGGAATAATAGCATTTCAACGACAGTGATGTTGGAGGAATTATAAGAATATGCATAAACTTGAAGATAAGTAAATTATTTGTATTTGTGGCACTGTTGTCTTCACATTACGGAAATGTCTGCGAAGAAGTTGGTGGTAATGCAATGCAATGTCATAGCGAACATTTGTGCCAAGTTATTTTGAAATTCCTTCATTCATAAAAGAGTTATAGCCTGAACAAGTAAATTCAATTTAAGTAACTGTGACCTTGACCTTGGACTTACAGGCATGGGTAATGTACGCAACACACCGCCTTGTCATGGTGAACATTTGTGCCAAGTTATTTTGAAAACCCTCCATTTATAACAAAGTTACAGCCTGGACAAGAAAATGCTATTTTTAGTAACAGTGACCTTGACCTTGGATCTACAGGCATGGGTATTGTGTGGACACACCGCCTTGTCATGGTGAACATTTGTGGCAAGTTATTTTGAAATCCCTCCATTCATAACAAAGTAACAGCCTGGACAAGAAAATTCTATTTTTAGTAACAGTGACCTTGACCTTCGACTTACAGGCATGGGCTTGTACTTGACACACCATCTTGATATGGTGAACAATTATACCAAGTTATTTAAAAATCCAATAAGAAATAACTAAGTTAGAGCGGACAAGATTTTGCAAGAAAATTCTATTTTTAGTAACAGTGACCTTGACCTTGGACCTACAGGCATGGGTATTGAACGCGACACACCGCATTGTCATGGTGAACATTTGTGCCAAGTTATTTTGAAATCCCTCCATTCAAAACGAAGTTAAGGGCCAAGTGTGTATTTTGCTTAACACTAAATGTAAGTGAAAAAGGGGCATAATTTGAAAAATATTGGAAGCAGGATTATGGGTCTTGTTGGTTATGATGTAGATTTCGGTGGTGAAAATATATTTCAAGTTTCAAGGCAATATCTCAAGTAGTTTTAAAGTTATGGGCAAAATGCATATTTTGCTTAACACAAAATATAAGAAAAAAGGGGCATAACTTGAAATATATTGACAGCAGAGTTATGGGTCTTGTTGTTAATGATGTAGAATTTGATGGTGAATATATATTCCAAATTTCAAGTTGATATCTCAAGTAGTTTATAAGTTATGGACCAAAGTGCATATTTTCCTTAACGCAAAATTTAAGTGAAAAAGGGGCATAACTTGAAAAATATTTGTAGCAGAGTTATGGGTCTTGTTGGTAATGATGTAGAATTTGATGGTGAATATATATTCCAAGTTTCAAGTTGATATCATAAGTAGTTTTCAAGTTATGGACCAAAGTGCATATTTTGTTTAACGGACGCCGACGCCGACGCCGACACCGGGGCGAGTAGGATAGCTCCCCTATTCTTCGAATAGTCGAGCTAAAAATGGTCACAGGAAAAGTCTTTTCTTTACAATCATCTACATATCCTCCTTGATAATCTGTGCAAGATGGAAAAAAATCTGCCCGATAGTTAATGAGGAGTTGAGCCACAAGATTTGGGGGCGTACATATGGACAAGTTCAACTCTAAATGCCTTCCACTTTGTGGGGTCTTAATAAATATGATAGTAAGATGGATATATGGCATTCTCTAATCCATCTGATCAGGATTTGCACTGTTCGCTTTTTGATTCATTAGGTTATTACTGACCAAAAAGCGAACAGTGCAGATGTGCCAGCTGATCTTAATCTACACTGTTCACTTATGCAGCAAGAGGCATATACATGTATATGACGGAAAAGGTAATTTTCTTACCTTCAGTGTAGTAAACTGACTATTCCAGACTAGATGGTTGTCACAGAAGGTGACTGACATAGGAGCAGGGTCATCCAGGAAGTTCAGGAAATGTCCCAATGTGCTGAACATTTTAAGATTACAATTTCTCATATCTGCCACCACGAAGTCCTGAGGTGACACAAAGACCAGATCAACAATATCTGGATCTCTTTGATCATTTCCTGCCTGAACAGTAATGGCTGTATGCAACTTCAGCCGCATCAATCCAGAAACCTGTGGCTGACCCTCATTTTTGCTAGTACACCTTTGTCCAGTTTTGTTAGTTTTGTTTTTGAATTTCCCGGTTGTTTGGTTATCATTTGATGACATAACAGGAAAGTTTTGTGCAATATTTCCAGGATATTCTCCTAACAATGATCCCCGATTACCAGTGGCAAGAGATGAGGATTGCTCCCGACAGCGTAAAAGAGCCCCTCGTCCAATTGGTGTTTTCATCGTAGAAGTGTTAGATTTATGTTGCATGTTTAATGATTTACCTTGTGCAGACTTTGAATACATGTCGGGCAATTCAATAGACAACAGACTCTTTGGCTGCGAATTGACACCCAAACCATGCATTGCACCAGGTTCTGTGGAAACAGCAGTACCTCTTGTTCCAATATTCATTCGAATTTCTCCATTTTCAGCATGAAGTAACTGACTTTCCAACTGTTGTCTCTTCCTTTCTTTCATCATTTCAAGCTCAAACAAATACTTTGTGCTAAAAAATGTCAGACCTCTCAACACCTTGCAATGTTCCACATAGAGATGCGCTGAAGGAAAATTGCCATTCTTTGCAAGTTTTGGATGAACCTTCTGCAGTTTTTCAATCCTTTCATCTATGAATTCAAGTCTTGTGTTTATCAATGACTCAAAGTGAGCTATTTCTAGATCCTTGCTTTCTTGTAGAATGAAACTAACTGAACCAGCAACGATATCAATACTACTCTGAATTCCTTCTATGATATTCCTCCTGTGGATACAATACTTCCTTCTTTGGATTGTATATTCTTTCTGAAGTTGCTCAGCACATGCGTCATATTTCTGCTCTATAATTGCAATTAATTCACTTTTTGCCTTTCTTAATCTTTCAAACTCAATCTTCTCATGTTCAGATATACATCTTTCAGCTTCATGAGAATTATCAACTAGTTTTTCTTTACCCTTTGCCTGCAGTAAATTCAACTTGGTCTGAATTTGATGCTTCATGTTGAAAATCGCTTCGGCTGGTTCCTCACATTCATGCATCTGATGCTCTACCAACATACACGGCCGGCATAAAGGTACCTTACATTTAATACAAAAGTACTCAGCTAAGTCAGCGGAATGTTTTTCACAAAACACCTTCAAATCATGAGGTTTTACGGCAAGCTCTTTATTGCCAATCATTTCTTCAAAGGTGACGACCTTGTGTTTGGCAGTTTGTCTAGAAAATGTGTGTTTCTCACAACAATCGGCACACATTGCATCACCACAATCCAAACAAAGTCCTGTGCTTGGGTTATTCACACCATGCAGCTCACAAACCACACAACTTACACCTGATTCTGCTTTCCCCTGAGAGGATATGTATCGTTCAGCCAGGGTATTATCCCTTATATTCTTCACACCACCTAATGGTAGAAACATCTTTAGGCTACATTTCTTAATCGGGCAAAATATAAACTTATGTCCTTTTTTAACCTTTTTTTCCAGGCATTCTTCACAAAACGTGTGAAGACAATTCAAAATCTTTGGCTTGGTAAAAATCTCTGCACATAGTGCACAATGCATACAAGATTCAGATTCTATGACCCCATCTTTCACATTGTTATCACCGTTGTCCTGCTCATTCTCGTCATTGTCAGAACCATTGCTCCCAGTTTCCAACTTGTGGTGTTCCTTGATCCCTGGAAGCATTTCTTCCTCGGATAACCAACAATCTTTGTTATTGGTGAACTGATCCAGCTCTGTCTGACTCACATCCAGGCTTAGATTTGATAACATACTGACATTACAGTCACCTGTCCCATTCTCATTGAAATCTTCATGAGCTGCTGTAGAAATCTGTTTAATACAGTCACCTGTGTTTATTTTCCTGTCAGCCATGGTCAGCCTAAAAATTTAAAAGAAGTTGTAAGTTAAATCAAAATATTCATCAGTGCACAAGTGTTTCTTCCTTATAATATGAAAACAATTTCAATAGAAATGACTTGCTTTTAAACCCTTTACTCCTTCGGATATGGCGACAAACAGTGGAGATTCAGATCAGCCAGCTTATCTGTGCTATTTGATCAAGATCTACAATGTTCACTTTTTTTTACCAAAAAGGGAACACTGTAGATCCTGAACAGAAACAAAGATGTGCTTGCTGATCCAGAGGTGTAGAATTCCACTTGACCGCTCGCCATGGCGAGTAAATGATCCGTTGGGTTGAGTGAAGCGACCGAAACACTCGACCGACTAGGCGAGTAAATTTTTCAGCAAAGCACATATGTTTTCTTCGGAAAAATGAAATATTTTCACTTTGTTTACAAAACAGAATTCGATTTCAGGTATTTCGGTCGATTTCCAGTGTATTCGGAACATTTCTGATGTAAAGGTAACAGCAGCGATTTATTTTTATCCTCATTGGGTTTCCCAAATCAGAACGAGGCTGCAAGTGCACGTATTTTCCCGCTATATGTCAAAATGTCGAAACAAATGAAGATAACGTTTTTTACACAAGGTAGGGGTGATGATGAAAAGCGAGAGAGCGAGCGAGACAGTAAGAAAGAGATAGAACCAATAGAAAAACGAAAATTGCAACAGAAAAAGTATTTTATTTAAAATGTAAGGGCGAGTGTACTTTCTGTAAGGGCGAGTGCACTTACTCATTCACTTGGCCTGCAGGGCAAGAGGGTCAAAGAAAATTTCTACACCTCTGTGATCTGAATCTACACATTTCGCGCATGAAATAAATCTCTCGCATATATATGACATAACGGGTTTTAAATGAGATCATTTTCTATAGTTCGACCAAGTCTTTTAAAGTAGTATCTTATATTGCTTTTATTCATAATTTTAGTGTTAAAATATACAAAACTATGTCATAATAATTTTGTTTTATGTTACTTTATCAGTTTTCTTAGTAAAACATTGGGATTGCGGCATTAGCTTAGTCTGTAAAGGTTGATAAAGAATGAAAAAAAAATCACAAATAAGAACTACCTTTATATAATTTTTATGATAACTTACAAGTTATTTTTAAATGAAATAAAAAATAAAAAGTTTTCGCTTATTTTAACTTTTACCGTTGTAAAACATATTTTTTCTCAATACACGTACTTGACAGCAACATGTATATTCACGATTACTCGGGCTGATTTCACACATCCCGGCAGGAAGGGACTTTAGGCTGACACATTGTTTAATCATGTCAAAACTTATATTCAAATAACTTCCAAATAACTACAGCCTTCACTGAAAGTGACACTAATAAAATAATTGTGAGCGAGAAATCTTCAGTCATTTCAATCTTACATATTTTAGCGTCCGTTTGCTTGCACTAGATGTACGCTTAAAATCTTTTCACAACCGTCTGTCACAAAATGCCTCAACATACATCTAGATTATTAGCGCATTACTCCAAAAGGTGAAATAAAAAGTGGTCATTGAAGGCACGTGGTCTTTATTCACAGGTGAATATGTTCTTTAAATCAGTCGGTGTCACAAATACAAAGGGTCTTTATCCACATGTTGTCTTAAATTTCAGTTGGTTGTCAGCGTAGGTTGAACTGTATTTATCCCACTGACTGATTTTAAGCACAAATTTACCTGTGAACAAAGACAACCTGACTTCAAAGACCAATTTTGAGTTATCTCTTAAATGTTCTTAAAAAATATGTTTAACAATGCGTCAAACTTGAATGAAAATCTATTATTTCGAGAAAAGGATGAACACGTGACATACAAATGTGAGTATAACACTTAAACTTCATTTAAGAAACTAAAAATGTGACACATGAATACTAAACAATTTTGATACCTAAAACGACTGATTTCCCGGCGCTCAGTCCGTAACAAATTGTTAACGAAGATCATTTTTATGGGGATCCTTTTTTCCTAATGTAAGTAACTCCTCATATGAGTAATAAGTAAATTTACATGTTTTTATTGTATTATATAGTGCAAAACTTTGATAAAATTTCGGTTTGCAATTGAGCATTTTAAGAGTCGTGCGTTGTCCCCGCGACGCATATGACAAAATTTTTTAAGGTCATAGTACCTCATTTGTTGTTTTTTTTCATCGCCGTATGATTTAAATTTCCTTCCCCGTGAATACAACTGAAAGTCAATTCGCTAAACTTAATTTCCTCATTAAAGTTTTTCTTTGGTGCCCACACTTTGGCTGCAGCAACTGATCTTGAATCTCTTTTGTACAACTGCATATTTTCTTGTTTTTGGTATTTAACAATTTTTACTTTCAAACTATCATAATCCAGAAAAGTTTCTCCAATGTCAAATTTGATAGACATTTTGAAACTGGTGAATGAAAATTCTGAGGAAAAACTTCAGCACAAATAATATAATCCGACTTCCATGTTTATTATTCCACTTAAAAATACGATTCCGATCTAGAATCAACACAGAATAATTGTGCCAATATGAAATTGTTCTTTAATTTTAATAAGGACCAAATGATAGAGACATATCTGTTGTATTTTATTGAGTAACAACAAAAATATAGGCTAATTACAAACCCTATGAATGGCGGCATTTAACAAAGCTGCTGCGACATATTTACTGCAAAATTAATAGATCAATTAGAATTGAAAGTTTCAACACGTTTTTATTGCCAAAACATCAGTGGGCAAGCAATTGGTGCTACTATTACTTCCATAACCTTTACATAAAAGAAACAAACAAACATTTTTACCAAACTTTTAATTAATTTTCCCGATTGTTGCGTCCGATGTTCATGTTTTAACACAATTTATTATCAATTATTTATTCTGGAACCGGTCCAGGAGACAGTCCAATATATACTCCTAGACCGGAGCCGGGCCTGGTCGAGGAGACACTTCCTTTGGAAATTGCTACTTGGTATTCTTTGATAGCAAGATTAGGGTTCCAGTTAATCAAAACAAAAACGATGTGTTTATCTAGTGTAGACCCTAAGATATCAATATTGATTATAGAGGTGTCTGCTCATAAACATTTAGTAGAAAAAAACGGGGTCCGTCTCCAAACCAAAGTTGAGTATCCGAAAAACATTTTATCCGAAATCAAATGTTCTTAAACTTGTTGTGAAGAATTTGCAATCAAACCAAAATGTCAGAAATAGCAATTCAACAAATTTAATGAATAAGTTCAAATAAAGACATTTACAACAATGGAATCTTATTGCCTTTATTATCTTGCCCAATTCATTCGATATAGCCTAAAAGTTACTTTGCATTCATGCCTCAAAGTTTAAGCACAAGAATGAAAATTACCGCAAAGATCATTTTCGTCTTAGTAAATCAGTAAATAAACGACTGTTGTAAAGCAAGCAAAGAGACGACTGATTGGCTGTTTAATGACGTCATACTTGCTGTCTGTATCTATTTTGAAAATTTCTCTTCAGCTCCTTATCAACTCATGAACTAGGCATGTTGCTCATCACAATAACTCATGATAAAGATGACATGGATAAAGAGTAAATATGCACCTTTTGTGCATATAAAAAAGAGGTGCAGCTTATACTTTATTAAACCAAAGCAACTTGAAGGTGTAAACGGGGGTTTATTTTTCGAATTAGGGACATTACGGACCATGACTATTACGGACCAGACATAACGGACCAGATTTTAGGACATTACGGACCAGATTTATAGACATTACGGACCAGATTTATAGACTTTACGGACCATCTAAAAGACATAACGGACCAGAAATATACACATTACGGACCATCTGTAGATGGAATATTAATTATTATTAAAAACTTAAATGCCAATTAAAGCCTATCGGTAGTTATTTCTTCGCTACTGTATTGGCGATAATTTAAGGGTCATAACAACTGGTTAATAAATATGAAATGCATTTTTTTGCGATCAAAATTACCAGGTTTTGACAACAGTTTGCTAAATTACTCAAAATTAATGTCAATCATGCAGGGTTTTCACACTTCTAAAAACTTAACTGAGGCATGTGCCAGATTGTATGCACCATAGTAAATTTTTAGTATGTTGATGAATACATAGAATATTTAAATGGTAATGTTTTTTTTTCTTGTTTATTCTTTAATGTTTTATGGTGTGGTTGATAAACGTGCTTGTGTCTTTGTGATTGTATTATTTGTTTGTTTTTACCTTTTTACAATAGTTTGCTTAAAACATGTTATATAAACACTGTAATCAGGTATTTATGTACTCTGTGCTGTTTAATATTTTATTGTGTGGTATATATAGTTTATTATGTACTTGTTTGTATTTGTAAATATATGCCTCGTTAAAAAACGACTATGTGTGTGTGCTATGAATTGTTTATTTTTTTGTTTAGTTAAATGTTTTATTGTGAGGTTATTGTGCTTTATGGTTGATGTGCTTGTTCATAAATGTGCTAAATAAATAAGAAACTATTTGTAATTGTTTTTTCTTTCATCCATTTATATTAATTCCTTTTATTAAACAATTTTAAAATTAAACAAGTTGAACAAAAATGTGTACTTGGGTTACTAACACCTTATGGAATTTGACAGGGATGATCACATAATTGACCGTCAGCTATTGTTCTATATTGAATTCCACGGGAATTTTTCACAGTTATTTGAGAGAAATTTTAAAGGTGTGCTATCAAAATTAGCAAATTATAACAAGCGTGTTCGCCAAAAACGAGGTGTGGTAAGTTATACTGGTGTTAATAAATTACAAAAAAATGTTTCATACATTGATTGTGATATAAACTACTCGAAACCTAAAAAATCAATTTAAACAAAATTAATCTTTATATAAATAAAGTCTTTCTTTACATGAATCTTTAAATGGTCCGTTATGTTTTCAGAATTCATATTAATCTGAAGATGGTCTGTGCTGTCTACAATTCTATACATTATGTTTTTAGAAATACATTTTATAATCTTTATCATTCTAAAGATGGTCCGTAATATGTATATACCTGGTCCGTTATGTTTTTTTAATGGTCCGTTATGTCTTTTAGATGGTCCGTAATGTCTATAAATTTGGTCCGTTATGTCTTTTTTGGTGGTCCGTAATGTCCCAAAATCTGGTCCGTTATGTCTGGTCCGTAATGATCATGGTCCGTTATGTCCCGATACCTATTTTTCGAATAAATTATTTTAGCTATTAAGAAAATGATTTGTTTATAAACTGTTTAAATAAATAAATTTGATTATAAATTAAAGACAAAACAAATTTATATAAACCACTGCATTACGCAAGATATAAAAAAAGAAACATATTTTTGAATAAGGACATAAAAATACACATTGATTAGATGGTATGTGCTATAGTAGTTTCAATAATTCGACTGCAAGCACAGACCCATCATCATACTGACTTCGGACACTTCGAGCCCTAACTATTTCGACCCCTTACCTTTTCGACCCCTAACACATCTCGACCCCTGCCACTTCGACCCCTACGACATTTCGACCCCTTATTTTTTATAGACATCTCGACCCCTTATTTTATAAATCCGAAAAAAATATTTAATTTTGCATGATATTGTATTTACTTTTTGACATCATGTTTATAAACGTAATACAGAAATATATTGGACAGCGGGACAATAATCTAACGACCTCGCAGATTATTACAAAATACGCTGAATAAAAACAAATATCCTGTTTTAAATCTCTGGAAAAAAAGGAAGCATTCTTCTATGTTTTAAACAGAATTTAATTCAACGACAAATACATATACACAAACAAATGCAATAACAGGGTTGAAATCGTACTGCTTAAAATTCCCATTTTTTCACTGCCATTTGAAAATTTCAGCACTGCTATGTTCATTTGTTGTTATAAAACATAAATAGTCTCTAAAGTATCTATAAAATAAAAAAATAATCCACAAATAACACTTTTAAACTTATTATTGTTTATGCCGTTTACATGTTGATTTTAATGTGATAACCAATAAAAGCGTCCCTTTTATAAATCGATAATCTACAGTCAGGTAGACTTTTAGCGGTGAAACATAAAAAAACTGTTGACGTTTGGAGGTTTGTAAGTTTTTCATAATGGACAAACAAGTTTCTTAAAAAGTATCACATATATTGATTCTAATTGGAATTAGTTTTTCAGGTATGTATTTTTTTTTAAAGATATATAAGGTTTAAAAAAAACTATTTGAAGCCGTCAAAAGTTGCGACAAAGATTCTTATCGCTGGCATATAGCACAACTATTTGTGCGCGATAAGGACTTTTCAATATATGCGATGTACGTCCTTCGCGCACAACCCAGTTACTATTCAAATCAATGCGGAACATTTTTCTTCTATTTCTATATGCCAGTGATCGGAAAATGAATCGCAACTTTTGGCGGCTCCATATAGCATCTTAAACCATATGTATCTTTAAAAAAATTACAAACCTGAAAAGCCACATTCAAGTAGAATCAATATTTGTAATCCTTTATAAAAAACGGTTTCTTTTTTATGCAAAACTCTGTTAAACCTCCACCCATGTCTGCAGTTTTTATGTTATTACGCTATAAGTTTATCTGACTGTGTAGTGAATCGATTTATAAAAGGGACGTTTTCATTGGTTAGCACATTAAAATCTACATGTAAACGGCATAAACAATAATAAGTTTAAAAATATTATTTGTAGAATATTTTTTATTTGATTGATACTTTAGAGAATATTTATGTTTTATAACAACAAATGAACTTAGCAGTGCTGAAATTTTCAAGTTGCAGTGAAAATTTGGGAATTTAAAGCAGTGCGATTTCCACCACAGTTTTGATCGTAACTGCTTGAGACGTAAAGGACAGACAACGTAAAAAGTCCGTATGATAATGGGTCTGTGCTTGCTGTCGAATTATTGAGACTAGCTGGCATATAGACATAGAAGGAAAATTTTCCGCATTGATTCGGATAGTAACTGGGTTGTGCGCGAAGGGCGACCATCGTATATATAGAAAAGCCCTTGTTGCGCACAAATAGTTGGGCCAGTGCTATCATTACTTGTATTCGCATCAAATTATGTATATGTTTAGCTTCCTCTTAATTTTAATTCAAATAACTTATATAAAAGATTTATAATTTAACTAAAAAAATTGAAAACATTAAATTTGTCTGTATTATTGGTTTAAATTAATATTTCATTTTACTTACACATACAACTGTACGGTGTTCCGTTGAGGCCATCGTTGTTTCGTCCTCGTCAAGAGCGAGAACACGAAAACGCGAAAACACGATGCGAGATCGCGAAACAACGATGCGAGGTCGCGAAACAACGATGCGAGATCGCGAAAACACGATGCGAGGTTGCGAAAGTACGATGCGAGAACGCGATATTAATATCGCTCCCTCGCATCGTACTTTCGCGACCTCGCATCGTTGTTTCGCGTTCTCGCATCGTGATTTCGCGTTTTCGTGATCTCGCCCTAAGGACAGCGAGACCACGAAAACGCGAAAACACGATGCGAGATCGCGAAAGTACGATGCGAGAACGCGATATTGCGAGGGCGCGATATTAATATCGCGTTCTCGCATCGTACTTTCGCGATCTCGCATCGTGTTTTCGCATTTTCGTGGTCTCGCTGTCCTGAGGGCGAGACCACGAAAACGCGAAAACACGATGCGAGAACGCGAAACAACGATGCGAGGTTGCGAAAGTACGATGCGAGAGCGCGATATTAATATAATTATAAAACACAGTTGATTTCACTCTTTTTATATATTACGTTTCGGCCTTACGGCCTTTATAAAATCTAACAAATCGCTCAAGCCTTAACATGTTATCAAAATGTAAAGGCTTGAGCGATTTGTTAGATTTGATAAAGGCCGTAAGGTCGAAACGTTATATATAAAGAGTGAAATCAACTGTATTCTATAATATTGTTTTCCCTATATGGTTATATTGCACGCAGTAAACGTTTGCATTTTATACATGTCCTTGAATGGCCCTGTTCTCAATTGTGTTTTTCATTTGTCAATACTGTACATTACTGACCTGACTGCAGAACAAATGGAGCCATAATTGATTTTTTTATCAGAGATTTCTTTGAAAATTATTTCTTATTTCATTTAATAAAGTGAAAACATTTATCTGAAGTTTCCTGTATATTATTGATTATAAGAATGTTTTTCGTCCTCACACAACTGAGGAAATAATTACACATTGTTGGATTCTAAAATACATATTATTGAGGAATACCTTGTAAAATGAAAGTTTGTTTCATAAATCAAGCAATTTAATTCCGTCCTTGGTCTGAAGAAAAAACACATCACATTTAAACTCTCAGGTTCTCTTTGTGGCGATTTCATACCATTGTGGCGAAAAGACGGCGCAGAATAAAACGCAGACGATATAGAAAATAGAAGGCTGCAGACAATATAGGCAAAGAAGGGCGTTGAAAAACGCAGACAACATAGATAAAGAAGGAAACTAGAAAACGCAGACAACATAAAATGAATAGAAAATATTTTTGTTGTTTAGATTAATAATATTTGAAGCTGTAGAAAATAAGAAAAACACTTTAATAATGTTAATTTTAAGTGATTATGTTAAGTTAATCTAATAGTTGTCATTCACTATTTGTAAGGTAATAATTAACTATGAAAATGGTAATAATGACTATATATTTTATGAATGATTAAAGTGTGATCAAAAAATGAATTAGTTTGATTGATCTTTGAACAAACAGCTTTTGTTGAAATTTAGCAACTTATTTATAAAAGAAGTAAACAAAAGAGAAGAAAGTTAATGTAGTAAGGTAATAATTAACTAGTAATAATGACAATCATTTTGATGATTGATTATGAATTAAAGTGTGATCAAATTATGATTAAGTTTGATTGATCTTTAAAATGTTAATGTTATTGGTAACAAACATAGTCTTGAAATAAAAGCGAATTAATTTTTAAAGAGCTAAATAACAATTGGGACGAAAATTATCAGTTCAAAATTGCAGTAAGATGAAAAGACAATGTTTGTTAGACAAATACTTCAAAGACAAAATGAGTACATTGGTAAGTATTTAACCATTGCATCTTGCATTTATTTATTATTCTGATTGAATATTGTTGATCTAAGATATACGTATTTGCAAATTGTGATATTTTGAGTGTTGATTGGATTTTTATATTATTGACAATTTAATATAGATTGATAGTTTGAGTTTTGATTAGATTTTATATATTGCCAAATAAATATAGTGTGATATTTTAAGTAGTGATTTGAGTTTATATGCTGACAAATAAATAGTGTGTGATATTGTGTATTAACTGATTGGAATTGTGTCATTTAATAATAATGGCTTTGATTGTAGGACATAGTCAGACTAAGTACCTTTCAAATTATTTTGATAGTGAGTGTTTTAGTGTTTTTCCTTATCCTGGATATCGTGTGCGTCAGTTTCTCCAGGAAGACAGCATTTTCGAAGTAGCCCCGTTTTTTTCGGTATGTAATTTATTTATAATTTGGTTATGTAACAAGTGAATATTCCAGTTAAGTACAGATAATGTTTGTAACAAGCTCCATGACTTTATCTGTATTCCACTTTTACAATAATGTAGATTTAAAGATTGACACTGATGTTCAGTTAAATATTTTTATTTTGAAATAAAGCTATCCATATTTTATTAAATCCTTCGAATATTGATTTAAAAAAAAACATTGATAAAATTAATTAAACGAGATCGGTGAATCAAGGACGATGTTATATTCTGAGTGTTTTAACAATTATTATTAATTGTAAATTATAAATCTATTTTGCAACTTTGTATAACAAAACTAGAAAAATAACTTCTCACTAAACGTTTTTGACATTTGCTGTATAGAAAATTTTGTAAGTTTGTACATATAAGAATAGTGAAATTCAGTGCCCCAGTCCGAAGGTGTAAACTTAGCAAAGTTGTTAAGTGTACTTCAACGCAAATTCTAGATTATTTTGAGGGTGGCAGCAATTAGTTTACCAATATCATCCCTTGTTTATTCGCTAATTATGTCTGACACCATTGATCAGTACTGTACACTATTGATAGGGTCTAATGATTTTGGACACTGCGGACTCTGGGGTATTGGCCTATTGACACTGTGATGGTAATCCTACTAAACACAGGGTCTATTTAATCAAATTAAAGAGACCCTGCTAAACATAAGTAAAAAATATATTCAAATACAGCATATTCTGTAATTATTAATTATTTATGTATTTTACCTTAATCTCATATCTGTTTGGCAATTTAGATTATATTGTGTCAAATTTTGATTGATTTTTATTTGTCAAATTTTGATTGATTTTTATCTGTATGCCAATGACAGAAATATGTTGCTTAATATTTTCCCTAAAAGGTCTGTTTTCTAAAACACCTAAACTACAAATTGATATTAAAAACCACCATATCTCCTGTAGAGTTGACTATTTCTAAATTTTAAAATATAAAAACAGGTTTTTGATATGGTTCTTATTACATCTGGATGGGTGAAAATGAACTTTAACTTCTCAGTATGAAAATTAGCATTGACAGAATTTGCTTTTTCGAATAATATTTATCTATCTATGCTACTGTTTATTTATCAGCATGTGTCCCCTGTCATGTTACCCAACTACATTGGATAATCTATGACAGCTTAATCTGACAGTTTGGGTGTTGTCATCCAGTATGGGAGGAGTCAAAACTATATGGATATTGTCTGAATTATTCAATAAGCACAAGTTAATTAGAATACAGATATGCTTGTGAACTTCTTCTTTTGTTTAAGCTTTAGCCATAAGAACGATATATCAGTTGTTATAAAACATTGTTTCTTGATCTATGATAATAAAGTCTAATTTTTCTTAAGAATTAAATATTTTGGTGTAATTAAATGTAGAACGAATGTGGAAATAAAGAGAATACATATAATGTTCAGTACAGCGCAGCCTCGTTTTATAAAAAGGAATTTCTAATTATGTATAAATAACAAGAAAAGTATAACACAGATGTGTTATATGTGGACGACATTTAAAAGAGGTTAGATGTTGGGTGTAAGAGTTCATGCAGGTATTTTCATAGCACTAACCACATTGAATGAATTTGCTCTATTTAAATTCAACAGTATCTTTCAAAATTGTTCTACCACGTACATGGCAATTCCTTTGGTACTTTCAGGATGAAAAATCTATACTAACTTTCTATATTCAGCATCTTGATCCCGTAAACCAGGGGGGGATGGGAGGGGATGGGGATGAGTCACAATTATTCTGAACAACAGAAAAAGACCTACACAAAATGGTTATACAATAATTATTTACTTTATAGACAAGAAATCGCCTTCTTGTAAAACAGAAACCCACAAGAACCACCAATTTCAACATCAAAAACATTTGTAAACAAAGAACCATCATAATATAGGTCACATTCACGCGCCGAAAATCAAGTCATAGGATCGCCAATATTCGTAAACAGAACACAAACTTTAATATCATCCAAGAATAACTATCTGAACAATGTCTCTTACTACACTCTTTCTATAACTGCTTACAACAATAAACTTTCAATTCGCATAATTAAAAGGAAACACCGACTCCTCGATCTATTTATATAATTTATACATGCATATATATTTATATTTATAGTTAAGGGGAGAAAATTCAATTCAATATTTATATTTATATACTCAATTATAAATAGCTTGACATTGAACTTAAAGTGCATACAACATGGTTCCCGTTCATTACTCAACGATCTATATATAAAGCCGGGCCAGCTTGTTCTCAGCATTCGCTATAAACCTCTATTTAAAGCCGGGCCTAAACTCCCCTTCAGCCGGCCTAATTGTACTAAAGTAAATATACTCAAGTAATAGTTACATAGTAATAATATATTATGACCCATCATTCGTCCAGAAAATAGATAAAAAGGGAACTTAAAAGTACTTTTTGGTTCGATTTACAAAATCTATATCTTTTTGGAATTCTCAGAGGATTATAATAAGGTGCATTTTTAACATAAATATCTATAAAAACGAGAAACTTGTGGGGTACCGCCGTGTTTTTCGATACAACAAAAAAAACCTCAAATATTTATGAACAAAAATCATCCATTACTATGCATCCATAGTACATTATAAGCACCCTATAATTATCCTTACCTTACTAGAAAACTATACCTAAGATCAATCAAGATCAATCAGACTTAATCATAATTTGATCACACTTTAATTCAAAATCAATCATCAAAATGATTGCCATTATTACCAGTTAATTATTACCTAACTATATTAAATTTCTTCCCTTCTGTTAACTTCTTTTATAATTAATTTCCTAATTTCAAACAAGCTGTTTGTTCAAAGATCAATCAAACTAATTCATTTGATCACACTTAATCATTCATAAAAATATAGTCATTATTACCATTTTAATAGTTAATTATTACCTTACCATAGTGAATGAAAACTATTAGATTAATTTAACATCATCAATTAAATTTAACATTAATAAAAGTGTTTTTTTTACTTTCTACAGCTTCAAATATTATTAATTTAAACAACAAAAACATTTTCTATTCATTTTATGTTGTCTGCGTTTTCTAATTTCCTTCTTTATCTATGTTGTCTGCGTTTTTCGCACCTCTTCTTTGTTTATATTGTCTGCAACCTTCTATATTCTATAAAAAATGGATATAAATCATTAAAGTGTAAATTATATAAACTAAATTTTGAGCACAACAACTGTTGGATATTTTTCTGAAATAGTGGATAAATTTATTCTGTGACACTAGTGGAATAAATAAGTTATATTCGTATAAAATCTCGATGCCCGCGAAAACTCTTTGTTCTATTGTTTGATGGTGGATGGCAAAAGATCGCAAGAGAAAGAAGTCTCAGGCTTCACCAAATACCACGGACATACAACCTGGTAAACGTGTAACGGTAAAGATGACCGATCAGTGCGCTAGCCCTAGTATCCCGAATTCATCTCAGCAAACAGACAATTTTCTTTCTCAGATACCGTCGTGGTCAGCACCATATTATAACCCATATCCGCAGAACTACAATGGGTCTACAGGGTCTACTCCTCCGCCTCCCCCACCCTCGCATCTACATCCTGCAGTGATATCACAAAATTCTATGCAAATTGTGTTGGACAAATTGAACTTGATTGACAAAAGGTTGAGTAAGTTAGATTCAATAGAAAGCCAAGTAACAGGTATGTCCCAGAAATTAAACCGTATGGATGTAAGAATCACTGATCTTGAACGAAATGTACTCGAGTCTAGCAAAAAAATCGTGGAAATTGAAACCAGTAGAAGTTTTGACAGCCAAACTTGTGATGAAATCCGTATAAAACAATCTGATATTGATAAACAATTAAAATCAGAGAAAGATCGTTACTCTTCAATGAAAAATACTATTGATGCTCTTCAATTAGAAAATTCTAATCTACATGAGGAAATTCTTAATATACAGACTAGATCAATGAGAGATAATCTGTTGTTCTACAATTTTGTCGAAAAAGATACATTTGATGAGCGTAAAAATGAAAACTGTTTTGATGTTGTTTTTGATCATCTTGTCAAAGATCTAGAAATCCCAGATGCCAGGGAACGTATTGTTATTAACCGGGCCCATCGTCTTGGTCGCTATGTTGCAGGTAAAACCCGTCCAGTCGTTGTGAACTTTAGTCACACCCCCGACAAATTTGCCGTGAAACAGGCTATTTTCAACAAAGGGAAGGATTGGCCCATTAAAACTAGTGACCAATTTCCAAAGACAATACAGGATAGACGAAAGGCACTCATACCTGAGCTAATAAAAGCCAAGGATGCGAAAAAAGAGGCCAAACTGGTATATGACAAACTCTATATTGAAGGCAGGCTATTTAAACCATCTGCAACACCCAGTGAATCTGACAATTAGGAAGCTGGTGGGAAGCAGCTAACATTCCTCCTATGGAATGTTCAGGGTTTACTCTCAAAACTTAATGACTGTGATTTTATAAATTTTGTGTCAAAATATGATATATTGTTGTTTACAGAAACATGGTGTTCTAAAGTGTCGAATGTTAACATTCCTGGGTTTGATAATTTTTCATGTCCTAGACCTAAATCTAACAAAAGAGCGAAACGTAACAGTGGTGGTGTTATAATATATTTTAAATCTGAATATAGTAATAAAATAGAGCTGATAAGTGTGAAAGATAGTGGAATTATTTGGTTTAAATTGAGTAAAGATAAGTTTGGATTTGTAAACGATGTATATATGTGTACATGTTATATTCCCCCTGAAGGTTCCAAAGTTTATTGTAGCTTAAATTCTCCATTGTACAGTTTTGATTTTTTTGAACAGTTAAATGTTGACATAAGACGTTATAGTTTAAAGGGTGATGTGTATTTAACTGGTGACCTAAATTCAAGAACAGGTCGACGATCAGATATATTAGAAAACCATAATCTTGACCGTTATGTTAGCATGCCGAATAACGATTATCACGTGCATATGCCAGTTCGTCGATCACTAGATAGCCAAGTGAATAACTTTGGATTAAAACTGTTAAATCTTCTCAAAGAAAATAAGTTAATTATTCTAAATGGTCGTCTAGAAACGGGCAATTTTACATATTATAATATTTTTCGTCACAACGTTGCGGCGAGTGTTGTTGATTATGTAATAACAAGTGGTAATAATCTACCCATGATATCAAGTTTTAATGTTTTAGATATTACCGAGCATTCTGATCATTGTCCTGTTGAATTTTCGTTAGAGTGTAATTATCTCAAACAACAAATATCTGATAACGGTGAATGCATGAAGATTGTATGGGAGACTACAAATCCTGACGTACTTAGAGCAGTTTTACTTGAAAATAAACACTTTTTTGACGAATTGACTGTAAAATTAAGTACTGATGATATAAATTTGGATAATTTTGTGAATAATTTTGCTTCTACTATACATGAAATATCTTTTAAACTACATGGCAAAAAGTTTACTTCAAATAAAAGAATTAACAATAATAAGAAAGCATTGTGGTTTAATGATGAATGTAAACTTGCCAAATCACGTTTCCTAGATGCAAAAAGAATTTTTCACTTATACCCATCAGATGCTAATAAATTAAATTTCTTGAACTTGAGGAAAAAATTTTGTTCAATAAAAAGAAGAAACAAAAATGCGTTTAATTCTAAGGAAAAGGTAATACTATCAAGAATGAGTAAAAATGAGCCTAGAAAATTTTGGAAGTACATTAAAAAATTTAGCAAGAAAAACAGTGCTAATACTTCTCAAATCGGTATGAATGATTTTGTAGAACATTTTAAAAATATCTCAAACATTGATAATAGAAACGGTAATGATGAAGTTTTATACCAACAACAGCCTTTTGATACACATAATTATGTAATAAGTGAAGAGCTAGATAAAAATTTTACTACTGATGAAATTTCAAAGGTAATCAAAGGATTAAAAAGAAATAAGAGTTGTGACCTTGATAATAATGTTGCTGACTTTTTCATTGAAGCTAATGATTTTATCTCCCCATACCTTGTGATACTTTTTAACAAAATTTTTGATACTGGAGTATATCCAGAGTCATGGTGTAAGGGTACTATAGTGCCAATATATAAGAAGGGTGACCCTACAAATGCATCTAATTATAGAGGTATTACTCTTGTTAATATTATGTCGAAAATATTTTCACTTTGTTTAAGAGAACGACTTAATAAATGGTGTGAAAATGAAAATAAATTTAATGAAAATCAATTTGGATTTAGAGACAACCATAGTACTACTGATTGTATATTTTTACTTCATTCAATTATAGAGAAAGTACTTGCTAAAAAGAGTAAACTATATTGTGCCTTTATTGATTATGAAAAGGCCTTCGATACCGTTGATAGAAATGCATTATGGGTCAAACTTTTTGAAATAGGAATTAGCTCTAAAATGTTAAATATGATCAAAAGTATCTATGCGGTTGTTAAGTCATGTGTTAAACTGTCATCTAATATGTTAATATCAGAGTTCTTTGATGTATCATTAGGTTTGAAACAGGGAGAGCCACTTTCGCCAATCCTGTTTATTCTTTTTATAAATGACATTAAACAGTCGATTGATATTAGTACCTTAACTGAAAATGATCTTGAATATTTGTCTATGTATCTCTTACTTTTTGCTGATGATATTGCTCTTTTCACGACGAATCCAGAAAGTTTGCAATCTCAGTTAAACTGTATTTATAATTATTCAGAAAAATGGGGACTTAAAATTAATGTAAACAAAACTAAAGTATGCATTTTTGAAAAGAGAAAACAGAATCACAACTTAAATTGGACTATTAATGGCCAGCAACTTGAAATAGTAGATGAATTTTGTTACCTGGGAATAAAATTTTATTACACTGGTAATTTTACATTTTCAGCAAAAGCATTATACGAACAAGCATTAAGAGCCTATAATAATTTGTTATCTTTATTCGAAAGGCTTGATTTGGACGTCAAAACGATGTTATCATTATTCGATTCAATGGTGTTACCAATTATTCTATATGGAGCTGAAGTATGGGGAATTTATGACATTAAAGATATTGATAAGTTACATATAAAATTTTGTAAATTTGTTTTAGGAGTCCGTCAGCAAACCCCCAACATAGCAGTCTATGGTGAATTGGGTAGATTCCCATTGTCAGTTATTATGAAAGAAAGAGCGCTGAAATATTGGATCAAAATAGTTAAAAATTCTGATTCACCAATGCATCGTATTTATATAGAGCAACTTAACGGAAATAATAACAATTGCTGGGCTAAACGAATAAAAACTCAATTAGAAGTGTTAGGATTTGGATACATGTTGAATAATAATTTTGAAGTAAATTTTAACCATTTGCATATAATCAAGCAAAGACTTAGAGATCAATTCCTACAGGATTGGAACGCCTCAATCCTAGAGACATCAAAATTAGAATATTTTAGAAAATTTAAGAAACAATTTGGATTTGAAGATTACTTAACTATTTTAAAAAATAATAAATTACGTAAACAACTCACACGTTTTAGACTGTGTTCGCATAATCTTGAAATAGAGTTTGGTAGGCTTGTTGGAACTCAAAGAGAACATCGTTTATGTAAATTATGTTCTACTAATATGATAGAAACAGAATATCATTTTCTATTATGCTGTCCGTTGTACAGAGATGTTCGTGAAAGATACTTTGGAATTATATCATGGCCGTCTCTTAATAAATTTATTTCAATAATGTCGTCTACTTGTAAGAAAAGAGTTTTAAATTTAGCAAAATATATTAATGAATGCAATAAACTGAGAAATGAAACCCTTGAAGAAAATTCCTCTTCCTAACTGTCTTGTTTATGTATGTGTGTAATGCTGTAGACTTTGTATTTAAATAGATACATGTCTTTTACTATGTAAATGTGATATGAACCCCGGAAGAAAATGCTGCTTCCTTATTAATTATTTTGAATAATTTAAAATGACGTGAGTAATACTGTATGTTTGTATGTATTATACCACGTCTCTTCCTCTATGTAAATTTATATGTATTTTGATCATTTCTGTATTTTCAATGTATGCCGTGGTCATATTTTTTTTCCTAATTGTAAATGGCCATAGGCATTGTTTATGCCGAGTTGCCAAATAAACGAAACGAAACGAAACGTATATCGTCTGCGTTTTATACCGACCCCGAAAAGACCAAGCGTCTTCTGATACAGAATTTGTACACAACAAAAATGACGAATTACACAGCTCAGCATCATACTTAAGAAATGTCTGGATCTGGGCAGAGAGCATTTGCCCAAAAATTGAACAAGTATAGCTTACTTTAGTCAATGTTCATAACACAATGTGATCATTATGCTTTCATACCGAAAGAATGAATGCATTGTTATTTTTCGGAAATTCATAATTTCCATGAAAGATAAATGACTCATGTTGATCACCCCGAATAATGCATTTTGATTAATAGATATCCAAATCTAATGTTGATTTATTGTAACCTTTCAAAATAGAGTTCACAGTTCTTGATGTACTAAGCTTACGAAATCTGGACCACAAGCTAAATGCTGCCAATTTTTAACTTCAATCAAAACAAAATTTCAACTTACAGTGGTGTGGGGCAAGTCTGTGCACCTATCATAAAAGCTTAACTGTGGTGTATAACACGTTCAGTAGCTAAAGACAAGTACCTGCCGGAAAGAAACTGTATCCATTCAGGAGTTGGTTAGTTATCATTTATGTGCACGAATTTGCTTATGAGGCTTTAAAACGATGTCATACTGAAGCCACACCCATGTTTACATGATGTCGAAAACGTTGCCCAACTCTGCGCATGCCTATGTTGACTGTCAATTTTCTGTTTATATTAAAAAGTACCGCTCGCTCAAGCTATAAAACTTTTGAAAAGAATATTGAGTGTAAGGTCAAAATAAATAGCAACCATTTATTTGGATCACAACTGTCAAAATTAGGAAGTTTTGGAATGAGGGGGTACTATTAGCAAATTTATTTGATGATTTTGGTACTTTATAATAGCTATTTACTTACAAGACACGTTCTAGCAAGATGTACCTATCAGAATTTTCAAGAATTGTCGTACTTGACGAAAACCACAGTTTGCAGCCATTTCTTTTGACATTGGTGTTTTTGTAAATATATACAAATCAGGTGCGCAGAGTTGGGCAATGCGCAGACTTACCCCACACGACTGTAATTTGTCCAATATATTTTGCAAAAAAAATCGTTTTCTCTTGTCTATATTGTTTATTGAATTATCCATTGACCATTCAAAGTTAGTGTTTAAACAACGGAAGTCGAACTTCTGTACAATCTGTCAGGGGGGTACGCCTATGTATAACAACACAGGAGTTATGCTGTGTTCTCGTTGATTCAGGACACATAATGTCGTATCAAGAGATAATAAAACATACCAAACAAATTAAACACACCATTTTAAAACATAATCGTGTAAACAAACCATTTAACTATACAATTTCAAAGAAACATTTGTTCAAAATATCTCAGTGTTGAAAAAAAATCGTACCTGAATTAGTCATCCATGCTAATCATCGGGTTAGGTCTTTCTCATCGATTCAGGATTTTGATTGGATGACGGGAATGTTGACAGCTGGTAAACGCACACGCTCCAGTTCGGTTCAGATATTGAAGGTTGCTTTCCATTAATAGTAAGCAGTAAAAAATATCCAACTTTATGGGGCAAATTAATTCTCTTTAATGATATTGAAGTTGGTAACCATTAAAGAATTTAACAACAATTCATATGAACATTATTCAACTAAAACAAAACAAAGTTTTCTTTAACTGGAAACTGACCAAATATAACATTGAAAACACCGAAACAAAACTAAACTATCATCTTGGATTGTCTAATTTTCATAGTTGGGGCATAGGAATGTATTGTGTCGTCTGACTGCCCGGATCTCGTATACAAAATGCCTAGTGGACCCATTGTTCGTAATTGTCACACTGTGCCGAGTTATCAAGCTTTTAATTGGACTATGTTCCGCTTTATGGCACACACTTTATGAACTGTGATGTAGTTCAAGGTCGTTTTATTGGAAAACTATTCACAGTGATTTCCCTTGAAAATGGCTGTGTCGGAACGGAAGTGGTTGAATGTTGCTTTTTAGTGAAATTTGGGACAAAACAGTAATTTTCTGAAGGAAATTGTAATTTAGGCAGATAATTTGATATTTAGAGAATTTACCTACTTAGTTTGCATGTTTATTGTTTTAAATGCATTGGAAACTGCTCAGAGTGAAACTTGCATAGTACTCAGACGAAAGTTACAGAGCAAGATCGTCAAATCTGGTCATTTTTATTACGTCACGAATCGATGGGAAATCCTGAATGGATGAGAATCAGGCATATGTGTAAAATTAATCATGTTTTAAAATATTTATTGAAATCAACAAACTTTCCAGTAGACAGTTACTGGCTAACTGCGTATGTTAAAATAAACTGAGTGACACCAAAAATAATTTGGTTTATGTTACTTAATCTGTTTCTCAGTTAAAAATACAGATAGCAGCATTAGCTTTATTCGTAAAGGTTGATTAAGATAAAGGTATGAGAAAATTTTATATTTAAATACCAGCATTAGATAATTTTTATAACAAGTTACAATTTATTGCTAAATCAAATAAAATAATTTTTTTTTTAAATTTTAACATTTACCGTTGTAAAACATGTTTTTCTTGATTCACTCGATACATCGCCATTATCTGCAACCCCCCTGACAGAAGTACAATCAGTACCGGAAAACAGGATAAAAAGGTAATTTTGAAATCCAGAATGGGAGAACAGTGTAAAGCCATGCTTTCTTATCAGGATCTACCTTTATTTGCTTTTAGATTCACTTGGTTATTTCTGACCAAACAGCAACCACTGTGGATCTAGATCAGAAGGAATAAGATAGATGTGCTTGCTGCTCTAGATCTTCACTAGTTGCAAATGAGATAAAACCCTTAAATGGATCCAAGGGTTAACAATGAACCTGTTTAGAGATATGAATGGTGGGATCTTAATTATTATTAAAGTCTTACAATTCTGAGTAAGCCAAACACCAATATTATCTTCTTTAGTCTGCCATGTTATATGAGATTTTGTTCATTATCATAGACAGGGCAATGCTGCAGAAGTTAGAAAACAGATCTCTTCCACCATCTTCAGTGATCTTCCTCGGAGTGTTAGTGGTATAAACTTAACAGAGGTACCAAAAAGTTAAATATTTCTTGTTTTTTTTGTGTGTGCAGATTTATAGGTTTTTAAAATGTTGTAAATAAGTAAACATTATTATTAACTTAAAAATATGATGCTAGCATTAAATTTAAAAATACACTCTCTTGCATTTTATGTAAGGGTTTATTTTCAATATACAGTCCACACCAGGGATTCTAAAATGTCAATTTCCCAATCGGACATTCGCGCCAAAATTGACTATTCCCCGACTTCCGGTTCGCACGAAGAGCGCTTTCCGGTCCGCACGAACTGCGACTTCCGGTCCCCGCGTTCAGTGCATTTAACTCTCCCGACCCCAGTTCATTCCTCCCTTACAACATAAATTCTCGTCGGCGATATCCTACAACCTTCCAACAGATTAATTTCATGATTTTCGGGCTGTACACGGAAAAATTCTTTGATCGATTTATTAGAGCGGCACGCGACGTTTGAAGTTTACGGCGTCTTTGTTGTAATACACCAGCATCCCATGCATTGAAAACGTGACATAACAGTTCAAAATAGTAATCTACAGCAGTGTTCATAGCGATTGTGAGGTGGATTTTTTAGTTCATTGAACATGTATTAACTCTCAGAATTATGGGAGGCAAGTATTTGCTTTATGTAAATATACGTCGATTATGTCATGAATTAGTAATTCTTGAATCTACAAGAACTTACACGAGTCTGTGTATGCAACATTTATTTCCGAGTTGGAAATAAATGTTGCATATGTAGATTTTTGTAAATTTAAAATTCATTTGAATCGTTATGGCCCTAAGTAAGCAAGCCATTTACTCAATTAATTTTCACATTAAGTATCTATTCATTTCAGCCTTTCAACTTTGCTTTGAATGGCAATCAATTTAACTAAAATCCGCATTGTAGAAGTTTTCTTGAATTAGCGAAACAGCATTTTTAAACGTACTTTATTTTATTCGATCGGCGGTCATTCAGAATAACGCACATTGGACTAACACTTCTTTCAATAAAATGCTGTTTTATTTGTGTATGTTAATTAATAAAATCACGGATATTGCCACTTTTAATTCTGACATCAAAGAGCCTGACTAGCGCAGTTCATTTGCAAATTAAACAAACCCGCCCTTTGTTAAAATGAGACCGACCACATCCCGTTTCATCTATGCCGCAGGCTTTTCACGGGACGTGTAGTCGTGGTAGTCATGGTAGCAGAGTTGTGAATTCGATAATTGACAGGTTAATAGCTGATTAAGCTGTGAAAAAAATGTACATGTTGGTCATTTTTGTAACAATTTATGGGCAACTAATCATGACCGATGTAAAAAATGTACATTTTGGTAATTTTTGTAACAATTTATGGGCCACTATTCATGACCGATTTGTTTTACCAATTTTGAAATTTCAATCGGACATTCTTCCCGAAAATCGGTCAATGACCGGCCTGTCGATGATCTTAGAATCCCTGGTCCACACTCGTTGTGTCGAAGTCGCCGGGACCGTACATTTTAATTCGAGATCCGAAGTTCGACACATCCGAATTGGCGCCAATGCACGAATATCATACCTATATGTTTCTAATGCTGACATGATTGTGAGTGCTAGTACTCGTTTATGAACATTTCAATGGATCAATAAGTTTATCAAAACAGAACAGAAAAAAATATATTAACTTGATTATTTATTACATGTTAAAAAACCATCATCGTTAAGTTTCGGTGTTTGTGTAAATTAAACATCGTCGTCATCTTCACTCTGAGTGTTAAAGTTGTCTTTCGAAATTTTTTTTATTTCGTAAACTAATTCAAATTAATATTCACCCCATAATCATTAATTTGGAGCTTTTTTCTGCTTCAGTCTTGTTGGGGGAGAATTGATTACGTTTGGATCATGTTTTTGCATGTGTTGTCCTAAACGGATGAACTCATATTTTATTGGCCCTTTTGTCACAAATTCATAATTATTGTAATGTTTTTTGAAAACTGAAACTAATTGCATTTACAAATCCAAATATTTTATATCCGAATGCATTAAATAAGCGAATATTTTACTGAACAGGTCACTGGTGATAATCGTTAATTATTATTAAATAATGGTATCTTGTTTGCCGACAAGTTCTCTCTTTGAAGAAGCCGCGCGCATTGTTCGGCTTATCTGATGATTTTATATAGCATATTTTAGCCGGTGGGTTCTCAATTTACTTCGACTTATGAAAACATTGTTTAAGTCGAATTCGAGTTAAGCGGTGTAATATTATATGTAATAAGAACACATTTTGACGGGACCGTAAAATTAATTAGAGATAACCGATGTTTCGACTTTGACACAACGAGTGTGGACTGTATATTTGTGTCACCTGCGATAGCAGGTAGACACATAGGGATCCTATCGTCCGGTAGTCCCCCAACTTTAACCTGAAACTTAATGTTGCCTATAACTTTAAAAGTACTTGTCCTATTCACCTCATACTTGGAATATATCATCAGCACTAACAATGCCATCTGCGACGACAAGAATGATAACTCCAGTTTCAATATTTTTTGGGTTATGCCCCTTTCAAATGCAACTTTAACCTGAAACTTAAGGTTTTAGAACTGTAATATTTCCGCCAAACATCGACTTATGCCGTCACTAATTCGTTTTTTCCGAACGCCGATTCGCACGTTTCTGGTTGATACTATTTTTCGTAAAAGGAATCTACTCTTAGATATTTTCCGCGATTATGACGTCATTAATAACTAAATAAAATAATAAAGTGCAGATATAAAATTGATGTAAAGTAAACAAATATTTTCATAACAAATACTCAAAATAAGTCTATAGACGAACAACACTTAGTAATGAATAAAGGTTATATGAAATTAACCACCGTTTGATCAATCCTCCGTGGCGTAGTGGTAACGCTCAAGACACTTTATTTTGACGGCCCCGGTTCAATCCTCGGGAGAGGAACCTTTTTTTCCCCCTTTTTCTTCTTTTTTTTTAAAAATTATTGTGAGGAAAGTTTTGGAGAAAATAGTATAATCAATAGATTTAAAATTCGGAAATAATTGTTATTATTCTTCATCTTCATTTAGTAGCCATGAAAACTGAAATATTGTAATGATATTATTACAAAATACTGACTCTTTTATAATACAGCAACAGAATCACGATATGAAACTAAAATGATTACGGAATCTGTACTTTCATTTAGGAAAATGTTGCTATTTTATTGTTTCTATAATTGAACAGTTATTTTGTGATACTTGTCTTATAAAACTAATTTTATGTGTTTGCACGATGATTTTTTCCTTTAAAAGAATGCTTTGGTTGCTATGGTTACGGTTGCCAAAATTACTTTTTTGAGGTTTAATTCTAACCAGCATAGCTGATTACTTGCGTATTTCTTGTTTTTCAAAAATTTGAGGGGGTATGAAAAAATCACCATTCGTAAACCAAGCCCTTTGGTTTTTGTGTTTTTTAACCGTTTGGTCTGGGCCATAGGTACCTATTTTGTAGACCAATAAAATGAAAAAGAAGACGGTGAGGTGCTCTTTTATTTTAATTATTTGATTCTATACACATTGCAGATAATTTTCATGTATAACACAATTATTTTACTGCATTAAACATGCACAAAAATTACAGATAAAAACTTGCTTAATTTTTGCAAATGTGCATTTCCGAAGATGGGGTACACTTTAAAAGTCACTTTATAAAGTGTTAGAAATAAATTCTAAACATAATGCTTGTTTTTTCCTGTTCAGATATGATGTCCTTAAACAATTAGCCTTTATTTTACAAAATTTTACAAGGTTTCAAAGAAATAGAGATGAATTTAGCTTCTAGTATGTTTGATTTTACAGCCCATTTTCCGAAAAAGAGGGTCCCCTTCTAAAATACTATATTTCTCGAGTTACACACGGTAAATGTTTGTTAAAACTCGAGTTTAGATGTCTAAATGGATGTACTTGGAAATGAAAACAACAAAATTCCAATCTGCAAAAGTGCATATTACAGTTCTAAAACCTTAATGTTGCCTATAACTTTGAAAGTACTTGACCTTATCACTTCATACTTGGAATATATCATCAGCACTAACAATTCCATCTGTGACGACAAGAATGATAACTCCAGTTTCAATATTTTTTGAGTTATGCCCCTTTCAAATGCAACTTTAACCTGAAACTTAATGTTGCCTATAACTTTGAAAGTGCATCACCTATTCACTTCATACTTGGAATATGTCATCAGCATGAACAATGCCATCTGTGACAACAAGAATGATAACTCCAGTTTCAATATTTTTTGAGTTATGCCCCTTTCAAATGCAACTTTAACCTGAAACTTAATGTTGCCTATAACTTTGAAAGTACTTGTCCTATTCACTTCATACTTGGAATATTTCATCAGCATGAACAATGCCATCTGTGACGACAAGAAAGATAACTCCAGTTTCAATGTTTTTGTGTCGCCTGCGGTAGCAGGTAGACACATAGGGATCCTATTGTCCGTCGGTGTCGTCGTCGGCGTCGTCCGGTAGTCCCCAAGCTTTAACATGAAACTTAATGTGGCCTATAACTTTGAAAGTACTTGTCCTATTCACTTCATACTTGGAATATATCATCAGCATGAACACAGCGATGCGTGACAACAAGAACGATAACTCCTCTTTCACTATTTTATGAGTTATGCCCCTTTCAAATGCAACTTTAACATGAAACTTAATGTGGCCTATAACTTCGAAAGTACTTGTCCTATTCACTTCATACTTGGAATATATCATCAGCATGAACACAGAGATCTGTGACAACAAGAACCATAACTCCTCTATCACTATTTTATGAGTTATGCCCCTTTCAAATGCAACTTTAACATGAAACTTAATGTGGCCTATAACTTTGAAAGTACTTGTCTTTTCACTTCATACTTGGAATATATCATCAGCATGATCACAGCGATCCGTGACAACAAGAACGATAACTCCTCTTTCACTATTTTATGAGTTATGCCCCTTTCAAATGCAACTTTAACATGAAACTTAATGTGGCCTATAACTTCGAAAGTACTTGTCCTATTCACTTCATACTTGGAATATATCATCAGCATGAACACAGAGATCTGTGACAACAAGAACCATAACTCCTCTATCACTATTTTATGAGTTATGCCCCTTTCAAATGCAACTTTAACATGAAACTAAATGTGGCCTATAACTTTGAAAGTACTTGTCCTTTTCACTTCATACTTGGAATATATCATCAGCATGAACACAGCGATCCGTGACAACAAGAACGATAACTCCTCTTTCACTATTTTATGAGTTATGCCCCTTTCAAATGCAAACTTTAACATGAAACCTAATGTGGCCTATTACTTTGAAAGTACTTGTCTTATTCCCTTTATACTTGGAATATATCATTACCATAAACACAGCAATCCGTGACAACAAGAATGATAACTCCTCTGTCACTATTTTATGAGTTATGCCCCTTTCAAATGCAACTTTAACATGAAACTTAATGTGGCCTATAACTTTGAAAGTACTTGTCCTATTTGCTTCATACTTGGAATATATCATCAGCATGAACACAGCGATCCATGACAACAAGAACGATAACTCCTCTTTCATTATTTTATGGGTTATGCCCCTTTCAAATGCAACTTTAACATGAAACTTAATGTTGCTTATAACTTTGAAAGTACTTGTCCTATTCACTTCATACTTGGAATATATCATCAGCATGAACAATGCCATCTGTGACGACAAGAACGATAACCCCAGTTTCAATATTTTTAAGTTATGCCCCTTTCCAATGCAACTTTAACTTGAGACTTAATGTTGCCTATAACTTTTAAAGTATTTGTCCTATTCACTTCATACTTGGAATATATCATCAACATGAACAATGCCATCTGTGACAACAAGAACGATAACTCCAGTTTCAATATTTTTTTAGTTATGCCCCTTTCAATGCAACTTTAACCTGAAACTCAATGTTGCCTATAACTTTGAAAGTACTTGTCCTATTCACATCATACTTGGAATATATTATCAGCATGAACAATGCCATCTGTGACGACAAGAATGATAACTCCAGTTTCAATATTTTATGAGTTATGCCCCTTTCAAATGAAACTTTAACCTGAAACTTAATGTTGCCTATAACTTTGAAAGTACTTGTCCTTTTCACTTCATACTTGGAATATATCATCAGCATGAACAATGCCATATGTGACGACAAGAATGATAACTCCAGTTTCAATATTTTTTGAGTTATGCCCCTTTGAAATGCAACTTAAACATTAAACTTAATGTTGCCTGTAAAACAGAAATACTTGTTCAATTCACTTTATACTTTGAATAACTCATCTGCATTTACAAACCAATTTTTGAAGATGATAACTCAGGTTTCAGTTATTCCCCTTTTAAATGCAATTTAGATGACACATGTGTTCAGTGGTTTAGTATTGAAATCAACTTTAATAAAATATTTTTATTATATATGATTAAACATAGGCCCACATTTCAACTTTTTCCATGCAGGCGACACATGTGTTCCGCGGAACACAACATTCTAGTTGAGTTAAGCCCCTTTCAAATGCAACTTTAACCTGAAACTTAATGTTGCCTATAACTTTAAAAGTACTTGTCCTATTCACTTCCTACTTGGAATATATCATCAGCACCAACAATGCCATCTGTGACGACAAGAATAATAACTCCAGTTTCAAAATTTGTTGAGTTATGCCCCTTTCAAATGCAACTTTAACATGAAACTTAATGTTGACTTTAACTTTGAAAGTACTTGTCCTATTCACTTCATACTTGGAATATATTTTCAGCATGAACAATGCCATCTGTGATGACAAGAATGATAACTCCTGTTTCAATATTAAAATGAGTTATGTCCCTTTCAAATGCAACTTTAACATGAAACTTAGTGTTGCCTGTAAAATGGAAAGCACTTGTTCAATTAATTCACTTAATACTATGAATAACTCATATATTTACAAACCGATTTTTGAAGATGATAACTCAGGTTTCACCATTATTTTAGTTATTCCCTTTTTAAATGCAATTTAGATGACACATGTGTTCTGTGGTGTAGTATTGAAATCAACTTAAGTAAAATATTATTATATATGATTAAACATAGGCCCACATTTCAACTTTTTCCATGCAGGCGACACATGTGTTCCGCGGAACACAACATTCTAGTTTAATATATTATTAGCTTTACAATAAAAAAAACCTGATCTTAGTGACTAAAACTACAGTACTTAACCCTTTATGTGCAAAGCTCAGCATATGATTTGTGACATTTGCCAGTTGTCAAGACGAAGATCAGCCTACATAGTATCACTCAGATCATAGTTTACACTGTTATTAAGTCAATACAGTTTTGCAAAACACCAATTATCCCCTCAAAGCAGTTAATGGACTTGTATGAACTCAAAGAATGGAATATGTTATCCATTTTTGTGTCGCCTGCGATAGCAGGTAGACACATAGTGATCCTATTGTCCGGCGGCGTCGTCGTCGGTGCCGTCGTCCAGTAGTCCCCCAACTTTAATCTCAAACTTAATGTTGCCTATAACTTTGAAAGTACTTGTCCTATTCACTTCATACTTGGAATATATCATCAGCACAAACAGTGCCATCTGTGGTGACAAGAATGATAACTCCAGTTTCAATATTTTTTGAGTTATGCCCCTTTCTTATGCAACTTTATTCTGAAACTTAATGTTGCCTATAACTTTGAAAATACTTGACCTTTTCACTTCATACTTGGAATATATCATCAGCACCAACAATGCCATCTGTGATGACAAGAATGATAACTCCAGTTTCAATATTTTTTGAGTTATGCCCCTTTCTTATGCAACTTTATTCTGAAACTTAATGTTGCCTATAATTTTGAAAGTACTTGACCTTTTCACTTCATACTTGGAATATATCATCAGCAACAACAATGCCATCTGTGATGAAAAGAATGATAACTCCAGTTTCAATATGTTTTGAGTTATGCCCCTTTCAAATACGACTTTAATCTGAAACTTAATGTTGCATGTAACTTTGAAAGTACTTCACCTATTCGCTTCATACTTGGAATATATCATCAGCATGAACAATGCCATCTGTGATGACAAGAATGTTAACTCCAGTTTCAATATTTTTTGAGTTTTGCCCCTTTCAAATGCAAAACTTTAACATGAAACTTAATGTTGCCTATAACTTTGAAAGTACTTGTCCTATTCACTTCATACTTGGAATACATTATCAGCATGATCAACAACATTGGAAACAAAAAGAATCATAACTCCTGTTTGATTATATTTTGAGTTATGCCCCTTTCAAATGCAACTTTAACATGAAACTTAATTTTGACTTTAACTTTTAAAATTCACTTGATATTCGAAATAAATCATGTTCATGAACAGCGTCATTTTGAAGAACAAGAATGATAACTCCTGCTGGACTATTTTATGAGTTGTGTCCCTTTAATATACAACTTTAACATGAAACTTAATGTTGCCTATAACTTTTAAAGTACTTGTCCTATTCACTCTTCGAATACATCATCTTCATGAACAACAACAACATCTGTTAAAACAAGAATTATAACTCCTGTTTGACTAATTTGTTTTCAGATGCAAATTTCACATGGAACTTAATAATTTGAAAGTACTTACTTGCCCTATTCAGTGAATACTTGGATTGTATCATCAACATGAACAGTGCCATCGATAACTACAAAAATTATAAGTCCTGTTTGAATATTTTATGAGTTATGTCCCTTTCAAATGCAACTTTAACATGAAACTTAATGTTGCCTATAACTTTGAAAGTACTTGTTCTATCCACTTCATACTTGGAATATATCATCAGCACAAACAATGCCATCTGTGATGACAAGAATGCAACTTTAACATGAAACTTAGTGTTGCCTGTAAAATGGAAAGTACTTGTTTAATTCACTTAATACTTTAGAAAACTCATCTGCGTGCACAAACCAATTTTTGAAGATGATAACTCGGGTTTCACCATTATTATAGTTATACCCCTTTTAAATGCAATTTAGATGACACGTGTTCTGTGGTGTAGTATTGAAATCAACTTAAATAAAATATTTTTATTATATATGATTAAACATAGGCCCACATTTCAACTTTTTCCATGCAGGCGACACAACATTCTAGTATTAATTTAGCAGATAAACAGTAAAACCATGCTACATGTATTATATGACCTAAGCCATCTATATAAATTACATGTAAGCCCATTAATATTTCAGTTATCAGGGAGTGTGGATGTAGCTGAGCCCCCTGACTTCGAAGAGTTTGTGGTACAGAATCAAACCCTAGTTGATCGAGACCCCTACAGAGATAGGTTACTGTATCCAGATGATGACGATGTTGAGGTTTTATCCCTGCCTAAACGATGTCGAACTGTTTCACATATTGTTCCAGAAATTGTGTATGTGTCTTTCACTAAGTTACAGAGCTTCTTTGTAATTATTTGTTTGAAAAACATTTTATGTAAAGTAAATATTTCAAAACTTTAAATTATGAGCTTAATTACAATTTTTTCCAGGACCTGGTCCTAATGTTTTACATTGTATCATTGGATTTTCTCTTAACAAATTTTCAAACAGAGGTGGATATTACTGTTTGGAGCAAGAAGAAAATCATGCAACTGATCCAGATTAAATTAAATCAGATCAAATTTAACATTGGCTACAAAATTCTCACATTCTCATGATTGTGAAACAAACATAAACGGTCATGAAATTAAGTGATTTTACAGTATCACATGTGAAGGATTCAAATATTTTCTACCTTTTTTATGCCCCAACAAAGTGGGAGGCATATAGAGTTGCACTCGTCCGTCTGTCTGTACGTACGTCCCCAAATCTTGTGGCATCAACTCCTCCTAAACTATAAGGTGGATTTCTTTCAAACTTGCACAGATGATCAAGCAGGATGTGTAGATGATCGTAAAGAAAGGATTTTTTCCTGCGACCATTTTTACCAGAGTTATGGCCCTTTGTTAATTTCAGTTATAAAATCTTGTGGCGTCAACTCCCCCTAAACTACAAGGCAGATTTCTTGCAAACTTGCACAGATGATGAAGCAGGATGTGTAGATAATCGTGAAGAAAGGATTTCTTCCTGCGACCATTTTTACCAGAGTTATGGCCCTTTGTTATATTCATTAATTAAATCTTGTGGCGTCAACTCCTCCAAAACTATAAGGCAGATTTCTTGCGAACTTGCACAGATGATGAAGCAGGATGTGTAGATGATCGTAAAGAAAAGATTTTTTCCTGCAACCATTTTTACCAGAGTTATGGCCCTTTGTTAATTTCAGTTATAAAATCTTGTGGCGTCAACTCCTCCTAAACTACAAGGCAGATTTCTTGCAAACTTGCACAGATGATGAAGCAGGATGTGTAGATAATCGTGAAGAAAGGATTTCTTCCTGCGACCATTTTTACCAGAGTTATGGCCCTTTGTTAATTTCAGTAATTAAATCTTGTGGCATCAACTCCTCCAAAACTATAAGGCTGATTTCTTGCGAACTTGCACAGATGATGAAGCAGGATGTGTAGATGATCGTAAAGAAAGGATTTTTTCCTGTGACCATTTTTACCAGAGTTATGGCCCTTTGTTAATTTCAGTAATTAAATCTTGTGGCATCAACTCCTCCTAAATTACAGGGCAGATTCCTTGCAAACATGCACAGATGATGAAGCAGGATGTGTAGATGATCGTGAAGAAAGGATTTTTTCCTGCGACTATTTTTACCAGAGTTATGGCCCTTTGTTTTTTTTTTCAGTAATAATATCTTGTGGCATCAACTCCTCATTTACTTTTGGACAGATTTCTTTCTAACTTGCACACATGATCAAGATGGCTGGGTAGATGATCATAAAAAAAAAGATTTTTTTCTGCTGCCATTTTTACCACAGTTATGGCCCTTTGTTTATTTCACTTACAAAATTTTGTGGCATCAACTTCAAATTTTCTATTTGGCTGATTTCTTTCAAACTTGCACAGATGATTAGACATGATGTGAAGATGTAAAGGGCATTGTCTTGCAACAATTTTCACCACAGTTATGGCCTTTTGTTTATGTTAGTTATTAAATTTTGTGGCACTTACTCCTCATTTACTAATCATGATCACCACATGTTGTTAATACCTGGTACAAAATTTTGTAACAAATGTTATTGCAGCAGTGGGGGCATCAGTGTCCTGTGGACACAGTCTAGTTTAAATAATCAAATCATTACATTGCAGATATTTTTTTATCGAAAGGTCTGCATATTAATTTACAGACAAAACAGTTTAAGAAAAGCCTTGAATATTTCAGATTTTTACATAAAAATGCTTTTTTTTTCTTTCTCAGGGGAGAAGTAGACCCTCATGTTTTAGACTGTGTGAGAAGATACACAGCAGACTATACTATAGTGAGTCGAAGGTAAGGACTGTTGATTAATTAGATATTATCGCAATTTCGCTGGAATAATGCACACTGTGATAAATGTGTTATCATAATATCTAAAACATGTATAAATCCTCTTTTGTCACCTGCAATAGCAAGTAGAACGTAGGGAACCTATCTAGAAGTGTGGTCTGCAGTGATGACAGCAGCTGTGATAGCAGCACCATCTGGTCGTCACACAAGAGTAAATTGAAACTTCAATGAAAACTTGTATTGTTGACACAATGCTTTGAAAATGTCATCAGCATGAACAAAGCTATTCCGGACAACATGAGTGATAACATGTGCTTTACTATATTTGAAGTTATGTCCCTTTCAAATGATTTTAATCTGTAATGTAATGTTGCTTATAACTCTGAAAGTACATGACCTATTGAAACAATACATGAAATATATCATCTGCATCAACAAAGCTGTTTGATGTTGGAGGTTTATCTTGTTAATGTAACTGATGGGGTCAGGGATGGTAAAACAGTGACTTCAAACCAGTAAAATATTTCCATTTCCTGAACAGTGCTCTGAAAATGGTCATGCTAATAGGTCCTTGCAAGATATTGTGACAGATGATGAAAAGTGTGTAAGAAATGTTTTGTTTTTGTACTTTAGATACCAGCAGTACACCAACAATCAGAGCCCATTAGACAGAGAATGCCTGGTACAGCAAGAATATGAGATAGATATTGAAGAGGCTACAGAACAAGATAAGGTATACTTTATAATGACTCATTTCGATTTGAACTTTTCATGTGATAGTTTTTAACATGCATCTTGATATCTTTTAATACTGACTTGCTGACAAAATTAATACAAACATTCCTACTGGATCAATCATCATAACATTATTTATGTTATCTGAAAAAGTTTCTTCCAACAAAACCTGGGGTTATGTGGTAAGGGCAGTATAATGCATTTTCATTACTGTCCATAAACAGACTCAATCAAACCGAGTCTACATTATTTACATATTTGTTGTGTTTGGTGGCTTCCCTTCTCATCTATATTGTTATTCTTCTTGATATCTGGAATTGCTTTTGTTTTTTGATAAAATTATTTTAATTTTGATTTAAGGATCCCACTGTAAAACGACAGTCAATTCATATGAGCGAGACCCCTAGAGGAAGCTGGGCCAGCAGTATATTTGATCTGAAACAGTCACAAGCTGATGCACAGTTACCCAACCTTTTTGAAAGGATTTCTCAGGAAGAAGTGGACCGCAACAATGAAATCCAGCGTCAGCAGCACCGGCAGGACACAGTGTTTGGATTATACCCACCACAAGATGAGGTATACATCATTACACAGTAGCTTACACAACTTCCTGTAACAACACATTGAGTTTTCCTGTACGATTAACCCATTACACCATAGATATGGGTTTTATCACTTTTGCAACAAGGGTAGATCCTGATCAGCTGTTACATGTGTACCATCTGATATGGATTTCCACCAGCTGCTTATTGGTCAGAAAAACCTAATGAGTCTAAAAAATTTCAAGACCAAAAACAAACAAAATATTCACAAAATAAAGAAAATTGAATTGATGCATATTTGGAACATAGAATGCCAGATTTTAATGAAACCATGCCTCATTTCACCATATGACACACTATAACAAGTGATGCAAACAGATCTGTTGTGACTGGATGTTATGTTTTGCTACACATTGACTGGTTTGTAATTCTGTTAGGAGGAGCAGGTTGAGAAGAGGGCATTTGTCATGGCACCTACAGAACATTTTGGACACAGAATTCTGGTGAAATGTCTACAACTAAAGTAAGTTTCTCTGTTGTTTAAGCCAAGCATAGTTCAGGAAATGGCTCTGGTAATGGCTTTCAGGTCTGCAATATTAGTACTGAATTTTAGTTATTTATTAACCTTCTCAATTCAATGTCACATTTTCTATAAAATACATACATTAAATGCAGTAATCAATTTTAATAAATTTAAAAATTGTCTTTCAGTATCTTGAAATACTTCTAAATTTTGTCCTTTATATCTGCATATTTTCAAGGTGCATGTATTTTTAAGTTTAACCAATTTAAGCATTCAATAATTTGATGATCAATATTGTTGCAATCCATTATTACCAGTTGCTAGAAGAATAACGATTTCTAATGCTAGACATTTTATTGAAAAATCATACCATGTTCTTTGGACAATTTGTGATGCTGCTATTTTTTTAGTACATTGTGGTCATAGCTTCAGACAACTAGCTTGGAATAAGCAACCAAGTATTAAAAGTTACAAAGTTTAGATTGGAGACCAGTATCAGATCTCATCTGTCTGATTGGTCAAAATTGACCACAGTCTCAGAACTGACCAGTGGTTAGCCAGATCCCTTAGATGATTCTCTCATCTCATCTTTTATTTGTATAACTTGGGGACAAGTGAAGCTGTTTCAGATTCTCACAAGTCTAACAATATTTCATGATATTTTTACTGAAGAAAGTGAGCTGCATGTATAGGTTACTTTTAGTTCCTGAGGCAGTATTCTTATTTATAGTGTTACTTTGTGTTATAGTTGGAAGACTTATGTATAAATTTGTTGAAAAATATATACAGCACACACAAAAAGTCATTAAAAAAAGTCCAAACATCTTGACATTAGCGGGGTTTTTTTATTCACAAAAACATTTTTCTCTTTATTCAGACTTGAGTTGGAGATAGAACCAATATTTGCAACAATGGCATTGTATGATGCAAAGGAAAGAAAGAAGGTAATTTTATCAACTTTAGGTTCAATATTGTAACATACTTAACATACAGATTTTTATACTAATGAGATTTTGAGCAGTTGTTTGTAATATATTATTATATCAGTATATATAGAACAGCATTTTGACAGTGACACTGTATCACAACTGTTACGAAAACAATGAACATTGTATAGTTACTGGTACAATAAATAAAAATAATACATAATTGCTGGAAGGATTGTCAAGATGGTTATTTTGGGATAACCAGCTGAGAGTTTTATGCTCTACGAATTCATCACTAAATATGGTAAACAGTGTGACTTATTACTTTAAAAGGCGTGGCTACAGTAGAACTGTGCACAGTCTATTGAATGGTGCACAATGTTTTGACATATGACTTCGCCGAGCATGCACGTTTTGCAACAGGTAGCTGCGAAAAAGTGTGCCATCATTCACTTTGTGGTCAACATTGCTGTTCCAACAGCCATTCGACAAAGCTGTAATATCACAAATTCTTCTCATATTTTCCATATTAATGAGAGTATTGATGTGTGTAAATATAAGGATTGAATCGATATTTGAATGGTTTTTATTTGGGTATGAAAAACAGTTGGATTGTTTAAAGTATGCATGAAGCCCTTTGGGCTTCACACACTTCAAACAACCCAACTGTTTTCCACACCCAAATGAAAACCATTAATAATCGATTCAATCCTTAATTGGAAAATTGCCAGTACTTCTTCAATGTCATGCATATTAAATCCATTGACTCTGAAATTAAATAAATTAAAACTTCTTAAATTTAAATTGAATGGCAGCTTAACTCTGATTGGCTGTTCTATACATGATGATTAGCTGCTAACTATGCATATTTATCTGGTCAAAACAAGATGAACAACACAATATTATCCACAGCAGATTATTGGAGTGTTAATCAGCTCTCTGGGTTTTGAGGATGAATAAATAGAGTATATTTATTTATTTATTTTAGATATCAGAGAACTTTTACTTTGACCTGAACCCAGACATGATGAAGCAGATGGTAAGAGGTCATGTGACTCAGCAGGATCTGTCGACAACCAGTAAAGCTGCTATATTTAGCATCACCTACCCATCACCAGATGTATTCTTGGTTATCAGGGTAAGAGATCTTCTTCTATTATGTGTACAGGGATTTGCATTCATTATCAAATAACTATAGGTTATAAGCCCTATAAAATAATGACGGCCTGCTTTTTAACAGGGCCAATTTCATCAACACTGTCAGCCCCAGGCCAAAAAGTGTTATAGATATAAAGCCTGCATTTGAAACAATTTGATTGGCTAATAAGGCAGGGCCGTAAAAGTGATATAGATTTCAGCAAGAAACTAGGAAATGGCAGCCATTTTGTTTTAACTCGTTTTCTGGAGGTGCTTTTAACCTTAACATTATGTTGGGGAAAAGAGTTCAGTTTTTCGATATAAAGAGCTCGCAGGAATCACAGTAGACAGTGTGACATTTTGTTGTATGACAATCCTTCTGACCAATACTAGTTTAATACAATATGTACATGTAGCATTTCCAAACAAACTAATAATATTAACTGTTATTTTTACAGTTGTTATCCATGGATTTCTGATAATTTTTTCCTTTTTTTCATGAAATCAGTAGTGTTTGATAATAAATGTGAGATGTTTTTTGCCAATTTATTGCAGTTTATGACATCATTTGACACAATTTGGCTTCATTGAACGATGATACCAGTTCTGTTTTGTTTTTATAATAAAAAGTTTATTAATCCGCATTTTCCTGTTATTTATTAAATTCTTTAATAACTGCTTGTTCTTATGGTGAGCCAATTTCATATTGCAGCTGGAAAAAGTGCTACAACAAGGAGATATATCAGAATGTGCAGACCCTTATATCAAAGAAGAAAAGGTGAGTGAGAGCAAAATGTGAGAGTAAAGGTGACTCGTCATGTATCATGATGAAAGTATAGTGTTTACAATGTCAAAATTTATACTGTTTTATCATTTAATTTCGTGGGGATTAAATTTCGCGCAAATGACATAAGTGACATTTTCGCGAGGGCTTAAATCCCCGCACTTGTATTATTCATAAGAATAGATATTCAATGGTTTGATTTCGCTAGGACTTGATTTCGCGAATTAACCCTAGTGCAAAATACACGAAAATTAAACCACTGTGAAATATAATGATACCACAGTAATGTAAACTGTAGAAGACCTGAAAACCTAAACCTAAATGTAAAGTAGTATACTTACACATGCAACGTACATGTGAATATTATTTAAGGCCAAACTTGTTAAAGTGTTACTTTATGGATAAAATCTCTCACAACAGATCCTAAAATATACTGATTAATCCAAACTTTCAGCAAAGTTTGTTTTTGTTAAGTCTTTCATAGGCATAAAATTATAGCAGTGCAATGAATATTTACCACATCTGAGAAATTGAATATTTCACCCTAAACTGCGAATAAGCAGCTTTTTAAATGTGTCAGAATTTAGGTGAATACATGTATACTGGATCGGCTATAAATTCCACAGTTTTTTGCAATGAGGTAAAGATGTTGAAAATTTGCATATTAATTATTGCACAAAATAAATTGATCATTAGAACAAAGTTTGAGACTTTTTACTCCTATCTTCAGAACAAGGAAGAAAAGTATCGTTCTAATGCAGCTCAGTTCTGTGATCGTCTCGGAAAGTACAGAATGCCTTTTGCTTGGACAGCCATATATCTGATGAACATTGTAAACAATAACGCTAACAGCTATGAGCGTGAGACCTCTGTCGATTCAATTAGATCCGAGTCAGAAATGACAAGAGCTGCCAGTCTGGGTAAGTTGGTGATGTATTAGTCTTTAAAAAAGTAAATAATTATCTGTTTTGAGATAATACTGGATAAACTATTTGTAAGTTGACTGCTGGGATATTGTATTCATTACATATTTAAAAGCTGGTTTTGTGACTTCAAAATCATTGTCAAGTTTATGGAGAACTTAATCAGCTGGTTGAAATAACTTGATCAGACTGCATGTTAGTCAAATGTGGCAAACAAAGGCAGTCATATTCTAGTTTTTGAAACTATACTTGGGTTAGTTTATCTGGAAGTTTTAAGTTCCAAACAAGCAGCTTATATCTGTAAGACATGATGCCTATTTAATGGTGTTTGCCTTCCACTTCTTGTCTATTAGGGGCAACTTTTCTGTTAAATGTCAAACTGTTTACTTGTTAGAATCATGGAAATATTGTTTAAGTGTTACCTTATTCTTCAGTTTGTGATGTAGTTATAGAGAATTGGTGATGAAAAGACATACAAATTTTAGCATAAATACAATACATTTAGGTGTTATTAACCCTTTTTTATATTTATAAACCTTCTATCACATTGGTGACCAGTTTTGATCCAGATCAGCCTGTACAATTGTACCATCTGATCAGGATCTACCATGTTCACCTCTTGGTTAGAAACCTAATGAATTTAAAAGCAAACAGTTTTGATCCTGATCATACAGCATGGATGCACCGGCTGATCTGGATCATAACTATTTGCCCATGCAATTAAAGGCATATCTATAATCTATGAAGTAAATGGTTAATCTTTTAATAAGAACTATTTTAAACCAGACAGGAGAAGTGGAATGCAACCAGGTCAGTACGACAGCTTCAGAAAACGGCCCAAAGATGATTTACTTGCCAGTCGCAGCTTCAGCACAGAGCGGGGACGGTCAGGTTATGAGAAACGGCGCAGCTGGTCACCTGATGATTACACTGGCAATCTAAGTCACTTCCGACCTGTGACACTGACTGTGTCCAGCTTCTTCAAACAGGTTTAATTTGATATTGATTATGATTGGTTTTGTTTAGTACTGGGCCAGTTAATGCTGAGTACATACATTGTATTAATGCCCTTGTTCACTAAATAAGTAAATTGGTAGTGTTCAGACAGTCTAGTTCACGTGGTTTGAGTGCCAGTAGGAAGATTTTCCAATAAAAGAGAGCATTTAACTAAGAATTTTGCTTTCTGTATATAACTTCAAGGGAAAAATCTCCCTTGGCTGTTCAAAGGGAAAAGTTCAGGACATTTGAGAGACTATTTCCCCCAAGTCTCCCTATAAGCCATTCCTTGGCCTAAGCTCTGATCTGGTAACACCAGGATACTTAAGTTGATTAATTGCTGGATTAGTTTGCATAAATATCATAATACGGTTGTCATATTGTCACAATTTCTGTATATTGTAGGAGGGTGACAAATTGAGTGATGAGGATCTGTACAAGTACCTTATAGACATCAAGAGACCATCCAACGTTCTCAAGAGAGTCAAGTGTATACCAGGTATGTTGGCAAGATATCAGCTTCCTATCCTTCAGTTTTCTTGCAAATTACCTTTCTACTTGTAAAAAAGTTGAATAGAAGAGCAAACTAATATAACTAAAAATTTCATTTTAAATTTCCACAAATCAAATAGTTTTTTGTGCACGAAAGACTTTTATTAGTGTCAAATGATTTCAACAATATTCAATGTTTTTATGAAGAAACAGAATGGGATATGTGTATGAATGAAATTATGAGCAATAATTGTAATAATCCATTCTGAACTGTCATTTCTCTGTTTTAATGGAGACTTACTGACAAAAGTACATAATATTGCTGAAAAAAGGGTGTAAAAGTAATTCCATTGAAAGGGAATACTTATGCAAAAGTCCATAGGAAGGGAATGATAAATTTCTTGTTTGAAAGCATTTTCATGTTAAGGGAATGATTTACTTTAGGATTGTATCAATATTTTATGGTTTTCCTATATGTATGGAAAACAGTTGGGTTGTTTAAAGTGTTTGAATCCAAATGTAGTGGTGATATGATATTTTGCAGGTACACTAAAATTGGACATATCGCCCTGCCCTGATGAACCAAAGCAAGTTCTGACGGCAGATCTGTGGAAGGTGGAGCCATATCCAGAGGATAAATTGAAACCTATCAAAGAAATCCTGGAATTCCCTACTCATGAGGTGTTTTCCATGGCAACTACTTATAGGTAATATGATAATGGGTGCATTATGGGAAAAGTGGTCCTTGGGAAGTTGACGTCAAATCATAAAATGATGTTATTAATTGAAGCAGACGTCATTGCTTGTAACGGATTTCATGTTAAAAAAAGTACATTATAAAATGCGGAATAAAATTACTGTTGGCTTTGAGAAAAAGATAATTGCGAGTTCTTTCCAAATATAAATACAACTAAAATGTCGAAAAGGTTCACTAAGGACACTTAACTTGTGACATGCTCCATATGTTTTATCTTGTTACATGTATAAGCTATTTTGTTTGTAACATGTGATGAACAAGATCAGACCTGTGTAGACCCATATCTGGTTCCAAGGTTATAAAACTGAGATTTGAAACAAGACTCAAATCTCAAGCAGCTGATTGGCTAAAATGGCGACCAGTCACCATATCAGCCAATCAGATGCTTGAAATTTGAGACTGGTTTCCGTGCTCTGTTTTATAACCTTGGGCACAGCTGTGTTAATCTTACAGCCTGTAAGGATATTTTATTGCTATTTAATTATTAGATTTCTGCCAAACATTGTAATAAATTTAAATTCAGAAAGAATGTAGTCAGTAGCTGAAATAAAGCAGTTTCAAGTTAAGTCCAGAGATCTGTTGAGTTAAAATTTATCCAGTTAAGGGAGTCAAAAGTTGAAATATACCCATGATAAAAGCAAGTCAACTGTTTTAAGAGGTCGCAAACATTGCAAATGGCGAAAACAGGCTAAAATTTCCAAAATGAATTTTGGGGGAAATACTTATTGCCACCTAGATTTGAGTAAAGAAATGTATTTAGCTAAAGATGTAGTTAATGTTTGCAAGCTCAATTTAGTCTAATTCATGTTCTAATTACCAAGCACATACAAAAACAAAAGAAAAATCGTTTGCATGAGAACTCTGAAATTCACGGACAATATACCAAAGCAACTTATACCTGAAATAAGTATATGCTGGTCTACAATGTTTAGTGCCAATTCGTCAAAATAATGTTAGGGTTTTCAAGAAATTCAAGGAAAACTTACTTCCTGGTTCAAAGCGAAAGTAGATTCAATATATCCTCACATTCCCTGTCAAGAAACCAAATAATTGTTTTATTATACTGCAAAGATTTTTTCAGATAAAAATAATAAGAAAACATCGATTTTTCAATTATTTAGATTATTTTATGCAGAATGGCTAAATTCCCCTCAGAGAACCTCATTAATTACATGTCTGACATCATTAATTTACCTGCATGACGTCACTTCTATAGAAATTGAATGGACTATCGATTTAGTATTTATTTACAAAATTTGAGAATAATCTAATCGTTTCCAACGTTAAAAACATAACACAAATATTTTTTGTAACAATTTTAGTAATTCCTAAGCATATCGCTTTATTATTTACAAATTCGGCTTCAAATTACGCATTTTTACGGAAATTCAAAACAAAATGGCGGACGACAGCAAAAGATGGGAGGCCAGAGAGGGAAATTAAGGCACGTGCGTTCATATCTACGGCCGATCCGTAAATACGGATATACATGAACAGCAAATTATCCAATCAAATTCAAGGAAATTTCTTAACAGTATAATAAATTTCTTTACTCAAATCTAGGTGGCAATAAGTATTTCCCCCAAAATTCATTTTTGGAATTTTAGCCTGTTTTCGCCATTTGCAATGTTTGCGACCCCTTAAACACCACTGTTTTACTGTAGATTTTATTTTTTCATACCAAGATAAAGGCCATCCCACTTTTAAGATCACTTACATGCAGCAAGGTCGCAGAGGAAGTAGAAAAGTGGGCCCATATACTTTTGAGTCAATAAGAATAATTGATCAATACTTGTTTTAACCCTTTACTCCATTATTTTATCATGGATATACATGTATACTGTTCACCCTTGATAAAACAACCACATCCCATGGAGTTAAGTGTTCAAATGTATTTATTTTGAGAATGCCTTTTAATATGCATGTAATGCATTGCCTGAAATGTATTTTAATTAATGGGTAACCCGATTCATAAAATTTTAATACACAAAACAGATTTAAAATAGAACATGTCTTAAGTTGAATGATCAGATCTCAAACCAACAAGAAAATAATATCCAACAAGTGTTTCTAAGACCACATTTATAATAAATTACTTTTCAGGAATCTGATATATGTGTACCCAAAGAGTTTGAACTTTGCAAATCGACAGGGTTCAGCCAGAAACATTGCAGTAAAACTTCAGCTGCTTTATGGAGAGGATGAGAACTCGGCCTTGCAGGTCAGTTACCTATGACAAACTGTGCCCAAGGTTATAAAACTGAGCATGGAAACCAGTCTCAAATCTCAAGCATCTGATTGGCTGATATGCAACCAGTCGCCATGTCAGCCAATCAGATGCTTGAGATTTGTGACTGGTTTCCAATTTCAGCTTTATAACTGTCAGCCCTGAAGTTTAATGAGTGTTGATGGTAACTTTAAACAGGAAATCTTGTCATTACCTATCTTAAGGCCAGATCTGTATACAATTACAAATGATGGACTTTTTCCTGTTACCATTTTGACCAAGTTATGGTCCTTTGTTTTAAACAAAATGCATTTATAGAAAACTCCTTATAATCAAGACCACAATTTTCCCTTTAAACAGTGTTCAAATTTTTTCTGCCCCAAAATATATTAGATCAGAAGCCCTTATTAACTCAGCAAAATCTAGAATATTACCACCTGTATATCTGGCAAGTGTGGCAGTCCTCTGAAGGAGCTGCAACTTTCTTTGAACACCTATTTATGCCGATGCATGATTGGAATGGATTTATTTTAAATAATTTGCTGTAAAACTTTGTTATGGTGCACTGTATAGTGAAACTGGAAAATGAAATACTGTAACAATCTCTGATGTCACGACTGAAATTAATTAAATGAAATAGACTCAGTCTTGTGCAGTGTGGTGGCCATAAAAAGTGTCCCCGTACATATAGACAGTACTGTTATCAGTAAAAAATCCTGTTACAGATGTCATGCAGTGTTGATTACATATTGCAGGGCTATCCGATCAACCTTTTTTGGGGTTGTCCCGGTTAGCTCAATTGGTTACGTCGTTGGAATTGCAGGGCAATGCTCTGTCGACGTGTAGGTGGGGGTTTGCTCTCAGGTAGAGGCAATATCATTTCCCACAGTTCCTTTGCAAAAATAAAAGTGATTGTTACTGAGATAAATAATCGTTAATAATAATAGTATGCTGCACATCCTGTGGGTTCATATCATTTCTCATTGCGTTTAGTAAATTGCACTGCACTTGAATTTAGGTCTTGCTTGATATGGTTTACATATGCAAGATCTTGAATGATACAAATCCAGAGACTGCATACTTAATTATTATTGTACATGTATTATAGGCGATATTTGGGAAGTCCAGCTGTCCTGAGATGTCCAGAGAGGCGTATACATCTGTCACCTATCACAACAAGTAAGCTTTCTTATTGCTAGCACTTCATGTTGTTTTTCTTCATGGGAAATGCATACTATGGTGAAAGTGGAAAAAATCATTTAGAAACATGAAATTTGGAAATACAATTTGTTGTTAAAAAGAAACACATATTTTTGAGTAGCAAACTAAGTTTTTAACCAGGTTTTCTTTGGCAAACCATGGAAATTAGATTGGGGTATTTTGTTGGGTGAAAAAGCGTCGACATTACATTAATTTTTTTGTGTAAGTAAAATTTTTCCCAGTAACCATTGTCATACTGTTTTTAATGTTGCAGATCACCAGATTTTTATGAGGAGGTGAAGCTACGGCTTCCAGCCAACCTGACAGATGGCCATCACCTGTTGTTTACATTTTATCACATAAGCTGCCAGACAAAGAAAGGAGAGGCTTCACAGGCAGTAGAAACACCTGTTGGATACACAGTAGGTTCTTGTCTGACAGATACAACTAGCCTGGATTGTGGCTCGACCCTGTGCTTATTTTGTCTGTGTTCTGCCCATTGAGACATTGCAAGAGCATAGGGAATATTTGTTTTCACTATTGTAAGATAGAAATATATTTCACCAAGTAAGCTCCAGAATTTGTATTTTCACAAGTGGCATAACAAGAAGTGAAAATATATATGTCTGGAGTTCAAGAGTGGTTTAATGTTTCAGCAACGAATTTTCGCTCAAAAGCCGCAATGTAATATTGCAGGAGTTTAAATTTGCGCATTTGACCTAGTGCAAAATATGCAAAAATTAAACCTGTTCAAATTATAATGACACCAAAGTAAACTTTTTCAAATTTAAGTTTTTAGGGAAATTAATTCTGATCTTGCTTTCATTTGTCTTGTATGGTCATGTTTTCCTTTACAGTGGTTACCATTATTGAGGGATGGGAGGCTCCATGTTGGTGACTTTATGCTGCCAGTGTCAGTGGAGAAATTGCCACCTAGTTACTCTATACTGTTTCCTGATGTGAGTATACCATACATTGCCATTTTGTCATCTGGAATAGCATGCTAATGTAAAAATGGTAGAAAGTCAGTGATCAAAGTGAATTTAATAATTTTAAAATTAACATTAGAAATTAATGAGATAAAATGATGTTCTCTATGGAGATATTCAATATTGATTTTCCCTTATTTGGGAATGTGAGGGGAGGGCTTAAGTAACAGATGACAAGTGAAGAGGCTTTTTTAAGTAAGGTAACTATACATGAGAAATGCTGTTAGCATTAGAATTTTAAGGTGTCTTTATCACCTTGATGTTAACTCAAGACAAAGTCTGACCAAATTCTGCAACTTTGTTGCCCGATTTTCCCATCTCATGAGAGCCAGGCATAAATGTATGTATATTGTAAACATTAAATTAATTTGTATTCTCACATATATAGGGATTTTGCTGTGATGTCTTTTACTAAATTTATTCTGTGTTCGAAACTGAATGCAGAGTAGTTATGTTGTTGATGTGGTTGTTGAAATTAGATGTTTAATCTATTGTAACCATGATTTAGTTTGACTCTTGTTTGATCACTACACTTGCATGTTTAGACTGAAGTTTTATTTATTTTGTTAATGATTTGAGTTTTGTTGTTTTAGGATCAAAATACTGTATGTATTAAACACATGAATTGATTTTGTAGCAAGTTACTTCGAAAGTAAGAAGTCTGGTGCTTTTTTAGCCTAATTGTCCTTTCTAACTGGGCATGAGTGTTTAAATACAGTTAGATGTTTTTTGTGCAAATTCTTGTTTGCATTTGAATTTCTGTTGTTGCCAAGTTTGCAGCAAGCTCTTGGAAGATGCTGCATGTTGTTCAACTCTATATTCCATAGGATTGTTTGTTATCCCATGTGCAACCAGTTAAAATCCAGATAAGCCTGCACATTCATGCTGTCTGATCTGTATAGATCTGCACTGTTCTTTTTAGATTCAGTAGGTTTTTTCTGACAAAAGAAACAAGACTGAAGATCCAAATCAGAGTGCTCAGATGTGAACGCTGATTTGGATCTATTGTGATAGCACATAGGATATAAGCCCTATCCCATGGAGTGAAGAGAATATCTTAACCTGCTGAATTTGACGTCTGTAGACTTTGTTTGAATTTTGCGGGTTTTATTTGCATTGGTATGTTGTGGAGTATTGAGAAATGAATCATATACATATGGAACTGACCACGTTATTTTGGGTCAGCCCAGCATAGTTTATTTAACTCATTTTCAGCAGGTTAATTGGTTGAAAGTGTGGAGTGGACAAAATGAAAAGGAGCAATTTTGAATAGTTTCCTAATAACTCCTCCCCTTTCCCTTGTTCCTTTATACTGCCTAATCTTAACTTGTCGGCATCTCCCTACCCAAGTGCACATGATGTTAACCTAGAAAAAAATATGAAGATGTTTTCAAGTTATTTTTATGTTTGCATGTTAATAGTTAAGATTGTTCATTAATTATTATTAATTAACAGCTTCAAGGAGGTACATACATCTACTTACGGTTTGTCGGCAGTGAATGTAAATAAATATTTTGTCGACTTCTGTTTTTAAAAAAAGATAAAGATGTGTTGATCAGTATATACTAAGACTGAATAAAAACTCTGCTGCAATTTTGAAATGCATCTTTATTTATATTATCAAACTGATCTCAGACAATTCTTAAAACACAACATTTATTATTTGATGGAACACACTTGCATAGTTATTGAACTTAACTCTTTACTCCATACTGGATTTGTTACATAAGCAACCAGTGTAAATCCAGATCAGCTGACACATCTGTGAGGTCAGATCTGGATCTACACCAGTTGCTTCTTAGTCAGAAATAACTTAATGAATCTAAAAACAGTGTAGATCCTGATCAGATGGCAAGGATGTACCAGCTGATCTGAATCTATACTGTTCGCCCATGAAATAAAAAGATACCATATCTCATTGTTGGTGTAAAGAGTTAACTAAAATAAAAGTTGCAACAGTTTAAGAAAAGACAGGTTTACACTGTTACAGTACAAGACCTGTTCAGTTTATAATGTACTACTTCCATACAAATTTACTTGAAATTTTAATATCTTTAATGCAGGTATTGTCTTTAAAATTAATGTTAATATTAGTTAGTAACTCGAGTCTCTGGGCAGACAGAAGTTTTCCAATGCTTTGTTTCAGCTTTTTTATTTCTCTCTTAAAACTTCTTTTTTTGGAAACTTCATTTTCACATGACATGTAGATGTAACAAGCCCTTTCTGTAGGTGGTCATGGTAGCATTTCTTCTGTTGTTTTTTGTGGACTTCACATAGCTTATGGTTGTTTTAGTCAAGGAGGCTGAATGATATCATGTGCATTATGCTTTATTTTGTGGTTTAAATTATATTTTGTCCAACGGCATCACATTACATGTATGTTTTCAGCTTGTTGGGAAACTGTTTTCTATAAATCAGTACTTTTGGATCATTAAATGGTTTGGTGTGGTGTGTTAAACATTTTATTTTGTAAATGCTCATTTATAAACCCTTACCTGAACATAGTGTTGTGTTAATTCCACAAGAAGAAAACTGATTTCAGTATGTTATTCAATAAAAACAATCACAGAATACCCGTACTTTCTAAATTTACTCTGTCCTCTATATATACGCATTTTTATGTTTGTGCCACCAGCACAAACATCAGCAATAACTTTATAAAACAAAAGCGAATGGTGCAGATCCTGATCAAATGGAACGGATGTGCCGACTGATCTGGATCTACACTGTTTGCCCAAGGTGTGTATATGGAGGAAAGGGTTAAGTTGGAGTCTTGCTTTTGTTCATTTTTACAAATTTGAAAGCTATTGGCTAAAACATGCTAAAACATCAATATTTGTAAAGGCTTCTGCAAAAAATAATAAATCTTAAAATTTTAATGGATAATCCTTTTCTTGAATTTTGGGTTTGTTCATCTAGAAATCACAAGTGTTTTAAAGAAAACAATGTCTTTTTAGAAATAAATAATACAGCAGCTGCTGTGCTTTTTGAAGAAAATACTTTTATAATTGTTTCAATCTTTAAATAAGCTGTCATGTTCAAACCCTCTTTCACTGAAGCTTTCTCAAATAGAATTGTATGGATATTAAAATAACTTCAAAAGAGTGCATGTTAAAAGAGAAACACTAAACCCTTGGTGAATAGTGTAGAACCAGAACAGATCAGCTAAAACATGGGTGCTGCCTGCTATTTTACTCAATAAAAACAGTCACAGAATACCCAGTACTTTCTAAATTAATTAATATTTATTATTTACAATTTTTGCTAGGTCATTAGGTTATTTCTGACCAAGAAAGATTGAAGATCGAGATCAGTTGGCACATATGGGCATGCTGATCTGGATCTACAATGGTCACACATGTGGAAAAACCTGACATGGACATTATACAGTCAAATTATTTTCAGACAGATAATAGACATTAATGAAATTCTGAGATGTATTTCAGATAATAATTTAATCATTTACTTTGTGTATAATAAAGGTCTGTGATGAATGTTCATTATTAACATATAAGTGTCTTGAATTCTGTCTTATTTTCAGTCATTCATTAGTTTGTGCATATTGTTAGTGTTTCTCCTAAAAATACTTACAGTCAGATTGCATACACAAATGCATGATGATATATTAAATTGATTAACTCTGATGGACTGTCCATGGATTGAAAAATTCGAAATAAAATGGTCACTTAGGAAATGATTGACCTTACACATTGCAATTCAAAACACTGAACACCAGCACAAAATGCATTAACCAAACAAGTAAAAAGTATTACCCTTTCCTCCATATATACGCATTTTTAAGCATGTGCCACCAGTGTAGATCCAGATCAGCCAGCACAATCGTGCCATCTGATCAGGATCTGCACTGGTTGCATTTTGGTCAGAAATAACCTAACCAATACAAAAGCGAACAGTGCAGATCCTGATCAGATGGCATGGATGTGCCGGCTGATCTGGATCTACACTGTTAGCCCAAGCAATAAAGGTGTGTCTATGGAGGAAAGGGTTAAACTTAGTGCGATTTCTTAAGTTATTGAATTTGTCTTAACAGATCCACACATTGCCAGGTATGAAGTGGGTGGACAACCACAAGGGTGTATTCAGTGTACAGGTTCAGGCAGTCTCCACAGTGCATACACAGGTAAATGACTAAATCTCTACATGTATCAATGCACTTCATTTTTTATAAACTGCCGCTTTGTGGCGGGGGATATTGGAATGGTCTTTGCATCCGTGCGTCCATAGATTTTTAGTGTTTTTACTTACACCTTCATTATTTATGAAAAAGAGATTGATTAAAATATAAAAAAAAACATTCAAAATGAAAGAAAAGGGTAGTTGTTGGTCTTGTAAAAGAATGCTTGAAGTACCATCTAAAAATTAATTTCCATATCAATGTCAATATAAGAGAGGTATTATTTTCAGGATGAGAAAATTGACAGGTTTCTATCCCTGTGTAGAATGGCACAAGAGCAGAAATTACCACCAAGAAAAAACGAGTCCCAGTTTGAGGCGGAACTGAAGCTCAGTCTGGCAAACCTGATCCAGGCAAAGGGAGAGAATCTTGTCCAGTTTCTGTCTCTCATCTTGGATAAGCTGATCCTGCTGATGATTAGACCACCAACTCTCGGAGGACAGATTGGTCTGCATTTCATTGGTTTTTACCATTCCTTTGCCCAATTATTATGAATAGAATTAAGATTTTGAATCCAAAATTATTTTTCTATGTGACTTAACCCTTTACATAGCATGATCTGGATCTACACTGGTAAGTTACCCAGCAATTATTAATAAATAATCTAATAAATCTAAAAACTATCAGTGTAGATCATGATCAGATGGCATGCATATGTTGATTGATCTAGATCTACACTGTTCGCCCAACAGACATACCCATGTAGTAAAAGGTTAACTTAATTTAGATTAAGATTATAATCAGTTATCGCAAAGTAAAAGACCTCTTGGATTAAGGTCACAAGTGGATTTAGGTGGGGGCACTGCATCCCTTGTTTGCCCCTTCTGATAATTACCGAGTAAGTTTTCACTATCAAAAAAGAAATATGAATAGAATAAACCAAAATGCACTATTTTATTATAAGAAAGCTAATGCTTTTTTATAATGACTTCAAACATCCATTAATTCATTCAAAAGGTTTCATTTTGTCAGTTTTGTTTCAATACTTCGTACAATCTCAGTTCCACTCACAAAGTGAGCTTTCTCTAACTTCAGTTTCCTTTGCCCCAGGTTATAAAACTGAGCATGGAAACCAGTCTCAAATCTCAAGCATCTGATTGGCTGAAATGGTGACTGGTCGCCATTTCAGCCAACCAGATGCTTGAGATTTGAGACTGGTTTCCATGCTCAGTTTTATATTATAATCTTCAGACCTGATCTGTCCTTTGTGCTTGACTTAAAATTTTCCTGATTTACAGTTAACACAGGGCAGCCAGCATTCGATGCCATGGCACAGATAGTGCAGAGAGTAAGGGACATGTTAGAAGATAAAAATGACAGTAACGGCAGAAACTCTGTTCTGGCTGCTTATATACAATACTCGTGTACATTACCCCACCCAGGTCCTGCACAGGGTAAGGATATTGGAAGTTACTTTGAAATGCATTCATGCACTCTGACCAATTTCATTATTTATTTTATAAGTTTATGCAAAAAAACAATGAATGGACAGTTCAGTTTAAAAAGAAGTGAGTCCATTACATTACTATAGCAGGTTATGGGTTTAGACAACAACAGATTTACAAAATATAGATTGTATAGTCTATTTTTTCCCCTTTTTTTACAAACTTAAAGAGTCTTGAGTGTTCTTGTTGTGTAACTCTTGTCCTGTTCTGGTGAGAGTAAACTCACAATCCAGTCAGTGTAGACCTGAATCAGTTGTTTTTTTCAGGGTCAAGGCTCCCTTTCAAGTCAGAAAATTCTACTAAATGCCTTAGTGAAATAAAAACAGTCAGATATAGAAAACATGTAATCCATGGCATAAAAATAGCAGTATTGGTGTCATAGCTTGAAATACGTAAAAATCTGACAATGTTTTGAAAAGCTTATTTTATTTTAAAGTGAGCGCATATCAAGGCATAACTACATTTATAAATAGGTCATAGTTTTTTTAGGAAACACTCTAGCTGCAGTCCAGAAGAAACCATATTTTTAATCATAATATACATCAATTTTTGTCAACAGGTCAGATGAATATAGGCAGTGGATATGCTACTCTCGGACGCCCATCTTCTCTACCACTGAACACACAGACATATCAACGCAGCACTAGCAACCCAGATCTGACCACACCCACCACACCAGATGCCGAGACTGCTGGATTCTTCAGTAAGTATTAACCCTTCCATTCATATATACACCTTTATGGTGAGGACAAACAGTGCAGATCCTGATCAGAGTGACTGTTCGCCTTTAGGTAAGAAGTAACCTTAAAAAACAAACAGCGAACAGTGCTGGCTTATCTGGATCTACACTGGTCCCACAAGCATTAAAATTGGTTAACAGATAGCAGGGAATATATAGGAGTAAGACAGGGAAGAAATTGTCTCCCAAATGTTTTCTACTAAGGGTCTCAAGTCTAGGAAAGAGTGTTTACTGTATGTTTAATATAAACAGTAAAGTACTAAGCCAACTTCTCCCTAACATTGGTAAAAACTTTCCTGTTCTGGGAAATAAGACCAATCTCTTTATTTGTAAAATATGGTAGAGATCTTCTTTTCTATAAATGTATGCAAATTGTCAGCAGATGAAATATAAAAAATTGATCACACTATTTACAGAAAGGAAATCTTGGTTAAAGGTTAAGATGTTAATATATCTGCAGGTAACAGAGCAGGGAGCATGAGGACAGAAGAGTTTGCCTATACTGTCGGAAAATCCAGAAACAGAAAGGTAGGGCATTTTGTGTACACATGCTCTTTCTGATATGATATAAGCAGTGTGTAATTTTAATGTACAAAATACCTGTTTTGTGAGACAAACTGAATGAACCTTTCTGCTATGAATAGAACAAAAAAATTAGCTGTTTAAAGGTATTACAGGGATCAATTTTTGACAAATCAGTCTGTATGGGAAACAAAATTTCCCAGAATCAGGATCAGCGACTGTTCTTTTCAATGTCTCCTATTATTGATGTATGATTACTTTATGTGTTTACAGTTGGTGCATGAAGAGTTTGCCCTGCAGTGGGTAGTTCTCAGCGGCTCCACGAGAGAGACAGCGCTAGCCAACTCCTGGTTCTTCTTTGAAATCATGGTAATTGACCAATGTTTTTTTTTCAGTATTAGATACACTTAAATAGATTGTCAGTCATTAGATACACGTATATACTTGTGAAAAGATGTTTGTAATATTCTACAAATTTAAGGATTCTCAGATTTGAATGCTGCAGAAAAGTTCAATGAGTCCTGTTATGGTTTATTGTAGTCATATTCAAGGATAGGAAACTGTCATGCCCAATTACATGTCTTAAAATTAGATATAAGCAAATTCACAATGCCATTGTTGGCTTTACATATAACAATGTTGATTTCCATTTTGATCATCAGAATAGAATAATGTGTAATTTTATCTAAAGATGATTTTGTAAAAAATGATTATCACCTTAGATCAAGAGCATGGCAGAGCATTTATCAAGAACAGAAAGCATGTTAGCACCGCGTCAGATGAGGTTTCCACCCCAGTTTGTGGATGATGTGCAGTCCTTGGTCCAGATGCTTATAAGGGATATTGTGGAGAGATATGTCAGGGTAAGTGCAATAATATGGTTAAGTATTTATAAGATATGTTGAAGGGAGTGAATAGTATGGTATAGTATTTATAACATACATCAGAATGAGTGAATAGTATGGTACAGTCAAACCTGTGCTAAAGACCACCTGTAAACAAAGACCACCTGTGGACAAGGACCACACATTATTTGTCCCACTGACTGATTTAAAAAACAAATGAACAGAGACCACCTGCCTTTAAAGACCATTTTTGGGCTGTCCCCTGAGTGGTCTTTGTAGACAGGTTTGACTGTATAGTATTAATAAGAAATATTATATAAGATCTGCACTGTTCACTTTTTGGTCAGAAATAACCTTATAAGTAAAGAAGTGAACAGTTTAGATTATGATCAGACAACATGGTTGTGCCAGCTGATCGGGATCTACTCTGTTCGTCCATGCAATATAGGTGTATATAGGGCTAGAAGAGTTATGGTTTGGCTGCAAAGTCTGGAGTTGTTACATTACATAATTTGTTGTACCAAAGGAAATTTTTTGACTGCTACAAATAAAAATAACTGTTCAATTTAGAAATCAGTACTAAATTTCACAGAATGTTTTTTATGTTGTATAGGACCCACCGATGATTCGCAGTCTGAACACCAGCTTAGCTTTCTTCCTGCAAGATCTACTATCATACATGGACAGAGGCTTTGTATTCCAGCTCATCAAAACTTACACTTATGAGGTAGGCATCTCTTTGATTAACACTTATTATGTAGGCATCTCTTTCAACTATAATTGTGTGTTAGACCTCACTTTTCAATACACTTATAAAATAAGAATCTCTTCCCATTTAACTTTAATATGACAATGGCATTTCTTTTAATTAGGCATATGAAGCAGGCATCCTTAATTAATACACTTAGAAGGTAGGATTTTCTTTTTAATTATGCTTATGAGGTGTACATCACTTTAATTGATTTTCAGACAGTTACCAAAAAATGCTCTTTTTTAAATGATTTTTGTCAAATTGTTGCATCAAAAGATGTTTTTGTGGGGTTTTAAGTCTCAGGATGACAATGCAAGTTTTGCAATTTTAATGGATTCTCTCAGTGTTATATTAACAAAATAAAATTCACAAAAACAATACATGCCTTTATTTTGTTATTTTGAATGCAAAAAAAACAACAAAATTAGATGTCTGTTAATGCACTGAGCATCTCACATCATGTTGAGCGGCTAACTAATACCAGACTGCATACTGTTTGAATGTTGAAGTCTCATTCTTGGGTGGTTGGTCAGCTACTGATATCCCGAAAGCAGTACCAATTACAGTAGTTCCTTCAAGCCAGATTTTCTCATCTGAATCATGCACACTTTAACAATACTAAAACTATAATTTATTTTAGGTAAATTTGAGAATTAAGTCTCTGACTGATGCCACCAGCCTACGCCTTCTCCACTTAGACTTCCTACGCATTGTGTGCGCACATGAGCACTACTTCACATTGAATCTCCCATTTGGAACCCCTCTGACACCATCTACGACCAGCAGCAGTCCTACACCTAGCATCGCCAGTATCACGTCCCAGGACTCCCAGTCTTCATACACATCAACAAGCACCATAACAAACAAGGGCGTGTTTTATGATCTGACCCCAGAGTTCCAGACACAACATTATCTTGTTGGGCTTGTACTGAAAGACTTGTCCATAGCCCTAGACACAAAGTATGATTCTTGTAATGTGGAACATAAAAATCTATAAAAATTCATGTCATGCGTATTCTTGCTGTATTCTGGAAACCATTTAACACATCAATTTTTCATTATGTTGAAATACGGATGGAATGGTAGAATGCTATTTTTTTATAATAATTACAAATGAAGATGAGGATATGTTTCATTTTAGATAATTATGTTTTTCTTTCCCATAGAACAAACGGCCCGTGCATACTGTATCAATTTTATAAAGTTTTTGATTGTTAAATGATTTACTATTTACTTCATTGAATGCTTGTCTAATCTGGATATACACTGGTTACACATACAATAAAATGTGTATTTATGGAGTAAAGGGGTAATTTAAAGAAAAAGTACACTCTGTTTTCAGTAACCCGACACTACATCACAAGGCAATCAATGTTGTTAGCAACCTACTGCAGAATCATGACCTTGATGTGAGGTACACTGACCTTGAAATGAAAGCTAGGCTTGCAGCACTCTACTTGCCTCTTGTTGGAATTGCTATCAAAGGTGGGCTACTTGCATGTCAAATCATCTTCCAAAACTGTTTCCAGTTATTACATAGTTTAGCCAGATGAAAAACATTATCTGTTCCCATTTATTGATAATGGAAAATGCATTTTTGCACCTGAGTTAAAAGTCAATGAACAGTTTGACTTACTTCTCTTCTTTAAAGTTAGGAAATAATAAAAATTTGGAAAAATAAAAATTCTCCTGGTATTATGGTGGAAGCAGTTTTAGTGCCTGATGAGATCTTCAGGGATTGGCTTTGGTTGTCAGTGCTGGCAAACGTTTCAACATATTTTGAAATGAATTGCTTTTTAATTATTCTATATGAATCATATAACTTACAGCTTCTCCCTTGGCTCTGCAGAGGGTGAAGCTGTAAACATTTGGGAGACTAATTCTCTCAAGTCTCCATTCCCTCATCTGATTTGTTTGCTGTTGGAAAAAATGTTTAACTCTTTGTATATCCTTCTAAATATCAGTTAAGGACTTGCCTGTCTCTGCTTAAAATCATGATATGTTGATCAGAATACCAGAACCTGTAACTCCTCATACATTCCAGTAATATCAAACAGTTGTCTTACCAAATTTTAGAAGTAGTAGAGAATTGTTTTACTTGTAGATTTCTGTTGGTTGTATAACTTAACTGAAATATGTTCCTGTTTGTAGCTCTGCCTCAGTTGTTTGACCCAAATGTGGAGAGCCGTTACAGGAGCGATGATGAAATGGACACCATTAGTCAGCGTGTTGCCTTGGCAATAGCCGGACCAAACTTGTTTGGAAGATTTAGCGATCAGTCACAGAGTCCTGGAGACATTAGTGCCAAAGTAAACTTAATAGCAATTTTGATTTTTGGAAATATAAGGTCAATGGAGTCAGTTTGGTTGTAGTCTGTTGGTTTGTTGCAGTCTTACACAGCCACCTCCTGATACAGTTTTTAAGATATAAAATCCAACTTTCATACAAACAATTAAAAGAGAAAGTGTAGTGACATGAAGTTAGTGTTGCTACATTTTGCAGAGTTATTGCCCTCGAATTTAGACCATTCTTTAGGTTTAAAAATGTTGTACTGTTAAGCCTCCTAGCTTCAGTATTAGCACTTCATATGAGGGAGATTTTTTTTTTCATAGCATGCAAACTGGAAATATACCACCGGAAGAGGAAAATTAACCGAAACTCATTTTTGGCTGCCAAAACAAGCGGACAAGTTATCACCAAGGGTGAAAATTACAGAATGAGCTGATGGGTTTTTATGTTTGATTTCGAAAGGGTTTTACAGTTCTTTTGTTTCATTCAAGTAATTTGATTCTCTCCCTCAGTTTCACATGTGTTCTCTTTCTGTTTTACATTTACCTTTGTTTTCTTACGTGATTGCTGCTGCCTGTTATATCATGTACTTTGATGGCCTCCCACAGTTTTACATTAACTTTTACTTGTCAGTCTCTGTTTCATGTGGTTGACTTGAGTTACCTCTCTCAGTGAGTTTATTATGTGTATAGGTTTTCCTTTTGTTTTGTAATTATATACCTGCAATCTGGCTGAAAATACATTATTTGTTTCATAATTGAATTACACAAATTCAAAAATATGATAACAGTTTCATTATCGGAAAGTGAAAAAAAATGAAAGCTAACTAATCAAGTCTTTCCTTTTGTTGTTACAGATAAGAAAATGCCAACTGAACCCTGAGGATTCTCGGAACTTGTTGATCTGTTTCATCTGGGTGCTTAAGAACGTTGACAAATCTGTGTTACGTCAGTGGTGGACCGATATGCCAATCAACCGCCTGAATTGCATCCTGGAGATCGTCTTTTATGCTGTCTCCAACTTTGAATACCGGGTAACTTTGTCATGTTTTATCCTTTCCTTCGTACATACGTATTTTATTGCATTGGCGACCAGCATAGATCCAGATTAACCAGCACATCTGTGTTGTCTGATTAGGATCTACACTGTTTGCACTTTTGGTTAGAAATAGCCTAATAAATAAAAAAGCAAACAGTGTAGATCCTGATCAGATGCCACCAATATTTTAGATGATCTGGATCTACACTGTTCACCAGGCAATAAAGGTGTATCTATGGAATAATGGATTAATCGCCCATCATTTCAGTTAATCTGTTTAAAACATTCCTACTATTTTAGTAATGAATTAAGTGTAAAGAAAATGAAAATATGTAGAATTTACCTTGCATTTTGGCTTTAGAGATGAGATAATTTTGTTGATTATGTGCAAATAAATTTACAAATAAATGTTTTTTTGACAGCATGTACATGTATTAACAGCTACACTAAAAAGTGCATGTGTTCACAGTACACTGCTGCATTAACATTCATGAATTTGAAATAAATATTTTGTTTGTCAGAAAATATTGCTTGCTGTATTTGCTTTCAGCTTGGGAGTCTGTTCAGTTATACATGTAGCTTAGCTTAATCATACTCCATAATCATGCATTCCTTTAAACTTTAACAGGTTGTGAAACATGTTTAAAATTTAATCAAAATGGTTTTAAGTCTAAAAACATTTGAGACCTAGTTCAAAAGTTTTTTAATGTTGCTGCTATATCAGTAATTCAGTAAGCACACCATGGTCATTTAAAAAATGAATATGACCACATTTTCAGATAGGTAAGTCTTTTCCATGATTCATTCTTAGAATTTATCATATCAAGCACAGTCAAACAAATTTCCATCATTTATTAGAAAAGGAAGTTATTTTGTTGACCATGGTGTTGCAGCCATCATATATTGATTACTTGATCATAATCTGTGGAAACATTTTATTTTGTTTGACGTTTATTGTTTTGTTTTTCACATTTTGGGATAATTTACATTTGCTTGAAATCTTGTGCAACATTACCCTAAGCTAAAGAAATGATTCCACAGTAGCTTAGAATGAAATGTCACCTTCCAACAGTGTTAGAGAAGAGTGATTAAGCATTTTGGGGCTTCATTTTCAATCAATATTCAAACCAGGAGTGAGAGAGAAAATAGCATGACGAAACAAACCTTGACCAAAGTCTTAACATTTGAATTCTCTATCAATATACATTATTCATTATTAACCATTCCAGCTTCTTTATAATAGATAAAAAATCCTTAAATTTATTTGGCATGTTTTTAAGGATTTATTTTGGGTGAACATGTGACAAGCATTGTAAATATCGCTGTTTACATGTATAGTTACCTCTTACATGTCCATTTTATATTTTATTGCAATTGAAGTGTGCAAAACTGTATGTTTCCATGGTAATTCCATGTGTCTTAGCACAACCTTACTGATACTGTTTTGTTTGTTTCTCATAGTGTTTGAAATCAGACATTCCAAGAAATCAATGATTAATCCTACATCCTTATCAATGCTTTCAAGATTTAGTAAAGTTAGAATTTTGCAATTTGAAAATGAAGTATTCATAAATTATTAGAATCTCAGAAGCTTGATAAAATGAAAACAGTGAATATCGAGGAGAATAATACCATATATATTGTGACAATGTTTGGTTGTATGATTTGTTATAAATTGATTATAAGATTAAATGAATGCAAAATATTTGTCAATGATCAACTAAAAAACAATATAACAAGTTTGTGATTAACTGATTTATCAGAAATCACTAGTTTCATTGAATAAATCACTTTATGACAGATAATATTATCTTATAAATGTTTTCAAAACTTATTATGATATAATTTTATGGAGTTGTCATATTTGTCCTAGTTGTCCTCGGGACACGTATAAGTAGATGGAGGAGCATCTTGAAGTTTGTTCATGGTTGTATTTATAACATTTTGTGTTTTTTTTTTGTTTTATTTTGCTTTTAACCCTTTACTCCATGGGATATTAATATGGCTGTTCTCCATGGGTGAAAGGTGTGGATCCAGATCAGCTGGCATATCTGGCTGTTCTCCATGGGTGAAAGGTGTGGATCCAGATCAGCTGGCATATCTGGCTGTTCTCCATGGGTGAAAGGTGTGGATCCAGATCAGCTGGCATATCTGGCTGTTCTCCATGGGTGAAAGGTGTGGATCCAGATCAGCTGGCATATCTGGCTGTTCTCCATGGGTGAAAGGTGTGGATCCAGATCAGCTGGCATATCTGGCTGTTCTCCATGGGTGAAAGGTGTGGATCCAGATCAGCTGGCATATCTGGCTGTTCTCCATGGGTGAAAGGTGTGGATCCAGATCAGCTGGCATATCTGGCTGTTCTCCATGGGTGAAAGGTGTGGATCCAGATCAGCTGGCATATCTGGCTGTTCTCCATGGGTGAAAGGTGTGGATCCAGATCAGCTGGCATATCTGTCCATCTGCTCAGGATCTACACCATTTTTTATTATTCATTAAATCGTTTCCGACCAAGAATGAAGAGTGCTGTCTGATCTGGATGTACACTGTTCGTGCATGCGATAAAAAGCCTGTATACATGTATATGGAGTAAAGGGTTAACATTTGAAATAACATTTTCTGATTAATCTGTTGTGGTTGAGCATTCCTGATCCAGCTATAAGACATTTGGTTTTGCATCCAGGGTTGGATTTCCCATTTTAGTTCATATTTGTTGCATCCCGTCTGCATCATCTAGGATAGCCCACTATATAAATATAATCAGACTCAGTAGATACATGTATCAGTATATGTGTATTTATTATAATAATATCACACATTAGAATTTAATTATTTACAACTACTATTTTAAGCACTTATAATCTATTCATTCACTCATCACATAATAGACATTAATTCATATTTTGAGTTTGCTAGGATTTTGTCATTACAAAACACAGTAACATACAGGAGCCTTTGTATAGGAACAGTATGTTGACAAATTAGAAAATTTACTTGAGCAATGGGACTTGAACACTATAAAAGCAGTACAATGTATTAATATTAGTTCATTATGCATTCAATTCATTTATGGCTGCTGAATGGTCTTCTTGACCTCTTTGAGCTTATTGGCAATGGAGGCCAAGTAATAAATCAATGGAAATTAGGCACATATAATTTGGTTTTAAACTAAGCATGATCAAAAACTCAAAGACAAGTTTGCTGTTGAAAAATATATTTAAGGATGCTGCTAGCAAAAAAGTTTTCAGACATCATGATTTCAAAGTTATGCTTTTTACAGCAATTTTTTAAATAGGATCTTACTTGACCTCTGCACAGTCAACTTGAAGGCCCACCATTTAAGGCCTTACTACTCGTAGAAAATGCTACGGAGTTGTTAAAATGATAATAAAAAACAGTATTCAATGTAAGATGAACATTTTTTCCTGGAATTATAGAACAGAGGAAATTAAAAAATTCAAGTATGCTACCTTAACACTATTTTCACACCAACTAGTCACAAACAAGAGATGAAAAACCTAAAAAGTAAAGACATATTCTGAAAAGATTTTCAAGTTGAAATGAATTTATTTTGTAACTTGTCAAGTTACCTCGAGTTTTGTTAAAACTGAACTTCAGCTTAAAATAGTATTTGCAAAATCAAAACACCTACCTTATTTCCATTGATTGTTACAACCAGCTTGACCTCTGGATCATAATCAGCTCTCTAAAGGAGGTCAGGTTGACTGTTCAGCAGTGGCGCATCATCATTATGTGAATAGCATTATCATGGCTTTCAGTTTTGTGCATCTCACAGGTTTTCAATATCCTTCTCCTCCATAAATACATGTTTTATGTGTGTTCGACCAGTGTAGATCCAGATCAGCCAGCACGTCCATGCTGTCTGATCTGGATCTCCACTTGTTGCGTCTTGGTCAGAAATAACATATTGAATCAAAAAGTGATCAATGTTAATCCTGATCAGAATGCTGCTTGTAGGTGCCTGTTGATCTGGATCTACTCTGATCGCCCTGCAGTAAAGGTGTATCTATGGAGTAAAGGGCTAAGATATAATATGAATTAAAAACAGTGTAAAATGTTTGGCAGATTTGCAAACAGCTATGCATTTTTGTAATTATTAGCAAAATATAACTTTATTCTCATACAGTTTTGTAATGCAATAATAATAACTGTTAACTATTTTTCCCCTGTTTGAAGAAACCTGCATGAAGTGATCAAATTTGTTTGATTTTGAGTTTTTGCTATTTACATTAACTGAATGAACTAGCCCTAACCTAGTCTTAACTTTCTCATAAAATATGAACTAATTTCATATTATAAGCAATATTTAAAAATTTTCATTAAATTTAAATATAATTAATTAACACAATCACATTTTTTAGTTTTTACTAAAATGCATTTTTGAAATTCATTAAAAACATCTTAAGCTATGTAGACAATGTGAAGGAAATATTGCGACTTCAGGCAAAATGGGCCAAATCACATATGACAGTTATTCCCCATCACCTAACCGAATCCCAGGAAACACTTGAAGATTGGAAAGAAAGTCCAACAACCACTCTTTCCCGCTTAAAAAGTGCAAGTCTGCCTAAATCACTGTCGAAAAGTGATTTGTGGGAAGGAATTCAACGCAAGTCTCAGGATTTTCTTAAAGGGACAGGAATGCTCATGCGTAGCAACAGTAAAGACGACTCGCCCAATCAGGTACCTAGTACTTGTAACCTGCAGCATCTAGCATGCTTGCATTTGATTGGTTAATATTCAAGTTGACTTTTGAAAGCAGATTTGTTTAACTTTTGCATTTAGAATAGGCTGACTTCAGCATTTGTTATACTAGTATGCATAATGGTAAAGGAACTTGGCAGTGTCACAGTTACTTGCACATCATTTAACCATTTAACAGCAGAAATATTGTCATTAACTAATTTTGAGCCAGTTCATGGTGTTTGCCTCAACCATTCACACTATGTATATGCCTTGTATCACATGGGTGACCAGTTTAGATCCAGATCAGCCAGCATTTTTGTGCCCTTTGAACTGGATCTGCATGTGTCGCTTCTTAGTCAGAAGTAACCAACTGAATCAAAAAAGCAAACAGTGCAGATCCTGATTAGACAGTCTAAATGAATGGCTGATCTGGATTTAAGTTGTTGGCCCATGGGATAACAGCCATAGTTCATGGGGTAAAAGAATAAATGTTTACCTGCATTTTTTTATCCTTTATAAATATAGCTTAAATCTCTTGTGTGACCAGTGTATATCCAGATCAGCCTGTTTTATCCGTGTGACAATATACTATTAAATTGCATTTCAGTGAGGTCGATATGGTGATTTATTGATCTGATGAAGCAATATAGACCGAGGGCAAAGCCGTGGTCGATATTGCTTCGACAGGTCGATAAATCACCATGTTGACCGAAACTTTAATGCAACAATTACTTTATTATTAAATCTTTAGTTATTTAAAATAATTATAAATTTCCATAACTGTCACCTACTTTGTGGTGATCATACAGTATGCTTTTTATTTTGGTCCTTTTGTTTCCGTTGCTGCAACTGGCGACATTACATTACAATGAAGCATTGCCTGATATACATACACAGTGCAACACCCAAATATCATAAATTGAGCCAGTTTCGTCTTCAACCAGTGCTTTTAGCACAGAACAGTCATGGTTTCTGCCATTGAGAACATTTCACTACCGTACTGATATGTACGAATTGTACAATTGCTGTAATAGGTGACACTTTCGGATGTTTCTAGAAATGTGTTACAGTCATAATTATAGTACATTGGTTCCTGTTAGAAGTGTCTGTATTTATTCCAATAAGCTGTTTTATTTACTGTTTCTCCCAGTCGGTGCCATTTTTGTTTAAAACTGTTTTGATATAACAGCACTGTGATGTATGTCGTACCTATATACCTGATATAGACTCCGCCCATGAGTCAATACTAAAATTTATCGCATATCGTGATCACGTTTAATCCAATGAGAAAAGTCAAATCAATATGATTTATAATAAATGCTTTTGAAAATTTACACTGTTCGCACTTGTGATAAAACTTGTGCGCATATTGTAAAGAGTTATGAAATGGCAGTAATAAACAACAAATTTCTTCTTAAACTCTTTACTCTATTGATATGGCATATACTCCATATCCCAACTGTGTAGATCCTGATGAGACACAAATCCATGCAGTCTGAAAAGGATCTACACTGTTTACTTTTAGAAGCATTCAAGACCAAGAAATGGACAGTGGAGATCCAAGTCTCAAAGTTATAAAACTGAGCATGGAAACCAGTCTCAAATCTCAAGCATCTGATTGGCTGAAATGGCGACCAGTCACCATTTCAGCCAATCAGATGCTTGAGATTTGAGACTGGTTTCCAATCTCAGTTTTATAACCTTCAGCCCAGATCTGACAGCATGGATCTGCTGGGGGATCTGTATCTACCTTGGTCACACAATCATGGGATAAAAGTTGTGTCCAATCAGTGAAGGGTTACAACATTTTTTAATAAAATAAAATGAGTTTTAAAGAGATACACAGTTACTTTATCCTGTAAATATATTTGTTTTATTGTACTTAAAAGACCCAATTCAATACTAGCCCCTTATATTTATATTCCACAACTGATGTTTGGTAGGGGTAATTTCTTGGTTACCTTTTCTTTTGATCACATCTTGCCTAAAGCTCCAACTTCTGTTAACGATGAAGGATTTGGATATGCCTTGAATCACATTGGTGGCCTGTGTAGGTCCAGATCAGCAGGCACATACATGCTGTCTGATCTGGATCTAGACTGTTTGCTTCTTGTTCAGAAATAACCTATTGAATCTAAAAGCGAACAGTCAGATCCTGATCAGATGGCACACATGAGCCCAATGAACTGGAACTTCACTTTTCACTCATGCAGTTCAAGTTGTATGTATGGAGTAACGGGTTAAAATCACTAGAGAAAATATTTCTGCTTTAAAGCAACTGTGGCTCCTGCCAGCTTTGTTATATTATGTAGCTGCTTTAGTTATTGTTGTAATCAGTGATGAATATGGTTTATCATACCATTAATGAAAAGTAACTAAAAAATGTTTGGATGTTGGTGGTATCTTTTCCACACTCTTTAACTTGAACAAATTGTGTTCTTTATGAACCTTTAAGTATGTGTTTATTGGCACAACTAGCATGACCGGACCAACAGAAATCAGAGTTACCACACTTCAGTTGTGAAATACTGACAAAATCACATTCTGATCTTTATGAACTTCTATACATTGTCTGCAGACTGAATATTTATTTAGTTCAAATTCCTAAACCAGTTAAACTGGACCTGTATAACCAGAGTTTGTGCTCTTGAATTCTGGAAAACAGACAATAATAAGCATTTTTTCAGCAGTCAAACTATAGTTATTGAGTTTTATTGAAGTTAGAAACCATTAAAAATGAACATTATGACATATACTTTCTCAGGACACATCTTCATTTAAGGAGTGAACTAATACCCATATGTGTTCATCTGGTTATGGAAAATGTTTGGGTTGTTTAAATAGTGTGAAGTCCAAGTGTTTTCATATCCCAAAAAACAATAAATTACGGATTTTATTCTTATATTTACATGTTTGTATGATCTTTATCTAAATATTGGAAGGAAATAGTAATGTCATTTTTCAAACATTCAATGAACTAATTTTTTGAAATTGTAATGCACAGAATTTGTTATAAACATCATAAAATCCATTTGATAAATTTGGGGACATAAGAGCGTTTATAGCTAATAAAGGTAGTGACATATAACTTTTATTCTGAAATAATTTTGTAATTGTTATATTACATTCTATAATGTACATGTTATTATCAGCAGCAATGTATATAGTGCAATTTGTACATTTATTTTGCTTATTTTGTTACAATTTGTATTGGACAGCATCCAGATGGCTGTTTGGCAAGCCCAAGACAGCAACACAAGGCCCTGTGATCATAAAACATTTTCATTCTCAATTCATCAAACTTAAAATGTCTCTAACATAACATTAATTTTACCACTTTTCAAAAATAATAACTCTCTGAACATAAATTGATAGTGAGATCAATTGTGTTGTATGTTTTATTTTATAATACCGGTAATACATTAATGAAAGGTAATGAAGCTGTTAAATTTTCATGTTCAAATTGATTTGGGCATCAAGTTTTTTTTTTTTCCCTTTCCTTGATATATACACATTGATGGCTTGTGGGAACAGTGTAGATCCAGATCAGTTGGCATATCCATGCCAACTTATCAAGTTCTACATTGGTCACCAACGGGTTAAAACAAGTATAATATTATATGGAGTAAAAGGTTATATTCACCAGGTCTGGGATCCTAAGCCAAAAGTTGCTACCCAATAACATGTGCTGGCATGTTTTGTGCCACTTTACATGAAAAAATTAACAAGAGATTCAATAATTCAAATCTTGGTTGTTAAAGCACACCAAATTGTGATCCATTTTGCACATGTGATCCAGCTTTAATTAACAGGTATTCACATGTGAGAAGAAGAATGGTTTACAAAGATATATCCAGAAAGTTCCTAGACACAGATGCCAACCCAAAAAACGATATTGCAAAAAGACAAATATTGCAAGATAGAGAAATATTTGTCCTTGTAATACTCAAGTTTTCAGGAAACCAGAAACTGTTATGAATTCTGTATTTAACCTTTTACTCCAAAGAAACAGCTCTATTACGTGGTTGAACAGTGTAGGTCCAGATCAACCGGCACCTTTGTACCTTCTGATCAGGATCTACATTATTAACATTTAGATTCATTAGTTTAATTCTTACCAAGATGCGACCAGTGCAGATCCAGATCAGATTGCATCGATTTGCCAGCTGATCTAGATCTACACTGGTTGTACATGCATTAAAATGCATATACACAAAGTCAAGGGTTAACTTTGAATATTCACATCCTTGTGTTGTAGAGCAGGTCAAGATTTTGTCGCAGTGTTGACGTCATTCATGTTGACAATCTTGAGACCATAACAGAGAGCTGAGGTGTTTTGCTTATATTGAAGAATTTTCTGCTAAAGAGAATGACACCTTGAATATTGCAACTTCAAATTATACTTATTGTTGCAAGCATTATGTTGTTTTTTTTATTTGTTTTTGATGATTTGATTAAAGTTGCTGATCATGCATTAACCTGAAAGAGATATTGATTATGTACTACTTGAAAGAGATGTTTGTACTAAATAAACAGACGTTTGAACACCACCATGAAGCATACCTCAGTTATGATGACATGAATAGGCTGAATTTCACCATGAAGCTGATCATTCCAGATGGAGCTAAAATATGGCACATTGTTTTGCAGTGATATATTGTCAGTAAAGGTTCATAAGATACCAACTATAATTTAGCTAACCTAATTTTGAAATGCCTTATGCATGTTATATTCTACCAGAAAAAAAGCAATACTATTTAAATTCATTCTAGACAAAAAATTTTGAACAATATTGAAGATTTCAATGGCAACTTCTAGGTCAGTGCGAGATTCTCACATCAGGACCTTGATTGTGAAGCCAGCAAAACTGGTCTTACTGTTTCTTTGAAAATAGAAACTATTTTTTATCATTTCTTTATTACAGATAAGTTTTAGAAACACTAATAGCTTGTCCATCGTCTATATATTTATTTGTGAGTCAACCTAGAGTTGGTATTAAAATTGGTTGAAATATTTATATACAAATACAAGTAGTTATAGATGCCACTGTTTTGTTTACATGAAAACCTTGTGTTCGAGTATAGATTTTACCTTTAATATTTGATCCAGTATCCTTTAGAGACTTGCAGAATGATGTTATGAGAAGTTGCAGTTGTTAAGATCTATGATCAAAGTTGATCATCTACTTCCTTTATATAACTTTCAGTTGTGAACATTTTATGACTTAGTTTTGCTTCCAGCAGTTTGCCTGTGTTAACTTCACTTCATCTGAAATAATTATGAACAGGTTCAGTACCTTATTTTTAGTATTATATTAATCAAGTTGAAATTGTTTGTAACAGGGCAAGAAGAGTATGGCACAGTTTTCTCAGCAGACCATGAAGAAAAGTGTAGACATGAAGTCCCGCCTTGAAGAGGCCATACTAGGTGGAGTCAATGCCAGAGCAGAAATGATGAGGCGCAGACAGAGTGCAAATATCAACCTCTCTGGTTAGTTATTTATTGTAAACATTGTTAGGTTGTTGAAAATCACACCTGCTCTAAAGAGGCCATACAAACAGAATTAATGATATAGCCCTTTATTTTATATATAACGATTTTATCACTTAGGGAGACCAGTGTACATATGTGCCCTCTGATTTGTATCTAGATTGTTCACTTCTAGGGCAGAAAGAACATTATGAATTTTAAAGTAAACAGTGCAGATCCTGATCAGATGGCACATGCTTAAAAATGCTTATATACTAGTGTCCAAAAGAAACGATACCAAACTTTCAATAAAATGTTTGCCTTTATATTCTGTTTATGTTAGTACAGGATTGATGAAATTGATTTTTTGTACACATGCATGATGCTGTTAAAAGTTCTCGGAATGAATCCAAATGTTCTAAAGCTGTTTGGTTTTATTGTATGTCCTTGCAAAGTGGTATCGTTTCTTTTGGAAATATATGGATATATGGAGAAACGTGTTTATAAAATTATTCATTATATGAGATATTTCAAAATAGTGCTGTAATGACAGGTGAGAGGACACCACCAGCAGGTGCTCCGAGTCCCATGGGAACCATGGATGGTAGCAGCAGACTAAGATGGAGAAAGGAACAGGTGCTATGGAGGCACTCTCATGAGCCATTCGACAGGTTAGTTCCATAGTCTATACATTTACTTGCCTTTACACCAAAAATACCGCTTATTTCCCATGAGCAACCAATGTAGATTCAGATCAGGATCTACACTGATCTTGCTTTTATGTCCAAGAATCATATACCCTGATCACACTTCATGAATATGCAAGCTGATCTGGGATGTACAAGTCTCATTTGGGATATAATCCCTATCCATGGAGAAAATGGTTTACATAAGTTTATATTATAATCATACTCATTTCTGTAGTGGCATCTGTAAAGTTCCCAAATGATCCTTACTTGTTAAACACAAAAATATACAAGAAAAATGAATAAGGTTTCAATAAGTTATTGGTTGGTCTGTGGAAAATCTGTTAGATGCTACTAAGATATTTGTCATTATACAATTTGATTTTTATTTATGACTATTTGAAAAAAATAATGGTTACCGATAATGGTAATAAAGGATAAAATTAAATAAAATTCACAAACTTGCATGTAGTGTGTGTTGTATAAGGTCTGTTCTAACTCGTGAGAAAAAGAAAGATTTATTTTAAATACATGCTACATGTATATAAAACATATTATTCCAGTCCAAAGCCTCGTGATGTGGAAGCAGATGCACATATTGAGGGTAATCTAGCTGCAGAGGTGGGAATGGTTGCCTTAGATACAGTCGAACTTATTATCCAGGTTGTTACTCTTATTGGACTTTTCACTTTTAACATGCCTATCCTTTCCGTGAATTTTGTTTACTGCATGCATGCAGCAAGGTGTTAATATGGTTGTTTGGTAATGATGTTAGACCAGACAGGAATCACTGAGATCTGGAGCAAACTGTTTGAAAACAGTCTTGGTTGGGACAAAATGTACGTAACACTTAAATAAGTGTTTAGCCTATTACTTACAAACTTTACTTAATTTGGCATATTCTAATTTGGAAATCATATTACATGTATCATGTATGATATTGCTGGTGTTTTGGAGTCTATTCAATACATGCAAGACAATTGCTGATTTAAAACTTTAATAATATTTCAGTGCAGCAAATCTTGCAGTTCATTCAAGTTGTTCCTTTACCAATTAAAATGACACTAAAATATCATTAAGGTAACATGCTTGTTTCCCTGTTTCAGATTGCCCAGGCCTCTGAGCTGATGCAGCCATTACTGAGTAGTGCATTACGAGTACTCCTGCACTGTCTTGGTTTAAACCAGAGCACATATGTACTGCAGCACATGTTTAGTACACAGAGGTCACTTGTTACCAAGGTAACAGACTTTTACAGCATTTGGCCGAAAATTTACCAAGCTTAATTTGTTATTAAATCCTGTTTTAAAGGTAAAAATGTTGGATTGTTGTATGCCACTCTGGTTTTATTTATTTTTGCTGCCATGGAAATGATATGATGCAGTCATCTTGGGGATTAAATTTGGTTACTTGAATAAGCAGAAATTATGCAAAAATTTAGCCTACATGAAATAAATAGAGGATACAACATGAGTGATCATTATATACTGAAATTATTAAACGAGTCGTCTAAATCGATATAAAACGAGGCTGAACATTGAAATTTGCTAGAAGTAAACTCATAATTTGGATGGAAAATGTATTTCTAGTGTTATTATTTTGTTTCGGGGATGATGTAAGATCACACCAACGATGTTCTGAAAACGTCTGGGTCATTTTGTTTTAGATTTAAACGAAATGAAAATGGCTTTGTTGCTGTTGTTGAATTTCATCATAGACTTTCGATGTATTGCTATCTTACGGAGTAAACAAGATATTAGAAAGTTATGTTTTCCGTGGATATTATCAATTTAAGGGATGCTTAAGTTCCTTATAGAAGTTGATTGCTTGCCTGAAGTGGTCAGATGGCAAAAGTAAGTCATTTTTCATAAATTTGTTTTGATCGCTGATAACGCGGATGAATCGTGATTCGGCTATGATATATAACTAGTTATATATCGAAAATATATAACGGGTGTTATTACACTCCCACACTGGAAGGAAGGTATGTGATAAAGTCTTATAACAAAGGTGTGTTAACTTCTGTTATATACCATTGTTATCAAAGGAATACTAAGTACATAAACCAATCACTGACAGGTTATGATGAATAGTATAGTTTAGTTTCCCTACTTCAAAAAAACAGTAATATTAAATCAGGACAAACTTAAATCATTGGATGTTAAGAAATAGACATACTAGCTTCCCGATTTAGAACACTGCTGACATCATATTAAACATTCATTCTATTCAGTCTCAGTATTATCCGGCTAATAACGACTAATGCCACTTTTGCATCAAGGTATAATATTATTATATTATGTCACTTTTGCAGAGTGCATAATTATGTGTATGCCTTTATTTTCAGTTTCTCGACTTGCTGTTTGAAGAGGAGACAGAACAATGTGCCGATCTATGTTTACGTCTGCTGCGCCACTGCAGTTCCTGTGTAGGAAACACCCGGGCTCAAGCCAGTGCCTCCCTCTACATGCTAATGAGGCAGAACTTCGAGCTGGGAAATGTAGGAGGCTTATTTCTTATTATAAATAATCAGAATGCTTAAGCCCATGTTGATGAGTTAATAATAGATATCAAGAATGTGCATTTTTTAATTTCAATGTATCTTACACTGGATATTGCTTTAACCAAACATACATGTATATGCATTTGCAAACAGTGAGTCCAGGTCTTCGCTAAATTCTCTCAGTTCACCATTAGCACTTGAAGTGAAACGAGATGAAATAAATGAAACTTTACAGTGAATAAGTATATTAGACTGTATCATAATTTTGTTGCAGAACTTCTCTCGAGTGAAAATGCAGGTTACGATGTCCCTGAGCTCACTGGTTGGGCAGAACCAAAACTTCAATGAAGAATATCTTAGAAAATCCTTGAAAACCATCTTAACCTATGCAGAGGCTGATACAGAATTGCAGGAAACAACTTTTCCTGATCAGGTAAGTGGCATGAAAGTACTGTGTATCAGTTTACTCATTTCACTGTTAATTAACCCTTTACTCTATGGTCTGTGACTGTAATCCATGGGTGATCAGTGTAGATCCAGATCAGCTTGCACATCCATGCCATCTGATCAGGATCTGCACTGTTTGCTTTTTTATTCATTAAGTTATTTCTAACAAAGAAGCAAGCAGTGTAGATTCTGATCAGATGGTATTTGCCGGCTGCCCTGGATTCCTGTGCGATAAAACCTTATATTGTGTAAAACTAAACTATCTTCTTCTTAATTTCATATCAGTAAGTCCAGTATTCTGCCAAGCCCTCAATATGAAGTAAAGGGTTGATAGATGTCTAAATAAACATTTTATGAATAGACTGGTTCAGATTGGAATTAAGTCAAATTGATTACATTAATTCAGATAGCTGGTTAACTGATCAGTATCAATGTTGTAGGTGAAGGACCTTGTGTTCAACCTGCACATGATTCTCTCCGACACTGTTAAGATGAAGGAGTTTCAAGAAGACCCAGAGATGCTGTTGGACCTTATGTATCGTATCGCTAAGGGTTATCAGACATCACCTGACCTCCGGTTGACATGGTTACAGAACATGGCTACCAAACACAGTGAGGTAAAGTCCATTTGTAATGGATTGTATATTTTTAAAGGATAGTAACATTTAATGTTGATAATATTAATGTCCATTAACTTTGGTTTTCTTACCGCTGATTTTTGGCCGTTGAATAAAAAATTAAAATATTGGATTGTCAATAAATGCTATCTGACGTAAGTTTACCTTATTTCTACAGAATCTTCTTTCAGACAATAAATTAAGGATTGCAAGAAATGGGTAGTACCTGATTTGTTGAAAGATTCACCATATATGGACTCTGCTCAATTTCATCACCAAAAATAAAAGTGTAAAGAAAAACATGTGAAAACCATGTTGTTCTTGGAATTCATTGCACAGTTAATTGAAAAAAGAAATTTAATTGCAATAATTTTGTAACATTATTAAAAACATTGTTGATTATGGCAATATTTTTTGTTTTTCAGCGAGGAAATAATGCAGAGGCTGCCCACTGTTTAGTACATGCGGCTGGATTGATTGCTGAGTATCTCAACATGCTGGAGGACAAAACATACCTTCCTGTTGGATGTGTGGAATTTCAGGTTCTTAATTTATAATCGTTTTACAAACTGGCAGTAAACCAATTCAAATCAAGATAAATATAGATATAGATGTATCTTTAACAACAGGGTACTGAATTTGAATTAAATGAAAAATAAACTTATAGTTGCTATTAGAAATGGATACTTAAGTGGAGAAAACTGTATAAATGGTTTCAGGTATTGCTTTACCAAATGTTACTTATTTTAGCTCATAATCTAGTAGCTCACATACTTATAATATTTTCCTAACAGAGAATTACCCCCAATGTCCTGGAGGAGAGTGCTGTATCAGATGATATTGTCTCGCCAGATGAGGAGGGTATCTGCACTGGAATGTACTTCACAGAGAATGGACTTGTAGGACTCCTCGAACAGGCTGCTAGCTGCTTTACCATGGTAACATCACTGCATTCTTTTATAAAAATGAAATACAAGAGATAACAACAATCTTATCAACACAAATGTGAAATTCATGCAGTTTGTACCATATTATATTGCAGACACACTAAATGTATGTGTACATTTCAGCAGACTGCTTTCACCATTCACTAAACGTTTCTAGAAGTAAGGCAAATTACAGCTGTTTGGATACCCATTTACTAACATAAAAGAAAAGTGTTAGTGTATGGAAGAAGCTTGTGATGGGACTTGTTGAAAATGTGACCAACATTTGTAAGTGTTTTGATGTTAGAAGTTGTTTCAATACTTGATTGATATTTTAGGCTGGCATGTATGAGGCATTGAGCAAAGTGTACAGGGTTTTGATACCTATACATGAACATAACAGAGACTTTAAGAAACTGGCCCATCTGCATGGTAAACTGCAAGACTCTTTTAACCAAGTCATCAAACAGGTAACGGCATACAATAAGTTGAGCTTGAAAATCTCGTCTTGTCTGTTTGTCATCATAAACCTTGGTTGCACTTCTACAAAGCCATGTGTTACCTTTTAATGTAACATTGAAGAAAACATCAGCACAAATTCTAGATATCTAGATATGCATCACAGTTATGGCACTTTTATTATTTTAATTAGAAGACTATGTCAACTGTTATCCAAATCTTTCGTGAGACTTAACTGCTGCTTTGTAGAAACCATCATTATGATGCAAAATGCATGTGCTATTTGTTTTGGCACCTGTATGGATCTTTGAATATTTCAGTTGTAAGATCATGTTGGGAAATACTTTTCCATGAACTTTAGAAGGATTTCATTATTAAAACTTAAAAGTAACAACATAAACAAATTCAGGTTCATTGTAACTGTTACAACACAGAAGGTAGGATCTGTGGTTCTTTATGATAATCCTACCACTGACTAAGGTTATAAAAATGTAAAATCTGACTGATCATATCTGAACAGACAATCCAACTATTAATCCTTTCCTCCATATACACTCAACAAAAGTTCTAATTGGTCATTCATTGTATATGTTTACAATGTATGCTAGTTTCGTTTTTTCCCTACGTCAAGAGAGGTTGAGGAAAGAACTGTATTGTCTAGAAATCAATTATCTATAGTAATGTCTTTTTAATCTTTATTGATTGTTTTATTAAACAAATCCAATACCATCTACTTACAGCACAGGGTCAAAATTTGAACATTCTTTAATTAAAAGGGAGGTAATTTTAAAAATGGATACTTTAAAAGGGGTTTATTTTAACAAATGTGCTATTGATTAATCATGTTTTCTGTTTTCCTACTAATGAGGGGTCCTTTTAAAACAGAACAAGAAATTAAGAGCAAATTTCTGTGTGCTTGACCTTTTTATTTAAGAAATGCATTTTTAGCAAAATTAAGGATAACTCTTGTCAAACTTTTCCTGTCAATTATTACAAGATTAAGGCTTAAGTTGAAGACTGATGTTGGCATATGATCATAAATAAAGAGTGAATTCAATGTCTTTCTAATAAAACATTACGGACAAAAGTGACCAGTTAGAACTTTAGTTGAGTGTATACCCATTTTTGGCTTGGGCAGTGTAGATCCAATTTAGCCAGCAATGTCTGTGCTGTGCATTTTGTTTTTTTAGGGTATTTTTGACCATAGAGCAAACATTGAAAATACTGATAAGATGGCCTGTATGTGCCAGCTGATCTGGATCTACACTGGTTGCACATGCAATAAAATGTGTATATATGGAGTCGAGTCAATAGATTTTTCAACAAGTATATTAACTTGATAATTGACAGGAGGGGAAGCGTATGTTTGGTACTTATTTCCGTGTTGGATTCTATGGTCACAAGTTTGGAGACCTGGATGGGGAAGAGTTTGTTTACAAGGAGCCGGCAATCACAAAACTGCCAGAAATATCACACAGATTAGAGGTAAGTCTTGCATTCATTCAGTACAGGAATCGTACAAAACATGTTTGAGTTAAATTTGACGTAAGACCTTTGTGCATGGTCTTAATTCTGTTTCGTACCAATTACCTTCAGTGAGTGGTGTCTTCAGTTTGAAACCGAGATGTGAGAAAACACTAATTGCTGAATAGCAAGTGTATAATTGAAAACAATAGGGCAAAATATCTTCTACAAACAAATGAAACAGCCTGTTTAGGATTATTTCTGATATATCTTGTGCTGGACACAGGATGCATTTCTGTTGCTTTTAAAAGTGTTTTAATAAATTATCATTTTTAAAAATACCTTGAAAATTTAAATCTGATTACATGTTAGTTAAAAATCTTTTATTTATCCCTGCTCTAGTTAGAAAATGTTAAACCTTTATTGCAGAGTTTTTATGGTGACAGATTTGGACACGATGTTATTTCCATGATCAAAGATTCTAACACTGTGGAGAGAGAAAAATTGGACACAAACAAGGTTTTATAAAAGAATAATTTATTTACATTAAAATCAGTTATTTTTAAAGAGCTTGTTAAATTACTTCAAAATTCTGAGGAGTGTAGCCATAACTCTGTGCTGAAGACCATAAAACTAAATCTGGAGACCAGTCTCAAATCTCAAGCATCTGATTGGCTGAAATGGTGACTGGTCAGAAAAATGGAATAACTCCATATACAAATATTCATAGCAACAGTATTTGTGAAATTAATGATTATTTGATATAAAAATTATAGAGATAGCTAATGGTATCTACATTGATAACAAAATAAAAATTGACATATTTAATACATGTAGTTAAGTAAAGCACTGGTTATATTTTTGTGTTCATCTGATGGAATCTTAACTGTATAATTATACTTTAAACCACTCTTTGTTTCAGGCCTACATACAGATAACATATGTGGAACCTTACTTTGACTCCTACGAACTTCGTGACAGGGTGACATACTATGAGAAAAACATCAACATAAGTAAGAGTTTTAATTTTCGACTCAAATAATATTTGTTGCATTAGTCACAGTTGTTTTAACACAGCTGTGAAGAAGATAAAAACACATATTCCCTTTAATTTTGCTGTTTTCTCCCTTGCACAATTTTTACTTGTAAGTACTACAAATTTCGATTTCAATTAGATTTTGACCCAGCAAGCAACCTCCATAAACTTCTGATGCACTGCATCACTTCACAATATGCCAATCATGTTTTATGTCATGTGATGACTGTTAGAACTGCCGCTCCAATCAGAAGATGCAGTGTTTTGCTTCAAAACAAGTGCCCAAGATCATAAAATTAAATCTGGAGATCAGTCTCAAATCTCAAGCATCTGATTGGCTGAAATGGCGACCAGTCGCCATTTCAGCCAATCAGATGCTTGAGATTTAAGACTGATCTCAAAACTTAGTTTTATGATCTTGGGCCAAGGTGTTGTTGTCAATCAAATTTTTGTCGCTGCAGGTTCACTCTCTTCGCGAAAGTTAAACGATAGATTTGAATGATACATGTAGCATTGAAGCAAAAGGTTGGGCTTAAAGTATAGCAAAGAAGATGTGATAAACTACAAACAGCGTTCTGTCAATTAAACTTTTGCATTACTTCTCAAAGGAAATATCAGTCGCTGCGCTACGCTTTTGATGTTTTGGCTGCAATCCAAAACCTAACTGAAATAGAAATATGTAGTATAATTGAATGAAGAGGAGTCTTTTATTGAGTTCTTTTCCTTATTTTATTGATAATTTATGGAACCACTGGCCATTCTACCAGTGTCCATTCTTTATCTGTCCGCATATAACCATGAGCTCTCTTGTGTTTGGATGAAAAGTACCAGTGATGTTTATCTTGACTGATATTTGTGGTTTTAGAACAGATATCTTGGAATTGTTAATAAATTATTATGAGATTCATGCAACATGTTATGAATTAAATTCTTGTGGATGTCCTACACGTAACATGCAATCACAGGTTTCAGCTGGATTTTCTTTGTCTGGAAGTTTGTGCATGTCACAACTTGAGTGAAATTGGCAACAATTGTAGACCCAGAAAGCCAGCAACTGCAGGCAGCACTGTTTGTTAGTCAGTTAATATACTTTGGTGAAAAAAAACTGCTCTGCTATGGTGTTACTCGGTCAATACATAACTTAAGGTGGGTCCAGATAAAGATGGTTGGGAGTTAACTCATAAGCCCTTGGATTTGTAAAGTGGCCTAGCCTATTTTTTTTAAACGTGAGCCAGTCAATGCATTGTAAGCAGAGGTGTTTTTGCAGAAACAGATTTACTAAGTAGTTTACACTGTAGACCCTCATCAGATGTACACACTGATTTAGCCTACACTGGTTGCAAATGTTACATAAGCAAAACTTAGCACTAAAATTCAGAAGAATTTCTGTCTTTGTAGAGAGATTCATGTATGCCACACCATTCACCCTGGACGGCCGTGCTCACGGAGAACTTCATGAGCAGTACAAGAGAAAGACAATATTGACCACCAACCATTTCTTCCCCTATGTGAAGACTAGATTATCTGTTATCAACAGGGAACAGGTAACAATCACACTTTAGCACAAAGTCCAAATACAATGGAAGCCATTTAGTTATGTATGGAAATGTTTCCAATGCTGATACATGTATATCTTTGGAATTATTTAACATGGTACAGTCCAAACTTATTCTGTTGAAGTCATGGGACCCATCAATTTTAATTTGAAATATCTACAGTTTGACATATCTTAATTGGCAATATTCAAGATGAATGTATGCTAAAAATACTACACTCATGTTGTGGTACTCCCACCCCTTAATGTCTTAGAAGACGTGTTTGTGCCATTAGTCTTGATCTACACTGTTCACACATTAAAGATGTTCCTATGGAGTAGTGTTAAGGGCAGAAAACTTAATCACCATGTTGAAAAATTCAAGATAAAATCTAACAATGTTCAAGGTGGAAATCAGTCCAAAGGTGTAAAAAGCATTTATTTTCTTGTGTTTCATTCAAAATTGATATAATATGTGGGTAAATGTACTTGCTAAACTTTTCAGTATAGTTTGAAAGCTATTTAGGATAATTGAAAATAAAAAGTCTAGTTATGAAGCTTACTCCATCTGTATTACAGGTGATACTGTCTCCTATAGAGGTTGCTATTGAAGACATTATGAAGAAGACCAAGGAGCTTGCAATAGCCCTAGCCCAGGAGCCGCCAGACACCAAAATGCTTCAGATGGTCATGCAAGGGTGTCTGGGAACCACTGTGAACCAGGGACCAGTGGAGATAGCCAATGTGTTCCTCAAGGAAGTGGCCGAGGGGAAACAAGTTGGCATGAAGCACCACAACAAGCTGAGACTGTGCTTCAAGGATTTCCTGAAGAAGTAATACTGTTTAGCTTATCTGGGCCTTCTATCATGCCATTGATATCTACCCGAGAACAAAAGGAACATCTGATATACCATAAAATTGCTTTTAAACGCCCCTGGGGGCATTACATTTTCTGAAACGGAGCACTTATTATTTATATTAATTATTTTTAGCTCGACTATTCGAAGAATAGGGGAGCTATCTTACTCGCCCCGGTGTCAGTGTCCCCGTCGGCGTTCGTTAAACAAAAAATGCACTTTGGTCCATAACTTGAAAACTACTTATGATATCAACTTGAAACTTGGAATATATATTCACCATCAAATTCTACATCATTACCAACAACACCCATAACTCTGCTACAAATATTTTTCAAGTTATGCCCCTTTTTCACTTAAATTTTGTGTTAAGGAAAATATGCACTTTGGTCCATAACTTATAAACTACTTGAGATATCAACTTGAAACTTGGAATATATATTCACCATCAAATTCTACATCATTACCAACAAGACCCATAACTCTGCTGTCAATATATTTCAAGTTATGCCCCTTTTTCCTTATATTTTGTGTTAAGCAAAATATGCATTTTGCCCATACTTTAAAACTACTTGAGATATTGCCTTGAAACTTGAAATATATTTTCACCATCAAAATCAACATCACAACCAACAAGACCCATAACCCTGCTTCCAATATTTTTCAAATTATGCCCTTTTTTCACTTAAATTTTGCGTTAAGCAAAATATACACTTGGCCCTTAACTTTAAAACTACTTGAGCTATCACCTTGAAACTTAGAAAATATATTCACCATCAAAATCTAAGTCATTATCAACAATACCTTTAACTCTGCTACCAATATTTTTCAAGTTATGCCCCTTTTTCACTTATGCAATTGTCGCATAATTTTTAAACAACAGGAGATATTACTTAGAAACTTGGAATATATGTTTGCTATCAGTTTCTAAATCATTTTCAACAAGATCCATAACTCTATTGGAAATATTTCTGTAAGTTATGCCCCTTTTGCATTTAGGTTTTACCTTGACTGTTCGATATTTCATTGAAACTTTGAATATTTTTTCACCATCAAAATCTACATCATTACCAACAAGACTGATAACTGTAATACAATTTCTCTACAAGTTATGCCCCTTTTTCCACTGTTCCTTTTTTTCACTTATATTTTCACTTAAGTGCACTTCATCGATAACTTTGCAAATACTTAAGGTATCAACTTCAAACTTCCATTATATTTTCATTTCAGTTCTTTTTCTGTGACATTACTGAAGTGATTGATATTGAACTAAAAGTAAATGTCTTCAAATTGCATTTGTTTCAAATGATTCGAATAGTTGAGCGCACGAGTGCACTGTCTACTCTGACAGCTCTTGTTATTCTAGTATTAGATTCTAAAGGATATTGGATAATTAATATGGATTGAATGATTTTTCCCCTAAAAACAATACCATGGGGCGTTTATTAGGGGAGGGACATTTAAAAGGAATTTTACAGTATATGTTTTTATCACTTTTCTCCAAATATATATTTAGCATTACTAAATTACTTTTCCTGACTGTATGACATGACTGGATGCTCCCTGGTAAAGGGTAGTTTATAATGTACACACAATACCACTAAATGTTTCTCTTTTAATTCATGAATGGATTTAATAAACACACTGCTTACCATAGGTATGATTTCTACTTATTCTTCAATGAGGCGTTTCTTTTGTGCTCGAGTATGTCATTTTGTCTTTTATTCTAAAGACCACTTAAAATGCATTAAAATGTACAAAACTAATGCTAAAGATCTATCAACTGATGACATCGCTGGGAGCAGATGAAAAATAGAGTTCTTCTGAATTCATTGCTAAGGTGGGGATCATGAAGGATTTTGCAGTTTCAAGCCATGGGGTCCAATATTTCCGAAACTTTTTTGTTTCCTATCATTTAGAAGAAATGTTCTATTAAATCAGCAGTAATTTTAACCTTTATTGTCTCACCAAAAGTACTTGTAACTATGTCTACATGTATTTTCAGGTGTTATGATGCTCTCCATAGAAATAAAACATTGATCACCCCTGACCAGAAGGAATACCAGCGCGAGCTGGAGCGCAACTATCACACCATCAAGGGTAAACTACATCCCATGATATCCTCCAACGCTGCCACTCTCAAACGTACCAAACATCATCATAGAAGGTTAGTATATTGTCACATTATTTAATGATCCTGGGTCGAAGATCATAAAACTAAATTTGGAGATCAGTCTCAAATCTCAAGCATCTGATTGGCTGAAATGGCGACTGGTCGCCATTTCAGCCAATCAGATTTTTGAGATTTGAGACTGATCTCAAAACTTAGTTTTATGATCTTGGGCCCTGTAGAAACTTGAACATTTTCTAACCACACTTTTTGAAAACATCAGGATTAATTTAATTATTAATAAATCATTTGGGTTCTTTTTAATATGCTAAATACATAAACAACCAATTCCCTCTGTTTTTCCTAACTTTAAGATTGTCACTGAAAAAAATAAATGGTCACAACCCAAGTTTGTAAATGCAGAGACTGGAGACGATTGTTAAGTTTTTTGGCAGAAACTGATTCTAATCTTCAAGCCATCCAATAGCTACCAGGGCCCAAGATCATAAAACTAAGATTGAAGACGAGTTGAGACTAGCCAAAACGGCAACTGAATCTCATGCTTCTTATTGGCTGAAATGGTGACCAGTCGCCATATCAGCCAATCAGAGGCATTTGATTTGAGACTGGTTGAGATTTAGTTTTATGTTCTTAGGCACATGAGTCATAAGACTGGTCTTCAGTAATAATATTTTGAATATTAGGCAAGATATCTTACGGAAAATTTCATTTCAGATAAGGATGGGACTTGGTTTGTATAAACATGACTGAATGAATGCATGAATTCCAATACAAGACAAATATGTTTACCTGTCATTGTAGGAATAGAGATTTGTTTTCATTGAGTTTGGGAATAATTTTACTATAATTAACCCTTTCCTTGATTTATATGCATGGGTGAACAGTGTAGATCAGTTCAGTCATCACATGCATGCCATCTGATAAGAATCTACACTATTTGCTTTTGATTTTTTAGATTATTTTTTACCAAAAAGCAAACAGTGAAGATCCTGATCAGATGTCACGGATATGTTGGTTAATCAGGATCTAAACTGGGTGCACATGTGATAAAATGCATATATATGGAGTAAATGGTTAACTATTTCTACTTTCAGAGAAGGTAAGGAATCAAGGCGACACCAGCAGATTGCCAGTCCTACACAGAATTCTTCACAAGTGTAATTGTTCAACCAACTAGATGTTCAGAATGTGTCAAGTGAAATCCAAGATAATTATATTATTATTTACAAATTGAGCAGAGCAGAAATAGCCTCCAATATACATTGACAACATTTTCTAACATTGTCTCAAAGGACTCTAAATTATGTTGATGACTTGTGTGAATGTGTGTAAACTGAGGTGTAAATGAGATGTTGACTGAATAGTTTGGATTGAAAATATCTTGCCAAATAAAAGGTAACTGGTCGATAGAACTCAAGAGGGGTAAAATGATCAGTAAATGACCAGACTAAGATAGCTTTCACAAGAGAACAATTGCTTTAATCCTTACCTGTTTGGATATGGATTATATCACCTGCGCAACTAGTTTAGATCCAGATAAGTTCTCAAATACTTCAAGTCTGATCAGGATATACACAGGTTTATATTTTTATAAATTAATTAGTTTTATTCTAACCAATAAGCAAGCCAGTGTAGTACCTGATCAGAATGGACAGCAGTGGAGGCTGATCAGGATCTACACTGGCTGTACAACAGATAAATGCCATATCCATGGAGAAAATTTAAATTGGGAGAACTCTCAGACCAAACACTATCTATTGAAGTTTACCCAGCTATTTCAAAATGAAACTTATAACATTTGAAACTTTGCTATGAAGAGAAAAATATTACATGACATGGGAGTTGTTACCTTGTTAGACAGTGTGTGAATGCAGCTTTGATGTCAATGTTTAAAGCAGTTATTTCAAAGACTTGCTTTTTTTTTCATTTTTCGCTAAGCAAGTCATCAAGGATATATTGCAAATATTTTCTGGAGACTATTTTTGTAAATATCTTGTTGCATACAAGATGTTCAAATCATCAATTATGCCACAATATTGTACACTGCCATATTTAATCTTTCATTTTTTGTCAAGTATTCATTTTATTTTGACTTTTTGATTCAGTTAAAATGATCTGTAGCTTTTATTTTATTTGTATTTAAATAAGGAAAAGTTACATGTAACATAAACAGAACAAATGATCTGACATGGAAAGAGTTTATTTCTTTCATAAAATCTGATATTCAGGATGATTATTGATGTATTTTTGTTTACACTAGACAATTTGGGGATTCGCCGAGAAAAGTAAGGCATTTTTATTTATATTTAGATAAGATAGAGTGAAGGGCATCTGACTATCAATATCTGTTTCATACAATTAAGCTTACAAACATTATAATAACATGGAAAGAATCCTTGTAATACTTCTGATTAGCACATGTAACTTGCCACCTTAGTGTAAAAATTGTATAAGTACCCTTGAAATATGAAGGAGATGTATTGTTATTGCACTAAGGTGACAATATGTAGCTGAAACAATTTACAGATACTTGTTTTTATGTCAAGTCAAATAAGTGAACATAGTCTATCAAACATAGTCTGTCACTCATTATGTCCCTTGTGTTTTGCCTACTGATTGGTATAAGTTTAACAGTACTGTTAAAATAAAGTTGACAATTTCTTGTTTGGTTTCAGAAAAAAGTGCCACACAAATTTTCAGCAGATATTAAGAATAGTTCATTCCCAACTTTGAGTTTGAAGTTATTTCCTTTTCATTGTTAATCAAACAGTATTACCACTACTGTGCAGAAATTTATCCAAAGAGCAGAATACTATATGTTTGCTTTGTATGTTTTGTAGTTTGTGTATCATAATGTGATCAACCCATGAGTAGTACAAGTATTTTTGTTTGTTTTTTTTGTTTTTCTTGCATATTCTAAGCTTAGAGATACTTAATTTGGTTTCAGTTATATTTTTTGGAACGTTTAAGACAGATTTTTTTACAAGCCAAGCCAAGAATTGGTTCACAAATATTAGCAGGATAAGGCTTATCATTATATTCATCTTGGCCTTTTTCTCCTTATCAAATTCATTATTCTATGGATGATATTTTTATCTGTGTCTCAAGAGGGTCCATTGACTTAAGCTGTCTATTGTATACATATAATTGAGCACTTACATAACATTTAAGCAACATTATGACTAGTAATTTTTTTCAAACTTGCCTTCATTGGAGTTAAGTGTCTTTTATATTGAACTATTATTAACTGGTATTTTTTATTTGACCATATATTATGAAATGATTTTATTGTGCAATATTCTAGTCATTTGATCAGTGTGTAATATTTGTACATGTATTCTACTGCTGCCTTTGAAAGATGTCAAGTAGATGCTTTCAGTAAATCTAAAACACTTTGAAAACTGTTTGTTATTTATTTTTGACATGCATTGTGGTCCAAATAGTTTCTTCAAAGTCATGCCCAAACTATACTTATTAATCCTTTACTCCATACGTACATGGTTCATCATATGTGAAAGGAGTGTAGATCCAGATCAGCGGGCACAGATTCTGTTTAATTTTGATGTATTAGATTATTTCTGACCAAATATCTCATCTAAATCTACACTGTAAGCCCATGCGATGCCATATCTCATAAAGGTTTTGTCACATTAAAATCTCTCTCGCTCAACATTAAAACTTATAAATGTGGCCTATAATTGCTCAAGTGTACGTTTCTGTCATGAAGCTGTTGAGTTATCAGATAGGCGATGTCACTTTATGGGTTTTGATTCCCAATTTACAAATATAAGCCTACTAGCCAATAACAAAATAATCGTAAAGTGGGTATAAGGCAGGTGTTTTGCTTATTCATTATTACCTGTATAGCCACAGAGCTTGCAGAAAATTAGGAATTTGTTTGTATTTATATTTATTTATTGTATTAGACTTTTTCGTGTGTTTGGGAAACCTCTACAAGATTCTCTATTTTCTTTAATCGTCCTTGTTTACTTAAAGAGTTCATTGTAAGGACGTAGTTGAAATTATGTTTGTAAATTGAAACTTATTTACAAAGATATGTTATATACTGTCCAAATAATGCTAATAAAATGTCTCGTGAATGTCTCTTACAAATGAATTATAAAACACAATTCAAATAATTATAGTAAATATAAACTTTAAGCCAAAATGATAAACTATCAAATGATAAAACTATTAAATGTCAAAATGATAAAATATGGGTTAAAGTGAAGATGAATGACTAATCATAATCTGCCTTTTTATTGAACTATATGCATCTACTAACTTATTTCAAGGGGTAGTCAATCCCATTATGACTTTTACTTCCCTTGTTTTACATAGATCTTTGTTGATAATAACAAAAGCCCGTAAATATGTGTGAAAATGTGGTTTCTTAACGATCACATCCTCAGCGATCATCTGTGCAATTCGAAAATATGTATATTCGACTTC